>BSBK01000083.1:1200000-1800000 GCA_027943335.1 Chamaecyparis obtusa | reverse complement strand
TCCCTGATGCCTTTGTTGGATACAACACTCAGTAAGAGAAGTTTGAGTATTGGTAGCTGAGTTGAGTTGGTAGATCCTGAGAGAATGAATGATCAGTTTGGAGAACAGACCTGTGTGTTATCAAGGAAAAACTTGAAGAGATGGAGGAAGCTGAAGTGGAAGAGTATGCAAAGTGAAAAGGTGGAGGACTTGTATGTGAAGAACTAGTTTGGGGTTTATGTGCTGAATCCTGGAAGATGTTCTTCTCACATATGAACATATTTTCAAACCTAAGGTGTCTAATGCAAGGGCATTCTTGGGTCCTTGATGAATCTACATGGTGGTGTCTTACTTGGCCGGTGTTACTCAGTTGCAACCTTAACCGATGGTCTTAGTTATTGAAGGAAGCTCGGCCACTGAAGGAACTTGGTTAGACTTTTGGTGCTCAGTGGAACTAGTGCTCGGTAATGCCTATGTTTCTTGGTGTTTCTTGGCTTGGTCGGTTGTTTCACTGGTGCTTGGTTATTTCTCTTGCACTTGGTATTTCTAGCTTATCGACTGGAGTTCTTGAAGATTTTCTTGGCCGACTTGGTTCTTTCATTATTGGTAGCTTTTGTTGGATTCTCCTATGTGGATCTAGAGGCTGACATGTTGGATTTATTAATTGTAAGGCTATCTGAGAGATGACTTGTATTGCATTTAATATTTTTTAGGAGTTAATGGTTTCATCCAGCTGACTTGTGGTTGATGATTAGTTTTTAAGGGATGTTTGGGGTAGTTGTTTAGGAGGACTTAGAGGGATGATGAAAGCAGATTTTGGAGAACTAGATAAGTGAAGTTGTGGAAAAGATCCAGCATGATCTTGCAGATCAGATTGTTATCTGATAGTTTGTAATAGCAGAGCTAATGGTTTGCATACTTTGAGACAAGGATATTTCTTGGTGGCTTGCGAGCACAAGGTCAGATCTGCCTTAGGGTTTTCATCAGTTGCTGATAGTTTTTAGAACTAAACTACTTGGAGCTATGTTGGATCTTTATGATCTTGCAGAATTGTTTCTAATTTTAATTGGCCCTAACCTGGAAGGCCTTATAGTCAGGCATGTTAATGGAAAATATTTTTTGAAACATATCTTTTTGTGTTGTGTTGTTTTATTCCAATGTGTTGTTCTGAACTTGCAAGGTTTGGACTATCCTTAATTGGATCCACCACCCCTTGCCTGCGTCAGGTGGTATCAGAGCTGAGTTGATCATGTGGAGGGAAGGTTGATCTAGCAAAGCTGATCTTGCAAATTTAATCTTGTTGGTGAAGAGATTGTATGATCTGGGTTGCAGATCCATGGCACTGAACTTGTGGAATCTTGACCTAGTTATTTGTGCGAGGTGGCAAGCTGATCTGACTTGCATAAAACTTGGAGATTGTCACAAGATGGTCAGTGTATGGTTTGTTGCAGAGTTTTTCTCTTATCTTTAAGGATGCCTCTGAGGAGATTGGACCCTAGAGTGATTGTAGCTCTCTGTGATACTGTGGAATCTAGGATTATAGAGAAGGTGAAATCTTATTTCAGATCAAAGATGGAGTTGATGAAGAATGACATGGTCACTGAGATCATGAGAGCCATGGCTGGTGTACCTTAGAATGTTGGTACTGAATATGGTTATGAGGAAGCTGCTGAATAATTTGAAGCTATTGGATCTAGTGGTGATGACCGGAGGGATAGATCTGATGAAGACAAAACTTCTCAATTGCGTAGATGTGGAGCTTGGTTAAGTAATAGTTACCGAATGAAAGTTTCTACTTTCTCTGGTACTTTGAAACTTGAGAATATGATTGATTGGATTGGTGAACTTGAAGATTTCTTTGAGCTAGAAGAAATTGAAGATCCTCTTCGGGTGAGGTTAGCATAGAAAAAGTTGAAAGGACATGCTTCTCTTTGGTGGAAAGAATTACAAAGAGATAGAGAAGATGAAGGTGAAAGGAAGATCAATTGGTGGAGGTTGATGGTGACTAAGTTGAAAGCTAAGTTCATACCTGCTGACAATGAGCTTGACTTGTTTAAGAAGTTGTAGAATCTGAAACAAGAGGATCTGACTATTGAAGATTATACTAAGGAGTTCTAAAAAATTACTATTCATTCTGGACACAAAGAATTTGGTAAGGAAAAGGTAGCTCGGTATGTGAATGGTTTGAGATTCAATATTCAGGATGAGCTTGGTATGTTGAAGATTGATTCTATTGAAGATGCTTATCAGTATATTGTGAAGGTAGAAGATAAGTTGAAGAGGAAACAACATAGTAATCCCCAAGGGAAGGAAAATATTGATCACTCAATGAAGGATAAATCGATGACTGCAAAAGATGAACAGAAACCTATAGAACTAAAGAAGAAGACAGGTAGAGTTATCTTTAAGGGAACTTGCTATAACTATGGTGAGGAAGGACACCATTCTTTTGAGTGTACACAGAAGAAGCTTGGTGACCGATGAGCTTCTCTAGTGAATGAAAATATTGAGAATGAACCTAAATCTGAGAACTTGTTGATTCGGAAAACATTTCTCGGTACAAAGAAGGAACCTTGTCAAAGGAGTAACTTGTTAAGGACTCGATGCAAGTCTAGAGGTAAAATTTTTTATGTTATTGGTGATAGTGGTGGCACTGATAACCTTGTTGTTGAGGACATGGTTCAAAAAATTGGTTTGAATAGAATGAGACATCCACATCCTTATAGGATTGGCTGGTTGCAAGATGATCATGCTATAGAAGTAAGAGAACAATGCTTTATTGATGTTTAGATTGGCCAGTATAAGGATCTTGTGTTATGTGATGTTTTGGAAATGAATAGTTGTCATATATTGCTCAGTAGACCTTGGCAATATGATTATAGAGCTATGTATGATTGTGTGAAGAATGTGTTTACTGTTGAGAAGGATGATAGGAAGTTTTTCCTGATGCGTTTGCTAGATATAACACTCGGTAGAAGTCTAAGTATTGGTAGCCAAGTTGAGTTGGTAGATTTTGAGAGAATGAATGATCATTTTGGAGAATAGAGCTGTGTGTTATCAAGGAAAGACTTGAAGAGATAGAGGAAGATGAAGTGGAAGAGTATGAAAAGTGAAAAGGTGGAGGACTTGTATGTGAAGAACCAGTTTGGGGTTTATGTGTTGAATCCCAGAAGATGTTCTTCTCATATATGAACATCTTTTCGAACCTGGGGTATCTAATGCAGGGGCATTCTTGGGTCCTCCATGAATCTACATGGTAGTGTGTTACTTGTCCAGTGTTACTTAGTTGCAGCCTTAACTGATGGCCTCAATTATTGAAGGAAGATTAGTCACTGAAGGAACTTGGTGAGACTTCTGGTGCTTAGTGGAACTGGTGCTCGGTAATGCCTATGTTTCTTAGTTTTTCTTGGCTTGGTTGGTTGTTTCACTGGTGCTCGGTTGTTTCTCTGGCACTTGATAGTTCTAGCTTACCCACTGGAGTTCTTGAAGATTTGCATGGTTGACCTAGTGCTTTTATTATTGGTAGCTTTTGTTGGATTCTCCTATGTGGATCTGGAGGCCAACATGTTGGATTTATTAATTGTAAGGCTATGTGAGAACTGACTTGTATTGCATTTAATATTTTTTGGGAGGATTTAATGGTTTCATCCAGCTGACTTGTGGCTGATGATTAGTATTTAAAGGATGTTTGGGGTGGTTGTTTAGGAGGACTTAGAGGGATGATGAAAGAAGATTTGGGAGAACTAGATAAGTGAAGTTGTGGAAAAGATCCTGTGTGATCTTGTAAATCAGATTATTATCTGATAGTTTGTAATAGCAGAGCTAGTGGTTTGCATACTTGGAGACAAGGATTTTGCTTGGTGGCTTGCGAGCACAAGGTCAGATCTGCCTTAGGGTTTTCATTAGTTGCTGACAGTTTTTAGAACTGAACTAGCTGGAGTTGTGTTGGATCTTGATGATCTTGCAAAATTGTTTCTAATTATAATTGGCCCTAACTTGGAAGGCCTTACAGCCAGGCATGTTAATGGAAAATATGTTTTGAAAAATATCTTGGTGTGTTGTGTTATTCCATTGTGTTTTTCTGAAGCTGCAAGGCTTTGACTGTCCTTAATTGGATCCACCGCCTCTTTCCTGCATCAAAAATCAAACATCCCAAACCTTGTTTCAAAAAAAATTGCCAAGAATCTCCCCAAGCTATGTCTAATTTAACCCAACATAAGAAAGAAAAGCTTCCTAATCCCTAATTCTATCAGGAGAAGAAACTTACAGAAATAAATCTGAAAGATCATTAACATTCCCTTAAAGCGATCCAAGCAGAAGAGAAAAATGAAGAGAGAGTGGAAAACATTGATTATAACACAAGATTCAAGAAGTTTTCATTTTGGTTCAAAGTTAACCATCACTATGTGAATCTAGAGAGAGAAGAATAGCTGGGCCCATCGCATATCCATTCCTCCTTTAGAATCCCACAAATCCTATCTCAACATTCCTTCATCCTAGCTCATTCTTAGATTCATCTTTGCATTACCATCCACCCTTAGCTACATCCTAAATCAGTCTTAGTTTCATCATTGCATTTGTTATCATATTCCTAGTTGCATCATAGGTCATCCATCTCAGCTGCATCTAGGTCATCCTCTTAGAAATAGCATCATTCCATCATCCTTCATCAATCCTTCCCTATGCAAATCCCAAATCAAAATCTTTGTCTCATTCCATCATCTTTGAATCCAAATCTTTGATCCAAATCCATCATCCTTCTATCCAAATCAGAGACCCGCCATCCTTACACCAAATCTAGTGATCCAAATCCAAAAACACTTAGTATTCAATCCTTTGAGTTGCTTCAAAACCTCTTCCCAAATAAAAAATATCCCCCTTTGATAGAGCATTGTCTAAAGGAAATCCCACTTGTCCTTGTAAGCCTCATCATCTTGAGCAAGAGATTGGCTTTCATTGATAAGAATCCAGTTGACCGAAGATCATTAGTCTATCCTAGGTTGGCAATCCTACCATTGATCCTACCTCAAGAAATAGCATCTCATTTTTTGACACTTAGAAAATCTTTCACCATCCTCCACAATCCTCTACCAATCTACCATCATCTTTGAGCACTCCACCAATCCTCCATCATCGCCAAGCATTCCACCAATCTTTCACCATCTCCCACCAATCTTCCACCATCCTTGATCCAAATCAGAGCATCTAACCAATCCCCTAGCATTCCACCATCCTTAGAGTTGATCCAAATCCTTGCATCACATTCTAGAAATCCATCATCCTTAGAGTTCTTAAGAACATCTTGCATCCATCGGTCTTTTGCATTTTTCATCTTTTATATCTTCACTCCATGCATGTCAAGACAAGATCTAGGAAAAGAAGGAATATAGATCCTTATCAGACCACTAGCTCATCCTATCCCAACATTTCTACCAGTGTGATGGTAGCTTACAATCCCCGAATCCAACAAACTGGTAATACATGGGATGATCCCAATATCCCCCCTACTTCTTTTGCAATGGAAACATTCATGAATCATCTAGGGAATGCACAAATAGCCAATGCACTTGTTTCTTAGAATCAACAAAACATATTGCCTAACTTCACACAGGAGGGTACTTCCATTCCACCATATCTCTGACTTCACATTCCCATAAACACCATCCAAATCCCAGCAGAGGCATATACTCCCATCATCCAACAAATGCCTCATCCTACCTTGAAAATGTCTCAAGAAACCTCCACCATTCCCCTATTTTTGAAAAGCAATTTCATGAGCCCTACAACACAAGCAACACAATCCACTCCATTTCCTGTCATGGGCACACCATCATCCTCCATAGCAGCTCAATCCATCATTCATACCCATATCTTTTCACAAAACCAACCGCCACCTCCCACACAAGCCTTTACATACAAAATTCCTCCACCTCCCATGGGCCAAGCAACGTTGTCATTTCCAGGGGCAACATAATCATCCTTCCCATTCACTCCTTAAGCTTCTACACCCATGCCATCATTTCCAGGGGCAATGAAATCATTTTCCTCCTTCTCCCAACAAGCTTCCACATCAGCACCACCCTTCTCATGGGGAACACAAGCATCTTCATCCACACCCCAAAAAACATTTACCCAAGCACAAGCCCAACAAATTGCATTTACAATAGGTATGCCTTTTGTTAGCACTTGAAATAATTTCCATGGTAATCTATCTTTTATCTAGTCTTTCCCTGCAAAATTTCATGGCTATAGCACTTTTCCTTTGGTCCCTGCGGTCATTTTATTTCCCTAGCTTTGAAACCCTTAGTTCAAATTTTTGAAAAACTCATCATTGGTAAGAAATGCCCTGGCCCTGTTCTAGTTCTTCATTACCTTTTCAGGCCACTTAAGTCTTGTTAAATGCATGTGCGCATTTCTTTTCCCCGTTGGTCACGTATTCGTTTAATCCTTAGATGGTTTGTCTTTTATTTTGGCGAACTAGCGATTACCTGCTTGTCGCTAGTTCTCCAAGTTTCCTGGTAGTTTATCTTTCCTCTTGGTGATTGGGTGAACACTGTGTTCATGTATTCTCTTGTTTTCGGGTGGTTATCTCTTAACTGTTTGTGACTTGGTGTGGCGACTTCCTTCTCTTTAGTCGCGTGGTCTCCAGGCCTAGGTTTTCTGACCCATCTCAATCTAACGGTGGTCGTATGTTCTCATGAGATGTGCCAGAGCTATGTGCTTTTACATTGGCCATTGATTTTATTATATGATGTAGCCTTTCTTTTCAAGTGGGTCCACATGCCAAGTGTGCTGATTTGGCAGTATCTGATTGGTCAACGGGAGTATGAAGTGGAATCTTGTCAGTGGGACTAGTTTTCTTGGTGTCCAAGTAGGTTAAAGTTTGATTTGATCTTATGGTTGTCGTTATTCTACTAGGATGACATGCTCGACCTTTAATGTAGTGGTATAGAAATAGTCATTGATTCTCGTAAAGGATTAGTGGGTCCAAGGTGACATGTATGCACAGTTGGTGATATTTTATTGGTCCATGAATTAACACATTGGCAATCATCAGTGGGACCTAGTTTCCAGATGTGTCAGAGGGTCCTGACACTATCAGTCGATTGATGATGGGCATATGTTCTTATGGGTTTTTTCAGAGGTTTCAAATCTTGCGATGTTTGTTGATTTCATTTCCTGTCAGAGGGTTGTCAAGGCAAGGAAAGATTCTTCGATCGACGATTATCTTATGATCTGATGGAATCTCGAAGGGCTATGCAAAGATGAGACAACTGTTTATCTTCCTGGTGTGGGCCCAGTTAAGTTTCTTTAGTCTTTTGGTGGTTCTGATATATTACAAGGGTTCACTCATTCGCGTAGTAAAATAGCAGTGTTCTAAAAAAGCTAGCAGCTCAGCGAACAAGCGTTCGCGCAATCACTAAAATATCTAGCGGTAGCATAAATTTTTCCATGAATGGTCGATTTCCCTTCAGTCGCTAGTTTGCCAGATATAGCTGGGATGATATAAGTCCCTTTGGTCACCAGTTCACGGGGTTAAGTGGTGAGTTAGGTTTTCTTTCTGTGAATAGGAAAAAGCATTATTGTGTAGTCTCTAGAGGTAAACTCGCGGTATCTGGATGGGTTAAAGACATAAAGACCACGAAAAAGAGAAATCTAATGGTCAGGACTTAAAGTTGGTCGAGATTCAAATGTGGACCACCAATTTGCTGCTGGCGCCATGGAAATGACTGTTTGATTTCAAATTTGAATTTGCAGAGGATTTCCTACGACCAGAAGGACTAAAATTGAATGCTTTCACAGCCAGATTTGAATTGTTTGGTGGTGCTTGCTATTGCAGTGTGGTCTAGGGTGTTCCATGATCATTTGTAGGGATTTTTACTATGTGGTTTTGTGCTTGAGGCGTGTTGCAGGTGGCCGAACAGGTTGACATTTTAGGTGTTTTTGTGATTCTCAGTACCTTCTCAGTGAGATTTGTCAAGATTGGAATCACTTCGAGATCTATCTTCTCCTGGTTGCCTGGGTTTCTTCCCCTGTAATAAATTTGTGACCATTTCTAGTGAGTTTAGTAGGTGAAACCCTAACCCTAGTCATCTGTAGCTTGTTGCAACCTATTTTGGGTTTCCAAGATGACTAGGGGGTATATATTGTAGCTTTTTTGACTTAGTGCGGGTTCCAAAACTTTCTTTTTGGTCCCTAGTTGTTGTTGATGGTATTATACTGAGCAAGGAGAGCCTAGATCTTGGGTCTTTTTCCTCAGCATTTTGTTGTCTTGGTAATGTATTGATTCTAAAAATTAATGAGAATACACTTGAATTCCTATCTCAAATCTCTGATTGTCTTCTTTTTCTGATTGTGGATTCATATATGTTAAGGTCACAAAGTGGATTAGCATATGGTAAATAAAGAGTATTGTGAGATCAGCTTGGAGTTCCTAACAAAGTTAGGATTAAAACCTTTAGGGTGATTTCAGTGAGTTCATTATTAGATTGGAAATTGATGATCATGTTTAGGAGTGAGGGGAGTAATAGGCAAAGCACTTACTTTGAGTTCATGTGTGTTTGAGTTAAGGTTTAGTTGATATATGTTATCAAGTGACTCTTTGCCCTGGTTAAGGCACTAATCCCTTCTCTAGAGGCAATCCATCATCATCAATCACACACACAAATTCAAATGATCAAATCTTTAAATCAGTTAGTAAAGAGTATATTGGTATAACATTTAGTGATTCCTTTCAAGAAGTGAATCAAGGGTACAACCACCTGAGCATTAAGGCTCAAAGTGTAGGGGGATCTCTTTTGATCCTTGTTAATTGGCCCTCTTCCTTGTAGACTTTGGAGTGGTGATAGAGTCAAAGTTATATTAAAGTTATCCATCAAAGTATAAATCTACAAGTTGAAGATCAAAGGGAACTCCCAACACCTTCCATGGGATTTCCAAATCCACCATTCATGTCCCAAACTCCCATCACATCTACATTTCCAGCATCCTCTATATCACAATTCCCTTCCATGCACTAGTTCTCATTGGGGCCTTACTTGAGAAGAAATGATAGCTTTCAGAATACCAACCCACTTCTCTGCATTTATGCCAGCAAACCAAAAAGCCACCTTCCCCCAAGAAGTGTAACAACAAAAAATATAGCCTCTGTGAGCTTCACCCTTTCTATCATACACCAACTACCTATCCATTCCACCCCCATGTCTCAAGTGGTTCCATCACCCCAACAACATATTTCTTCCCATCTCGCAAGCTACCTTGCCCAACCACCTCCTTCTTTTAGCTTCCCTACATCAGTTTCACCCTTAAGAAATGCAGGAATGCATCTAGCCTACATCAACCAAGAACAAAGCCAAGTACACCAAAACCAAGCTTATCAACAAGATGCACCATTCTACCAGCCTCCTCCACAACAATAGTACTTCCCAGCACAACAGCAACAATATCCTGTCATCCCATGACAACAAGCATCATCCTACCCATTGCAGCAACAACATCCCATCATTCCCCAGCAACAACAAGCAGTTCCATATCCTCCATAGTAATACACCCCCATGCCTCAGCAATAGTATCCCCCTAGCAATCATCACCCCAACATCCATTCTAATCCGTGTATCTTGTTGGGCAATCTCCATATCCCACTCCACAATATCTACCTCAAAATCACCCTTATTCACTAGTACCACTAGATCCTTTCCAAATGGGAGTACCCACTCCAACACTAATCAATGTTGATTGGGAAAAAATTTAGAATTCCCTTAAGGGGCTCAAAGCTGGCACAAAGAAAAAAACCTTCAAGTTTGAAGAGGTGTGTCCCTACCCATTTGATCGATTAATCACAACTATTCCTTTCCCTAAGCACTTTGAGACACCCAAATTTGATAAATATCGAGGGAAAGGAGACCCTGTAAACTACATCAAAGAGTTCTATATGGCATGCCAAGAAGTGACTTACAATTATAACTACATTTTATGCCTATTCCCCAAAAGCTTGGGAGGAACTCCTATTGATTAGTTTTACAAGATACCCTATGGGACCATCACAACTTTTATCAAGCTCTCTGAGAAGTTTATTTCCCAATATGCCCATAATGTCAAAAATGAGTTATCTTTACTAGACCTATGTAACTCAAAACAAAAAGGAGGAGAAATCCCAGTAGACTATTTGCAATGATGGAAAAACCTCACAACTAGGTTATCATACCAACCGCTTGAAAAGCATCTAACCAAGATCTTCAATGATAAATTGCATCCCAAACTATCTCACTTCATGAGGATGAACTACATCCAAACTTATCAAGATATAAAAAGTAAGGGGATAGATATTGAAAGAGGCCTCTTAGACAAAGGCACAATCTGGCATTACAAGGATGATTCCCATAGTAAACCCAGCAATGACAAACCCTGTTACTGGAATCATAACAAAAATGTTGTTACTAATGAAGCCACTGATGTACAAATCATCATGGCTGGTCCTACATCAACTCCTGCATACCAACATCCACAAGCACTCATCTATCAGCAACCTGTGGAGCAATACCAACAGCAAAAAATTTAGATCCCTCAACAACCCATGCAGAACTATCAGCAGCAAGCGCATCAAGCCCATCAAGGCAGTCCAACCAATCAGGATAATGCCATCTCCACTACTCCCAATTAGAACAAACCTAGAGCCCAGACTTACCAGAAGAGAACCTTCACACAACTTGGTGAATGTCTAGATGTTATCTTTCATCGAATGGCTAAGGCCAACCTAATCACATACCCACCAATCCAACAGTTTGATGACGCAACTTCCAAGCCTAATTGGTACAAAGTGTTGAACTACAACTAATTTGGAATCTGATTGAAGAATTGGTGATTACAAGATCACTGAGGAGTTGTTGATTAGATATGTAATATGATTAAATCAGTATTATGTTGTCATTGATGTCAACTAGTTTGACAGCACTTATCTTGTAAGTTACTATACTGACACATCTGAAGAAAAGTGGAAAAAGAGATGAAGAACAAAGAAATCTACATGAGGAAAGATGTACATGATAGATGAGGATAAGGAACACATTGAGTAACTTGTTGATGAGTCTATGACTTGATGATATTGACTTTATTATGTTGCATTCATCTATGATGAAGTAAAGAGCTGAAAGACACAAAGTAGTGTTGTCGGTAAATGAAGCATTTCTAGTATACACCGATGGAGTATAGTGTATACCGATCACAATATTAACTAAGTATTGTTCACTGATGCATTTCTTTGTTAACTGATCAGAACAAAATGAATTAAATGATTAGTTTAGCTGATAAGATTGATGAGCTGGCAAGAGTATAACATCGAGGTAACAGATAATGTTTGTTACACAGATCGACGACTGACAAAATTTAGGGAAGATCTAATGGAGAAGATTGAAATGTGTTATTGACACTAGTACCGAGAAATTTTGAAGTGGCAAAATCTATGAATGTGGTTAAGTGGAAAAATTTGATGGTGGAGAAGAAAATGATTTACTCGTCTATATAAGAGAACAGAATTTCTTTATGAAATACGCCGGAAGAAGTAGAAGCTGCAAGACTATCGCGTGAACAAGATTTTCATGCATTCTAATCATACTTGTTAAGTAAGAACCGAGCTGCAGAAGAGTTACCGAGCTACAGAGAGAAATTATCGATAGATAGTAAGTTGATACAGTATTGAATCTAAAGTGAAATATTGATCAGAAAGATTTGTATGGACTAAATATTGATCTGTAATCTGCAATTGAAGTTGTATTAAGGCAGGTCATTTACTGTTACATATTTAACCATTGTATATAGTCAAAATCTCTTAACTGAGTGGACTCTGAAAGTCTTATGATGTATCATTCATAGAATGAACATTGTTATCCTATCAACCCCATAGTGAATGCTAGTTGGATGATAACTTCTAGTCTAAAATCCTCTAACAAGGTCACAGCTAACAGTGTGTTTGTAAACCTTTAATAGGGTTGGGTCTTAACTGACCTCACTTTAGAAGAGTGAACAATTTTGGGTTGTCGGTCCTAGGTGGTTTTTCCCTTTACAAGGTTTCCATGTAATATCTCTTGTGTTATGTGTTGATTGTGATATTTTTTTGTTATCATTCTTTACATGTTACATGTTAGATTTGATTGGTAAACTATTATAGTATTAGACTGGTAATCGGTAAAAGTACACAGTGAAATTTTTATTGTTTACCGACAAGCAAAAAATTGAAGAAATAGTTTTGAATTATACATTTTGTTTTGGGACACTGGATAACTGATTCACCCCCCCTCTCAGTTATTCTAACACAAAGATCATGACTACAGTGATTATCATCATTTTAAAAGACACACTACTTTAAGGTGTATGAAACTGAAGCATTACATCCAAGATCTCATATATACAAAGGAGATCCAAGTGGACACACCAGCCCAAGCCTCACCTAATGCCAATTTTCAAATATATCAGAATGTGTTCCCGCAACACAATGTTGGGAAGAACCAAGCCAATGCTAATTACCCACCTCAAAACAAAGTTAAATGAAAACAAGGAGATCGTGCTGACCACAAAAACAACACTACTGCTTATATCAACTATGAAAAATTTGTTGGATGTATAACCCAAGTCGAACCCATATTCAATGGCATCCACGTCAAAGGAGTAGATAGTCAGTGTGCAGTCACCACACGCCGAGGCTGGATAATTGTCATTGGTGCCAATCTACGGCCAACACACAATGCACAATACAACCTCAAAGAACATCTTGGGAACACACCTACTAAAATCTCCATCCTTGACCTTCTCTGCACTTCACCCCTCCATCAAGAAATCCTCACCTGACCCCTTCACGAAGGACATGTCCCCACAAACATTAACACCATCTAGTTTGAAAACCTTATGGGGAGTCTATCTGCATCCTATGCTTTATCCTTCAAGCCATCTGACATACCAGCCATTGCACCTAACCATAATCTCCCTCTCTGCATTGCCATAATGGTCAGAGATTTTACAATTAAAAGGGTCATGATAGATAATGGCTCAGCCCTAAACTTGTGTACTTTGAAATTCATTTAGTAGATAGGGTTTACGGAGGCTGACATATCACGTAAAGTCATCACCATCAAGGCATATGGAAACTTGGAGCGTACCTCTGAAGGTACCATTCTTTTGCCTATCAAGCTAGGCCTAGCAACACAAGACACCATCTACCATGTTGTTGATCTTGACCTACCATTCAACATCCTCCTCAACCGACCATGGATCCATTCCATCAAAGTTGTACCATCCACTTACCATAAGTGCATCAAATTTTTGCATCAAGGAACTAAGGTCACCATCCATGCATACCCCCAACCCTTTGCATACTTTCATGTGATGGAAGCATCATTCCCTCATTCCACCCATTGTCCTAGAACTAACATTGGGTCTTTTGTTGCCAGCTCTTCATGATCCCATAGCGATCCAAAGACTATCCTCTCCTCCACTCTCTCTTCCATCAAGATCAACAACTAGGGTTGTGGTGAATAAATCTTAATTGATGCATTTGTAGTAGGGGCCCTACCTCTTGATCCATATACACAAGGGCACCCAAGCCACCAAAGAAATCTCACTAAAGCCAAGCATAAAGTCAAGCAAATGGGACCTATGACATTTGTTTCCCATGGAAACATAGACAGTCAAGAGATGGACCTTGACATCAATAAGTGGTTGTACAGAGATCCCCCACCACCTGACACTCAACTCCTGGGCTACTTCAAAGACAAATATCCAAAATCACACAAGTACACCACTGAACAATGGAAATATCAAGGTGGTGGTCTAGGACCATAAGAAGGTGGAAGAAAAGACCCCATCACAACATCAAAGAATCCAAAAAATCAATTTCTTGGCTTTAATACCCATCACTTATGTATACAAGATCCCAATACCACAACTAGGGGTACCAACATGACCAATGTTCCCTTCTTGAATAGCCAGGATGACCTTGTAGAGATCGAAGACATCCCCGAAGAGGAAGTATAGAAATCCTATGATGACATATTTGATGATGATACCCTCCTAGATGCTTCTATCCTCAATCAACTTGCCATCAATGTCATAGAACTTCCCCTCATCCATCCTGAACTCATAGACTGGGATCAACCAAGCATCACACACATCAATGAGTTCCAAAGCACAAAGGCACTCCCAAGGTTCATGGGAGCATCAGGCCAACCAAAAAATCAAGATCCAGAAGCCACTCATGTCTACAAGCTCGACCCCAAAGGATATTTTGGGGAGGAGGCAAGTTCTAATCACAAAATTGAAATAGAAAAGGAAAAGACTGAGTCCTTATGTGAAAACCCTTCTGGGGCGCATTCCAAACCCAAAAAAGATAAAATAAAGGGTGTATCTTTTGATGAAAACCTCTCTAAGGTGCTAGAAGATGGAGACTTGCCTCTTCCTCCCATCCAGGATTATAGACTCGAGTAGTCACCTATCATCATTGAATAAACCAAGCCAGTCAACTTGGTCACAAAATAATGTCCAAGAATCACCTACATTGTAGCATCTCTAACAGAAGGTGAAGAAATGGGCTTCACTGCGCTTCTCAGAGAATCAATTATAAATTTTGCATGGTCATATGCACAAATGCCCAGGCTTGATCCCAATTTAGTTGTGCACAATCTTGTAGTCAACCCTAATGCCAAAATAGTAAAGTAGAAGCTACATAAGATGCATCCAAAAGTAGCCTTATTGGTAAAAATAGAGTTGGAGAAACTCCTCCAAGAAAAGATCATCGGAACCATTGACTACTCTAAGTGGATTTCAAACATGGTTCCTATTACTAAACCTTCAGGAGAGATCAAAATATGTAATGACTTAAGATATCTCAACAAAGTGTGTCTGAAAGATTATTTCCCGCTACCCAAGATAGACATGATCATAGATCTCACAGTAGGCCATGAGATGTTGTCACTCATGGATGGCTTCTCATAATACAATTAGATCTAACTATCAGAAGAAGATCAACACAAAAAAAAATTCACCACACCATGGGGAACCTTCTACTACAACATGATGCCATTTGGGCTCAAGAATGCCAGAGAAACATATCAGAGGGCAATGACAACCATATTCCATGTTATGATACATAAGATCCTAAAAGACTATGTGGATGATATCCTTGCAAAATCTCAAATATGAGGTGAACACCTAAACATTCTTGAGAGTGTGTTCGATCATCTCCATCATTATGGCTTGAAGCTGAATCCAAAGAAGTGTGTCTTTGGTGTAACATATGGAAAGCTACTAGGCTTTATAGTATCAAAGTGTGACATAGATATTGACCCCAAAAAGGTCAAAGCCATTACATAAATTCTTCCACCAAGAACACTTAAACAGATCAAAAGTTTACAAGAAAATCTTCAATCGGTATGATGTTTCATCTCACAGCTAGCAGAAAAGTGCCAACCATTCACGCATCTTCTCTACAAGGACACAAGCTTCTAATGGGATCCCATCTGTCAAAGAAGCTTTGAAAAGTTAAAAGAATATCTTGCAAACTCTCCCATCCTTGTACCACCAATTTCAGGATGCCCTCTTGTACTCTACATCTTAGCAACCACTATAGTACTGGGGGAACTCTTAGCATAGCATAAAGATAATAATAGAGAGTGAGCCATTTATTATATCAGTCGAACTCTCATCGGCTATGAGCTCAATTCATTTCCAATGGAGAAAGCATGTCTTGTAGTGGTCTTCGCCACTCAAAAGCTTAGACATTACATGCTTAGCCACACAATCAAGCTCATCTCAAAGGTGGGCCCACTCAAGTATCTCCTATCTAGGATAACTCTCATAGGCCGTATAGAAAAATGGGTCATGCTACTCAATGAGTTTGACATCCAGTACATAGATCGGAAAGCAATCAAAGGGAAAGTAATTGATGATTAGCTAGCAGAAGCACCTCTAGTGGATGCATATCCCCTAATCATGGAATTCCCTAATGAGCACCTATCTATGATCGAAGAACAACCCATATGGAAGTTATATTTCAATGGCTCCTATACATCACATGGATCAGGGGTAGGAATCCTATTTGTCACACCTCAAGGTGACTATATTCCAAAACCATTCAAATTGGGAATCACGTGTACTAATAACATTTTAGAATATGAGGCACTCATCTCAGGCCTCAAAACTGCCATTCAGTGGAACATAATAGAATTGCAAGTGTTTGGAGACTCACAACTGATTATCACGTAGGTCCTAGATGAATTTCAGACAAAGGACGACAAGCTTCTACCCTACAAAGAACTGGTGGACAGAATAAAAGAGAATTTCCTGAATCTACAGTTCACGTAGATACCAAGGCTTCAGAAGAAAGCAGTCAATGTAATGGAAACCATTGGATCCCTATTAGAGATCCCTCATGACTCAACACAATACAAATTATTGGTCGAGCAGCTACACACACTTGCTTATGAAAATGCTGATGCAGAAATGGTGTGTGTCTTGGTTGGTCCTCAGTCCCCATTGTACCACAACATCCATGCATATCTAAAAAATGGTATCATATCTACCCATCTCACCAATAACCAATGCCAAAACCTAATTTGTAGATCTTCCCACTACACTCTTGTAGCCAACACCCTTTATCATCGAGGATATCATAACATCCTCTCTAGGGTTTTATATTCAAACGAGGCCATTGTGGCATTACAAGAGGTACATGCTGGAATTTGTGGTGCCCACATGAGTGGCATGGTTCTAACAAAGCATTTTCTTTGAGTTGGGTATTATTGGCCAAGCATGGAACATGATGCTTGTGAATTTGTTAGGAAATGTCTACCATGTCAGCAACATGCAAATCTGATTGATGCGCAAGCACAAAACTTGTATCCCATTGCGCCACCTTGGCCATTTTTATGTTGGGGCTTCAACCTCGTTGGGTTAATCACTCCTCTTTCCTCAAATGGGCATAAATACATCATAACTTCCATAGAGTACTTTACAAAATCAGTTGAAGTGATTCCACTTACCCTAACTACTGGCATCCATATATCCAAGCTCATCTTATACCACATCATTTTCCAATTTGGCATACCATCTACCATCTTCACAGACCACGACACACCTTGTGAAAACCAACATGTGGATGATCTGTGTGCCAGACTCCACATCCATCACCATTTCTCCAGTCCATACTTCCCCCAAGGAAATGGCCAAGCTGAGGCAACCAATAAAACTATCTTAAAAATCCTCAAGAAGGTTGTCAATGATTCTGGTCATGACTGGCATTTCTAAATAAATCCCGCCCTCTGGGCCTATCACACTTCTTATCACACTCCCACATGCACCACCCCATATTCCCTTGTATATGGTGCCAAAGCCATTCTACCAATTGAGGTTGAGCTCCCATCCTTGCATGTATCCATGAAAAAGTATACCACTGATGAAGACTATCATGTGACACGTCTCACACAGCTAGATCTACTATATGGAAAAAGATAACAATCATACGATCACCTAGTTGCATAACAGAATCGACTCAAAAGGAGCTATAACAAGAAGGTCCATCCTAGATATTTCCAAGTGGGTGACATGGTCCTAAAGGAAAATTAGAAAGTCCAAGCACATCAAGAAAAGAAAGGCAAGTTTGAGCCTACTTGGCTGGGCCCCTATGTTGTCACAACATGCTTCGTCTCCAAAGCCTATCAACTATCTACACCAGAAGGTGAGCCTTTGAATGACCCTATCAACATCATACATCTGAAGAGGTTCTATGCCTGAACCAGATCCTATATATTCAGAAAACCCATAAAAATTGGAAAAAGCATAAAAATACAAAAAAATAAAAAAAGCAAAGAAAAAACATTCGTCCAATGGTGAAAACTTGGCAATTCAAGCACCTTGGATAAGTATGTTGGTGAAAACCTAGAAACAAGCACCATACATAGTGGACTGAGTCATTATCTATCAAACTCCCATCCTCCACATCCAACCAATCCTTTTTCTACCATCCCCATCCCCACCACCATCCCCGAGCATTCCTCTATTTAATCCTCAAGAAAATCCACAATCCCTCCTGTACATATCTTGTACCATATCTTGTATAGCACAATCATTCATGTATATATCTTGTATAGCGAAATCTTCTTGTCCCAAATCCTGAGCTTCTATACATATCTATTGTAAATCTCTTCCCGTCCATTGTACATATCGCCTCGTCTTGTTGTGCATATCCTCATAAAATCTTGCAGCAGCATTTTGATCAGAAATTTTTTCTCATCCATCCTTGTACTTCATCAACATCATTATCGACTATCCTTGACCCCAGCAGTTATTCCTTAACTCATCATTTTCCAACGAACAACAACACTTATTCCCCCATCAATCAACAGGTCCTTGAGGATGTATCCTTCCTCCTATCTGACCTAATCTTCCACCAATCACACCAGGTCTGTGTCAATGTATCCTTCCACATGTTTAGACCAATCTTCCCACCATCAATTAAATCAAATCCCTCTCCTTGGCTAAGGATGTCTTTTGGAGTTGTCATTTTGGTCTTGGAGTTTGTGCTTTGGATTTTGTTCATCTTTTACAGCTTCTCATTGTTCCTCTCCTCATAGTCACCACAATCCTTTATATCATTGTGCGCTTTGAATGAGGATAATCTACGGCAAGGTCTTTTGATTTCTTTCTTCTACCTATGCGTCAGTCAAACATGACCCTCGCACGGTTCACATGTGATCTTCTCGGTTCCATGGTGCACTTGGGAAATGTCATGTGTTTGTGGTTTCTCCAGCTTCATTTCTACCATGCTTCCTCTTGGGTTCATGCATGATGTTGGGGAAACCTTGCATGTCTCTTTCACGTCAGTCCTATGCAATGTTTGTGACAAGGCCTTATGATCCCAGTATCCTTGGCAGGTCTATAAGCATTGCTATATCAAACTAGGTTGTTCTCTCCACATTTACACTTGGAGCTCCCCAAAATCCCCCATCTTGCATCATCTAGTTTAATTTTGCATCTTCATGTTGCTGCATCATCCATTTTGCATTCCATCTCATCTTGCATTCATGCATCTTTTCTCTTGGAAGCTTGGTTATTTATCCTCCCTTCTTCTTTCATTCCTTTCCCTTCCCTTTTGTGTTCTTTTCAAGAAAATTCCACAATGTTTCCTCTTTGTGTTATTTTCTCAAGGGGGCACAACCCTTTATCCTCTATTCTAGTCTAGGGCATCTTATTTTCTTGTCTTTGACGCCATGCCACTTGCGGCATCACATCAAAGAGGGGCAAAATGTAGACACCTAAAAATCCTTTAGAAAATAAAAGTATTTTTTATTTTTTATTTTTCAAAACCCCTGATGACATCATCATTTATTAATTAATTAATTATTTAATTTATTTATTTATTTTTAGGCCATTAATTTCTCCTATTTTAATTAAATGCATTTAATTAAAGAATATCTCCCCAAAGAATTTAAATCAATTTTAAGTGATTTTCCTCTCTTTATTAAATCAATATTTGATAAATGATGTCACAATCCCTAAATAAATTTTCTATTTATTTAAAGCCACAAAACCCTAGAATCTTCTAGCCTTTCCTAAACCCTTCCAATCTTTCCTAAACTTCCCTAAACCTTCCCTAAACCAATTTATGAGATGTTTCCTACATTTCTTAGCCTAATCCAATTCCTCTTTGACTTTTGGTCAAACCCTTCCCTTAATGAGCCTTACACACTCATTAAAGCCTCTTACACACTCTTTAAGGCTTCTTACAGCCTCATAAAGAGACACATGTCTCTTCTTCCACATTTGTTCCCCTTGCACACTTCCCTAGTGTTTCTCACACATGTGTGAGCAACCTTAACCCAAGGTCAACCTTACCATACCCCAAACCTTACCTCAAACTCTACCTGAGACCTTACCTCTAACCCTAACTCACTTCCTAACCCAAGCCCTTCCCAAAATCCTATAAATACCCTCACTTCCTATTAGAAAAGCACCAATTCACATCTTTTACATTGAGTAGTGTTATAATGCTAGATTAATCCTAGATTCTAATCTTTCTTCATTATATGCTAGATTATCTCATTTTCTATGCTTTCTAACACATCTTAGATTAAGTTTAATGGATTGAACCTAGTTCTTTCAAGATTTTATTAATCACTTTTTCATCATAATACATCTCATTTGGTCTAAAATCAATCATAGATTATTCATAAGTAGCTTAACTTGCATTCTTGAGTCTTTAGGATCCTTAAGGCCTTAGGGGTAAAATGGATGTTCTATACCCATTTTTGTGCCACTATGGGGTTCTTATGGTCACTAACCAATCCTAATATCTCCTAATCATCATTAGGGAATTTCTCCAAGTGATTCGAGACCACACCCACATCCCTAAGTCAAGAACAAATCATACGGTGACAGGGTGCTCCCGTTTTAGTTCTATCTGAGTGTCTTTGTGAATGTTTTATGTTTAATGCTTAGGAATATGTTGTTAGATTCATTTAAACTAATGTTTTAATTTCTACGCCTATTCAAAATAGGTTAACTTTGCACTGATCACACTATCTTTCTCTTCTTTTCTTTGTAGGGTTGTGAGCCCCTGTTTTATGTGTGCCTAGTTCTACTTTTTGGGATGATCAGTAATGCCTTTCTTCTAATCTTTTTGTAAAGGTTTTGGGACCTTTCAAATGCTATTTTAACTTAATTAGAACATCATCTTTAGATTCCATAACATATATATGTCTTTCGTCTTGTAGAATAAAAATATATATATCTTCATCAAATCTTCAGTTAAACTTGCCCAAATTATCTTCATCCCTTCTAATGTACCATTTACGTCCAATTTTTAAAAAATATCTAACTAATGTCCACAATTCATATGGTGTCTTAGTGTGATTTAATCTAAGATCTATGATTTTTTTAGAAAGTAAGTTGTAGTGTGAATAAATTCTCTCCAACACAAGTCAAGTTTCTTAGCTTTTCTCAATATTGTTTTCCATATTCTCCATTCTTATATTCTTTCTTTCCACTACTTTGTTTTTCTTATGAGTCCTTGTGCTAGAGTTTCATCTCTGTATTCCACACTTCTCACAAAATTCTTCAAACTCATTTAAAATAAAACTCTCCTCCTCTATTATATCTTAGAAATTTGACAGTCCTACCAATCTTATTTTATAGTAAAGCTTTGAATATTTTGAATTCTCAAAAGATTTAGATTTTTCTTTTAAGAAAGTAATGCATAACATTCAAGTAAAATCATCAACAAGTATCATAAAATAATTTTCACCTTGTAGATTCTTTTTCCTTAGTATCATGCATAGATTTTTAGAACAAGCTTAAATGGTTTTTAATGTCAAATACTTCTTCGCATAAAGCTTTTTTGTTTTCCTTCTTGCTATGAATTGTAGATAGTGTATAAGGGATTTTTAATCTTAGCAATAATGTCTTGTATTACTTCCTTAGTATATATCTTCACAAGATGATCAAAATTGATATGACCTATCCTTTTATGCCAAAACAAACTTTCCTCTTCTATAATACAAGACAACTATTTCCATTGATTTCACTAGTTATACACAAAACTTTATATCATGCTTCCTTCTGCAACCAACTCAAAATTTATTTCTTTTTTTTATCTCACATCCATTAGCATTGAATGAAATATTGTAACTTTTTTCCGATGAAAACCATTTGGCACACACCAAATTTGGTGTGTCAAATGTAAAAAATGTTTTTTTTTAAATTTTGCACATGCCAAATAATTTGAATTGGGAAACATCAAACCTTTGGTTTGTATTTCCTTGGGCATCTAATCCAAAGGCTTGGATGACCATTTTAGGCCACATGAAAAATTTCTCACATTTTTTGTTGCACTATCCAATAGGTTTGCACAAGTATCAATATAAACAAAAAAATGCCATAATGTTGTTAAACTATCTATTAGCTATCTCTAGCCATATAATGTTTTTTCTATTTTCATTATGTTAAGATTTTAATCTCTAATTTATTTTGTTAGTGTATCCTTAATTTTTGTCAAAAACCAACATGTGGTATTTTAGATAGATTTTTTCTTGTTCATCTAATTTTGAAACAAATTATATTTTTAGAAACTACTCTATTCTACACACCTAGAAAAAATGAAATAATGAGTTTCAATTATTTTTCATAATTTTTAGGTGGGGGATGCTCAAATTTCTTATTTTTCAAGATGTCCCCACTTTGAAAATTAGTAAAAAAAATCATATATTCCTAAAAAATTAACCAAAAAATTTGGGATAAACTACATGGTGTTAGCTAATTTCTCACTAGAGTGATTTTAACAATTCTAAATAAAGTTGGCATTTTAGGGTGAGCACGCCAAGTGCTATGTTATATTGTTTTGAAAAAATAAGGACTAGTTTATGTGATCCCCCTATTTGAAACCCTTAATCTCCAACATTTTTGAAATAAATTTGTAATTTAGAAAGTATATTAAGAGAACTTCAACTCTTGTTCTTATTGTGATGCAGTCAAGGATGAAGAAAACTACAAGAGATCAGTCCAATCCTTGTATCCAATACCACAATGGAAACAACAAGCCAAGATGGAAAGAAGTGAAAGATCAACCTTCAATTATTATTAGAAAATCAACTACAATTGATCTGCAACATGCAGTCTCACATTCCAAGCATACATTCTTGATTATGATAAAAAAAAGTCCCTTACACCCTATCAAAACTAAGACAAAATAATATTATGAAAAATAACCTACCCCTGAGGAATAAGTCCATAAGCTTATATAGCTAATATAGTCATAGATCAGCCCAGAAAAGATCACATTTCCCAAAAATAGAGAAAACATGTTACAATAAATAGGTTAGCTCCCAAATCATCTGAAACAACCTCCAAGAAAGAAAATAAGAGATGTAATCCAAGAAGAATGTTAGCCTCAAATGTATCAATGAGCTGGCATGATTTGTTAGAATAACAATGTTCCAATCAACTGAGAGGGGGGGTGAATCAGTTGATGCCAATATTCTTTAACTTCAAACTTCTTGCTTAAGACAAAAAACTGAACTGAAAAAGTGAATGCAACAATAACACACATATACATGAACACCAATATTTGTTCTTGAGGAAAACCCTATTAAGGGAAAACCCCTAGTGGGGATGGTACCCATAAATATCTGCACTATAGGTATAATAACCTTGTTAAGAGTTCTGACCCTATTAGGAGCTAAGTATTACAATAGGCATTTCCTGGTTAAAGGACAAACCCTATTAGGAGTCTTTTATAATGTCATCCCAATTAAGGAATCGACCCCGTTAGGAGTCCAGCCCAGTTAAAGGAAATTAACCTATTAGGGGTGTACAATACATCAACCTGATCAAGATATTTAAGAGTTAAAGCCACCCTCAGGTTCTCCAAACCTCCCAACTTTAAGTCTGAGATAATTCTATTATGAAATTGCTTCCATCCTTCAATCACTATTGAGAAAGCTCCACCTTGTGCCTTAATATACAACCACTATTCTTCAAATAGTATCCAATGTAGCCTTAAGCTTGCATTCACCTCTGCATCTCGCATATGCAGTTCCACACTTATTTTCCAAGGAATTCAATCCTTAAATACAATTTAAAAAAATTATATCTAAGTCGACCTTCATAGGATAAATCCTATTAAAAAATAAAAATGGACCCATGGGAAGATGCACATGACATCTCTTACAATTTTACAACATAGCAGTTACATAAATTAATCATTTAGATCCTTTGATTAAGCTCGCATATTATATTACTTGAAATGTGTTCTAGGTCTGCCTTCAGATAGGTCTTCACCAATGCGTGTGCCATAGGTGACATCACCTATACGATCATGACTTCATATAATCACAATAAGCTCTACAGCCAGTTTCCAGCATGAACCTATGTTTGCACATCATAGCTTAAACAACCATGAGTGTTCTCCACAAAGTTCTGCAATCAACTCTATGAAAACATAGTTTATGTCTTCTGAAGAACAGTTACTAGTAAATGTATCATAACTCTATCCAATTAACTCATAAGAATGCACGATCATGGATGGTCATTTAAAACATTATTAGGAGTCTCCCTCTAAGTGCACACATGTTGACTCATTGTACTATGTTCATATAATTCTCTGCAACCTCTTCAACATGATCTTGAACAACCAATCAATAGCATATTTTTCCATCAATGACAAACTCTATCGTGAATGCAACACACAACTAATGTAGCATGCCTTTATCATTACTATGATACTCCCCCATAGGAGTACCATTAGCATTCATGATAACACAACTACAATCGCAGATTCCAATCAATAGATTAGGAAATCGATCGGTAAACACAAAGACTATCCAAGAAATGAAGAACAAGATAGTATCATAAAGAATCTACAATAACTCCCACGTGATGAAACCAAATGAGGTGTGATCATAGGATAAGGTTAAGGACAAATCCATGAAAACACTGCAGTAACCACAACTCAAAAAAATAAGTACAGATCAACCACAACTTGAAATACTATACTGATCAAAAGGAATCTAAATATCATTTTGATTGATGTAAGATTTCTTAGATCCCAAGATGCTCCTGCATCAGACACTCGGGGTACTTGAAAACCGAGCCTCTCACTTTTCTGGGGCCAAAGGAAAACTAAAGTGCTCCACCTTAGCCTGAGAAACCCATGTTGAATCTTCAACTAGTTTGTCCTTCCATTTGACAAGATATACATATACTGCTTAACTCTTGTACTTCGACCAACTCTTCTATCTAAAATATTTTCTATCTGGCCCTTCTTCTTCTTAGGATATTGTTGTCCAACATCTGACTTAATATTGTCACTAGATTCATGATAGTCATATAATTCTGCAACATTCAATATCGGTGATATATCCATGTCATCTGACAATTCCACTTCATATGCATTTCATGAATCAAATTTCCTCAAGATCTTACAAGGACCAAATTTCTTCATCCTCAAATTTTTATAAGTACCAATAGGAAATATACCCTTCTACAAGTAAACCATAACTTCATCTCCCACTTGAAATTCCTTATGTCTTCTTTTCATGTTAGCTCTCCTCTTATAAGCTTGATTCATTTTGTCCAAATGATGTCTCACTTCTTCATGCAATGATCTCATAATATCAAAAAATTCCTCTTCTTCAACACTCTTCCTAACTTCATGACTCAAATCCCTTAATTCTTCTACTCCCATAGGATTAAACATAGTAACCACTTCAAATGGTGTCTTCTCTATGCTCCTATTTACTAAATTGTTATAAGAAAACTTATCTTGAGGTAAAACTAAATCCCAAATTCTAGGCTTATCTCCAACTAAACACCTCAACAAGTTCCCTAAAATCTTGTTCACAACCTCTGTGTGTCTATCAATTTATGGACGGGAAGTAGAATTGAATGTCAAATCATCTTTCATCTTCTTCCAAAGTTTCCTCTAGAAGTAACCAACAAACCTACTATACCTGTCTAAAACAATTCTCTTAGGTAATCCATGTAATCTCCCAATCTCCTTGAAAAATAAATCTGCTAGATGCACTACATCAGTTGTCTTCCTACCAGGAATAAAATGCTCCATCTTAGAAAATCTATCTACAACCACAAAGATAGATTCATACCCTCTCTATTTTCTTAGCAAACCAAGAACAAATCCATACTAATCTCCTTCCAAGGTCTAACTAGTATTATCATAGGTGTATAGGGTAAACGCACAATTAGGTGTCACATTTTAGGCTAGCTTAGATCAATACAGCTAAATTTTAGTATTTCTAACTAAAAATTAATTTTGGTCAAACATATGGTCTAGCTAGATTCATTCTAGCTAAGTTAGATAAGTTCTTTAACTTTTCCAATTGGAAATGTCTATTAAATGCATGTTTTATACCACTTTGGGTCCAATTACCATAAAAATAAAATTATTTTAAAAAAGTGGCATTTCAATAACTCCTAATATTTTTAATGATATATATTGATATATATATATATATATATATATATATATATATATATATATATATATATATATATATATATATATATATATATATATATATATATATATTTAAATACCCTTTTGTAAAGATCAGAGTCAAGAATATCCTCATATAGATTTGATAGTGTTTTAATTAGACATAGTTTGTTTTAATTAAAAAATATTGCAAGTAGGTATTTTAACAGTCAAGGAGATGTTGATTCGGAGAAATAAACAAATAGTAAATCATATTAGATAAATTTAAAAAACATATGGTGCACTAGAGGAGAGAGTCCTCTTCAAGAATATATATTTCTTTTTTTGATTGGGATAGATTTGTTATGAAAAATATTTTGCGAGATGAAAACTATTGATTTCAGTGAGTTGAATTTGAATTGTTATAAAAGAGAAAATATAGGTCACAAACCAACTTTTATTTCTTCATGCACTAGCTATATATGTCATCTATGACATATTTTGAAATTAGGGAAAAAAATGTTTATTTACATATAATTTTTTGGTGGGAACTAGACCCCTAATTTTTAGCATTTTTCAACAACTGAAAAATCATCTTTAAAAATAAAAAACTTATGAATCCTTATTCAAAAAAATTATTAAAAATATTAATCATAAACTTCATCCATTTTATCACATTTAACTAGTTTACATTGTCTTCAAATTCCAAACATAAATGTCATTTTTATGCAATTGAAGTTGAACAACTTTGATTTTGTTAGCTTTTTCCTTTGTAAAAGGGTGACAACTTATTGTGCTTTTACCCTATACAATCCCACATTCTGACCACTACCTTTGGTAACTTGACATTATTTACAACCCTATACAAAAGTCCTCGCATCCTTCTGAACTTGTGGCCAAAAGTAATTATCACTCACTAAAGCTATTGTCTTATCAATGCCAAAATGTTCTACTAAACCTCCATTATGTTTCTCCTTAATCAGATGATCCCCCATGGAACTTCTAGGTATACATAACTAACTACCCCTAAATAACATCCCATCCTAAAAGAAATAATCCAACCACTTACTTATGTCTGTAACAACAGGTTCTTTACAAGCTTTCTAAGGTTCACTGAAGTCTGGATCTTCTTGATACAACACCTTCAATTCATCAAATCCCAACACTGCAAACTTCATTTCAATCAAAAAAATCCTTCTCCTAATCAAAGCATCAATAACTTTATTTGACACACCACTCTTATGTTTCAACACACATGTATAATTTTGCATAAACCCAACCCATATCAAATGTCTCTGATTCAACTCACCTTGTCTTCTCAAATACTTCAATACTTGATGATCAGTAGACAGTACAAACTCCTTAGGTAACAAATAATGTCTCCATTTCTTTAAAGTATGAATTATAACATAAAATTATTAATCATACACTGAATACCTTCTTTTAGCATAATTTATCTTCTCACTGAAGTCAGCAACACATCTCCCTTCTTGACTCAAGATAGGCTCCAATTGCATTTCCACTAGTTTCTTTATCACCTTTTTCTTCAATAACTCAAAGCTCCTTTGTGCTTCATGTATCCATTTAAAATCATTCCTATCTCCTCTCATAGTTTCAGTCATCGGTCCACAAATTGAGCTAAATTTTCTAATGAACTTGCAGTATAAACTAGCTCACCCATGAAATGATCTTGCCTCTCCAACTATCCTCGATACATGCCACTCAATAATGGATTTTACTTTCTCATGATCCATCTTTAATTCTTCAGAAGATATCACAAATACCAAGTACACTTCTTGATGTTTATCAACAACTTCTCTTCCTTCAACCTCTACAACACTTGTCTAACATGCATCAAATTCTTCTCTTTTCTCTTACTAAAAATCAAGATATCATCCAATTACACAATGACATACTTACCCAATAATTTCTTCAAGACTTCATTCATTAGACTCATGAAAGTACTAGGTGCATTAGACAATCCAAAAGGCATTACCAACCATTCATACAATCCTTCATTTGTCTTAAATGCAGTTTTCCACTCATCACCTTCTCTGATTCTAATCTAATGATATCCACTCTTCAATTCTATCTTGGTGAAATACTTATCTCCACTCAAACAATCCATCAAATAATCCATCCTTGGCAAAGGAAATTGATACTTAATAGTAATCTATTTGAAGTCTCTAGAATTAGTACACATCCTCCATTGTCCTTCCTTCTTAGGTGCTAACACTGCATGCACTACACATGGACTTAGACTTTCTCTGATCAACCCTCTCTACAACAAATCTTGCACTTTCCTACTAAGTTCTTCATCCTCTGCTAGTGTCATCCTATAAGCCTCTTTATTAGGAAGACTATCCCCTAGTATCAGATACATACAATGA
Organism: Chamaecyparis obtusa; assembly: GCA_027943335.1. Lineage (NCBI taxonomy): Eukaryota > Viridiplantae > Streptophyta > Pinopsida > Cupressales > Cupressaceae > Chamaecyparis > Chamaecyparis obtusa. The sequence continues at coordinate 1,771,665 of BSBK01000083.1, read as the reverse complement.
CTAATACTTCTCACCATTGGTAATCCATCAAGAACATTATTAAATATGATGTCACTATACACATTCAACAATCCAGTGATCTCTTTAGGATATTCTTCTACCAATACTTTCTCCTTAGACTCCTTAGGTACTAATGCAAAACACGCATTATTATGCTTCATACCATCCACTAGAGAAATTCTTGCACTGGTACATACTTCACTCTTAAGAGGTTCTTCTAATGGTAATAAATTTTGTTTCATCCCATTAGTAACAATAATGTAAACATTCCTTCTACCATCATGCATAGCTTGTCTATCAAATTTCCATGGCCTACCCAACAAGATATGACACACATCCATAAGAATAATATTAGAGAAAACCTCATTAGTGTACTTTCCAATCTTGAATTTAACTAGCCGTTGTTCACTTACTAGTACCTTGTGTTCATCCTATATCCATGCAATTTGATAGGGTTTAGGATGTTTTAGCCTCCATAAATTAAATTTGTTGACCAACTCATCTAAAGAAAGATTATCAGAACTACAAATGTCTATGACAACATTACACACCTTGTCTTGTACCTTACATCTGGTTTTAAAAAAATTCTTCCTCTGTAGTGCTTCCTTCTCATTTTCTCTGGGATATAGGGCTCTCCTAGTCATTAGGTTTGTACCTTCCTCTGCTCGATTGTTTTTCATTGAACCGGTGGATTCTTCATCAACAATTATTGTTCTCCTACTACTTCTACCTTCTTATCAGAGTTGCATTGCTTGCATTCATAGGCTCTATGTCCTACTTCACCACATTTGTAACAAGTGCCACTAAACTTCCTCCTTTCACCACTACCTTTTCCTTCATTTTGGTAGGAACTCATGTCATTCCTCCTACACCAATCATTGTCCTTAACTTCTGATTCACTTTTTCCATTATCAATATAAGATCCACCTCTACCTCTTTAAAATATTCCTCCTCTGCCTCTTTTTCTCTACTCATTTATTTTATTCACCTTTTCTTTAGCCTTTAGGGCCCACTTGTAAGACTATTCCACACTCCTGATCTATATAAAATAGATTTCATCTTGTATTGATACCCTTAAAACATTAAGGTAGTGAGAAAATTGTTCATCTTGATCATATATATGACTAGATCTTATGTTCAACTTGTATAAATCCTTAGTATAAATCTTAACACTTAGGTCTCTTTGCTTCAAGTTCTGCAACTTTCTAAACAGACTTACTTGGTAGTCCTCAGTCAAAAAATTACCCTTCAAATTATTCACCATCCTATCCCAAGATTTGATCTTGTCTTTACCTCTTCTCTATCAATCTATCTGTAGGTGTTCCCACCATAAGGATGCATGTCCTTTTAGCTTAGTGCAGGCATACTTTACTTTCTTATCACCACTAGTTCCTTCAATCTCAAAATATTTATCCATCTCAGTGATCCAATCTATCAAATCATCCACATCTAGGTTACCATGATAATCAAGTGGATTGAAATGAGGCCTCCTATTCACATGAGTCAAGGCTATAATGAACCTCTCCTTTTCTTGATCCAAGTTTGGTTGTGCCTCATTTTTTTCTCCTTCCACTGCTTGATCTTGATTTTTTTATCTCCTTCTTCATCACTTGCATATTATATATGTTTCCCTCTCCTTTGAGTAGTCTCCTCTGCTTCCAATCTGGAATAAATTCATCTCAAAAAATCTAAGACCGTTGGATCTTAATTCCTTTCTCCACCTCTAGAATTTCTCCTTGCCATTTTCACAAACCCTAAAATTTGTAGGTTAGATCCTTTCAACCATCACCCCACAAGAAAACCCTAGGTTGCAAAACCTTACTCTTATACCACTTGATGTAGTCAAGGATGGAGAAAACTACAAGAGATCAGTCCAATCCTTGTAGCCAACACCACAATAGAAACAAAAAGACAAGATAGAAAAAAAATGAAAGATCGACCTTTGATTATTATTAGAAAATCAATTACAACTGATCTGCAGCATGTAGTCTCACATGAAAAGAATACATTCTTGATTATGATCATAAATCCCTTACAAACCCTAGCCAAACTATGACCAAATAATCTAATGAAAAGTCACCTATCCCTTAGAAATAAGTCCATAAGCTTATATAGCCAATACAATCATAGGTCGGCCCAGAAAAGATCACATTTCCCAATAATAAAGAAAATATGTTACAACAAATAGGTCGGCTCTCAAATCATCTAGAATAACCTCCAAGAAATAAAATAAGAGATGTGATCCAATAATAATTTTGGCCTCAAATGTATTAATGAGATGGAACGATCTCAATTGGATATTCCAATTGGTAGATTAGAAAATCGATCAGTGAACATAAAGACTGACTGAAAAATGAAGAACAAGATAGTCTCACAAAGAATCTACTATAACTCTCGTGTGATGAAACCAAATGAGGTGTGATCATAGGATAAGGTTCAAGATGAAGCCACGAGCACACTATAGTAGCTGCAACTCAAAACAAAAAGTAAAGATCGACCACAACTTGAAACACTAGACTAATCAACATGAAACTAAATATATTTTTGGTTGATGCAAGATTGCTTATATCCCAAGATGCTCCTACATCATATTGCATCTTCAAATTTTTAGTGTAGCTATCTTGTTTTTTCTCATTGAAGTTAAGATTTTTCTAATTTTCGGAAAAAAGTGGCATCTTAAGACCCCATTTTCCCTCCATCTTGGTGCACATATCCTATTATCAATTATTACTACTCCATGAAAAAAAATCAATCTCATGAACTTTATTTCATCCCTGATCATATGACTAAAAAACCATTATTAATGATCCACAAGTTCTTCTCACTTTGTGCATGAAGTGTGGTTTGTGCAACCTTTGAACTCTCTGACCTCTATTTATTTTGTTTCATTTTCCAAACTTTCTCAATTTTATTTTTCTAATTTGTTCATATTTTGTGTTAGATTAATTTATGGAAAGGTAACTATAGAGAGGGGAGGGGTGAATCAGTACTCCAAAAACTTTATCTAACTTTCTAACCATTCACTGAATTCATAACCTTGCATATAACAACATAAAAACATGTAAAACAATATCATGAAATATAACTCATAACACCATGATTTTTGGTCTTGCAGAAATCCTTGTTAGAGGAAAAAAATGTTGTGGGGATGGCACCCACAACACTTCACTACTGCAGTAAAAAGTTTGCTCAGTTAGAGCTACAATGTTACCTATTTCTGATAGCTTACCCTATTAAAAGTATTAACCCTATTAAGAGTCTAAAGAATGATTAAGTCTACCTTGCTAAAGGATTTTACAACTCTAATATAAGAGATGTACCCTATTAAAGGATTTACAATATAAGACCTATTAGGATCTACTCATTAAAGAGCTTTTTACACTCCTGATTACAATATGATCGATAACATAAGTTTCTTGTAGTGTTTGAATCAACATATGCTTAACTGACTCTATATGCTCAATAACAATTTACCTCATACTGTACTTCACTCACAATAGAAATTTTGTACTCAGTAGCTTCAATTCTAAATTACATTCACACTTTGTTCTTACTGCTCTATTACTCGATATCTTCTCTTCTCATCACCTTCACACTTATCTCTGAATGATCATCACCTACTCTTTCTTTCACATACACATTCTCTCTTTGTGATCTTCATATCCTGATCCATTTATATTCAATTCTAGAAATGGTGTAAATAATCTAGAGTCATCTCCTCAAGAGGTGCTAGCATTGGTTACATCTCCCATGCATATATTACATTTAATTCTCACTGGTAGATCTCACCTTTTAATCATGCAAAATCATCATATTTAAATCTCCAACGCTTTGTCAAACAAACTCCTCGAGATCTATAAAACATTTTCTACTTAGTTTCTAGATTCAATTTATCTGTAGATTCTTCTTATGTCGGCCTTTGATGCTTGTTAATACATTTTTCTTTAGCTTGGTAACATGTATGTTCTCTCGTCTCATTAACTAGTGTAACTTGGTACTGCTCGGTGCTTGATGCTCTCTCTATCTTGCTCGGTGTCTTCTCCTTATTCCTTTTACCAAAATTGTCTTTTCCTTACTTCCCTTTATTGACTAGCTTATTTTCTTTACCAAATTGACTATCCTTCTTTACCGAATGAATTTGACAATTATTATGACTTAATCAAAACTAATGACAAAAAATGACTCATTTAGGAGTATCAATCTCCCCCTTTTGCATTAGTTTGGTATCTTTGTTAAAAACCTTCAAAGTCATCAAAATTTTGTGTCCTTATCAAAATTTTACTACTCTATATCATCCTTTACATATATCCCTTTTTTTTTAATCAAAATTGCCAAAAATAATTACTTATTGTTTATCCGGTGGAGGGATCTTATCAAAAATGTATTTATACCTCTCATGTGCATCTTTCAATGATGCCTTCCATGACTCATTTATTGTTTGTAACAACACATTGTGTTCACCAATATCAGTTGCAAGACTTATCATGCTATCCATAGCACTTACATCAGGGGTGTTCACTAAGTCTTTAGCTTATGAGTATGCTTTTGGAGTGCCTCAATCTGTGGTACCAAAAATGTTTGCAACTCGATAAGTTTCATTCTGATTTTATTCTCCTCTTTCCTCAACTCATGTTTCACTCCCATTAGGTGATTCAACCTTTGATAATAAACCTTGAATTTATCAGGCTCGGTTATTACCTTGGCTATCTGCTCATTTAGCTCCTTCTCAACTAATTCATCTTTTTCTTTGATATCCTTTATGAAATTTAAAATCAAATAGATTTTTTGAAATATTGAAAGAATATCTTGCAATTATTTTCCAATTCAATAACCAATACAAAAATTGTTACCTTATCAACTACCACTAATTGAAGTAATTCTTCAATGATCTTATCATATATTTTCTTTCAGTGTACCTACATCATATACTTGGTTGTCTCTGTACTTGCTTGATTGATTTATTTCACCAGTTCTTCCAATTGACTATGTATGGTGCCCTTCTCATTTGTTTCTACATTAGGTAAAATCTCTTGTAGTATTTCCTTAGCACTTTCTAGCACATCAATTTTCTACTTCTTTTCTAGTAACTTGTTATGCGTTGCTTTCCTCTTGAGTAAATCTCCAAATTAAGATAACTCCTTAGGGCTCAAGATGGAGATGTTATCTTTTGGTATTACAATAGGTTGGCTCAAATGAACCTTCTCCTTCTCATGCTTCCTCATCTTTGATTTTGTCTTACCAGTTTGCATACTCTCTCTAGTAAATATCTTAGGAGAACGTGATGCCAGCTTCTTTGCATTAGATGTTGCAATAGTTGTATCTTTGGTTCTCTCTTCTCTTTCTTCATTTTTATTTTCTTCTTTCTCATCTTGTTTATTTTCCTCCTTTTTATTTTCTTCTTTCTTTTCTTCTTCTTTATCCTTTTCCTTCTCCTTGGGTTTCTCCTTCTCTGGTTCTTGTTTCTATTGTGGACCTATTGTCTTGGTAGGGATCACCAACTCTATATTCTGATCTTTTTCAATCTCGGTCTCTATAGTCTTCTCGGTATCCTTTTGTTCAGTCTATGTCATTGGCTCGGTAGACTCCTCTACATCAATAGGATTTTCTCTTGTAGCCTCTGAGATAACCTCTTCAATCTCAAGAAAATTTAGTATCTTCTTAATGACTGGATCTACATCCATCAATTTTTCTTTTTTTGAATCATCAGGATTCAATTCTTTAGTGTCCTTTACCTCATTTTCCATAACATCTTGATCATTTGCAATCTTCTATGTTGGGTCTTTATCTGTTATATCTTATATTATAACTTCATCTTTTTTAATTGTCAAATCAATTGGATCTGTCTTACCTTAAGGCTCTTTGATTTCAGTCGGTAGGGCAGGAAATAAAATCTCTCCATAATTCATCTATTTCATTTTGCACTTATTCTAACTTACCGATCATTATCCTCAATGATCTACACTTAACTTGAAATCCCTTTGAATATCCCTTTGGTGCTTCTTTTATTCCTCTTATTGATAATTCACGTACTATGATAGCTAGGGATCTCTCCCTCATTTGTTTCTGTGATGCCAAAGCATACTTCCATATTTCATCAATCTTTTGATATAACTCATCTGGTACTCGATTGGCCATCTCAACCAGATTAGTTCTAAACTTGCGTGGAGTAAACATAATTGCTTCTTCAATTTTTTATTTTTCCTCATCAATTCTGGCTTCATATTTGATCTATTTTATTCTAGAATAACCTTCATACTTCTAGAGTGTTTTAAGTAAATCATCAAGGTTTCTCAATTTAGGTGTTTGATTTTGCACAACTTTAAATTGGGTTACATCTTCTAATTCAGTTTTTCTATCTTCTTGTAACTTCAACTTCCTTCTTGGTCTATGAGAAGCCTTGTTTTCTCTCATGTAGGTTTTAGGCTTTGATTGTTCTACCTCTTATTTCTTCTTCTCTCTCGATGTGGAGGAAGACCTTTTTAGTGGTCTTACACCGATTGGGATAGGGGTTTCCTTTTTTATTTTTAACTTCTTTCCCTTAATCTCAGAAGGACCAACTTCATCCTCTTCAGGAGTAACTCCCAAATTCTCTAATAAACTACTAATCATCCTGTTGATTTTCCTTAATTCCTTAGGTATCAATACACCTAGTTTGATTTTATTATTTACTTCTTCATAAGTACCATACCTATTGGCCCTCTTATCAATCCATTTTTCTAACAAACCTTCAATTTGTAGAGATGCAACATCAATATTCATCTCATATCACATAGGTGGTAGCCAAATGGTTCTTGGCTCCACAACCCTCACTATGCATGTGTCGGTATCAACTTCAAAAAAAATAGTCTCCTTGTATTATTCCACTAGCTGAGGTGGAATTCTAAACCTTTTATGCATTCTTTCTTGAAACTTTGTAAAGTAATCATTCATAATCATGTCAAAGTTATCTCCTAAACTTTGAATATACTCATTTATCTAATAAATAACTAGTTTATTCACATTCTATACTACATCACGACTGATGGAAAGAAGTTATGAAAGTATAAAAATATACATACCAATAATGATCCGAACTTCATTGTGTTGGTCTTTTCTTTCCTGATTGTATTCATGTTGTCATCAAACTAATTCAATAAGATATCACATAGATTTATCTTCATATCTTTCTTCACAATCTTGTAGGATATATCCACAGCTCCACAAGGTACACTATCTACTCGAGATGACTAAAAGATTTGGTAGGATATTACATTGTATGTGAATCTTATCTCGGGATCATCAACAATAGACAATTTTAGACCTCTTTCATCCCATTTTTATTGTGTCAACTCACATAGTTTGTTCTCTTCCATTTGTTTGTGTGCTCTTAGTCTATTATCGATTGGATAACCTGTTACAATATGTAACACATCCTTTGTGATCTTCATAGGTGCATCGATACACATGAACTGATCATGTACTTGGATCAACACAATCCTCATCCATTCTGAGTAAAAATTATCGATACATGCATGGCATGAACCAAACCCTTGGTTTCTAGGTGGATATACTTGTCTTTTAATTTTCTATTTGTACATAGATTCTGGTAGGATGAATCGATATTAGCCTAGAAAATCTCCTCCATCTTGCAATGGATGAAGGCATGAATTTCTTCAATGAGAATTACTCTCAGAGGGATCAAAGATAGGGCTCCCATCTTGTTAATTTCAGTGGTTATGGCTAGAGGCACCTTATACTTTGGATTGGCTAGGTCAATCTTCTCCACGACAATAGGGTTTTGTACTTTTGGTTCCATTGCTTCATAGATTAATCACTTGACTGTAGGGTTTCATTTGAATGATGACTCGGTTTCTCTTTTACATCTCAAGAAAACACCAGTAATTACTTGAATGTGCTTGACAATGCTTACATATGCTTGATTGATCGCTCAGATGCTCTTGGTAGTCTTGTTTCTACATAGTGCTTCAAATGCTCTAAAAAATGTAAGGTGAAAATAAAATTAAAAAGGGTCTATTTATAGTTTTTCCTCGATTAGAGTTTCCAACGCTTATAATTTTAGCATTAAATGCTTTTTACCAACTCCCTTTTCACCGATTACCAATTACACTTTCCTTTCACTGAATGGAACAAAATAAAAAACTCTCTTACCAATCAAAATATGAAATGTCAACTTCACAACATACTTCCAAATGCATCTAATTATGCTAATATGGATCTTTACACAAATGTTAGGAACTGATTTAAGATATAATTTTAGTTCTCAACTCCTACACATACCTTTTACCGATTAGGTGAATATAGGTGCACCTGATCTAGAGGATGAGGTGCCATCAATTGTTCCAAGTTCAGTTCCATCATCTTGAGACTTTCTTCTCCATGTTCTATTCATCTGATCTCTTATCTCTTCAACATTTACTTGAACAGTTTTACTTGGTTGTTCCTCGGTTGGGGCTTTGCCTCAGTACTTGCAGTCTTTGGCTAGGTGACCAACCTTGTGACAATGAACAAAATCCATTTGAGGATTTCTCCATGATCTTCTATTGTTCCTTCCATGCATCAAAATTAAATTTTTACCAATGTGTCCAAATCTCCCACATGATGTACATGTAATTCTTGTATTGTAGTCCCATGGTATAGTTGATCCTTGTCGGTTATTTGTAGAATTATGTCGGTTAGGGACCCATTTCACATTCTTATTTTTTTATCTGCATTCATTAGACTTGTGACCATACTTATTAAATTTATTGCAGTAACCATTGAATCTTGGCTTCCTTGAATTGTTAGCAATCATTGATCTACACTCAAATGCTTTGTGACTATACTTATTGCAATTGTAACAATAACCATTAAACTTAGGAATGTTTGGTGGATTACCTTTTTTTCTCCTATAGATATTAGATGTATGACCTGGTTTCCCATAATGATAGAAAGTAGGCTTCTTTGTCTCCAATGGGGTAGAATTATCTCAGTTGGCTACTTGATTTGAGGACTCTCCCTTCTCGGTAGTATTATTTGCATTAAATCCAAGTCCAAAAGTATCTCTCGGTTGTGTCTAATCTCTTAGTTTTTCATCTAATATCCATAGTTTTTCTTCATTCCTTTTCAAGATTTCATTTGCATCCTTTTTAGATTTTAGTTCTTTTTTCAAATGTTCATTCTTTGATCTCAATCTATCAATCTCTTCAACTTTCCTTGTAATATCTTGATTAGCACTGAGTAGTTGATTTGACATATTGTAGTGAATTTGTGTCAATCTCTCTATCTCCACATCTTTCTCATTCATTCTTGCATTCATTTATCTTATCTCATCTTCAACCTTTCTTTTATTATCTTCATCTTTTCTCTTTTCTTCTAAGACTTCAGACATCCTTACTGATTGAGCTTGTTCTCTTTTAAGTGCTTTTACCTGATCAGTTAGGTTTTTGTTCTTTTCATTTAGTTGTGATATGGCAGCTTTAGATTCATCAAACAAACTTCCCTCTGATTTTTCTTCAATTTCTTCAACCCGATCTTGTGTATCCTTTAGTTGATGGCCTATTTCCTTTCTCTTGGTAAGTGAATTCTTCAGTTTCCTCCTTAGTTCATCAATCTAGTTATTTTCCATCTTCAGTTCCATTTTCATGTTATCTATCACCTTTTCATGCGTATAGCTTTCCATCTCTCTAGATCTTTCCTCTCAAGTGGTTAAACTTCTGAATAAGAGACACTTATCTGATACCAATTGTTGGATTAATTTATGGAAAGGTAAATACTGAGAGGGGAGGGGTGAATCAATACTCCAAAAACTTTATCTAACTTTCTAACCATTCACCAAATTCATGACTTTTCATATAACAACATAAAAACATGTAAACCAATATCATGAAACATAACTCATAACACCATATTTTTTGTCTCGCAAAAATCCTTGTTAGAGGAAAAAACTATGGTGGGGATGGCACCCACAACACTTCACTACTATAGTAAAGATATTTCTCGGTTAATGCTACAATGTTAGCTATTTTTGATAGCTTACCCTATTAAGATTCTAAAGACTAATTAAGTCTACCTTGCTAAAGGATTTTACAACTCTAATCTAAGAGATGTACCATGTTAAAGGACTTACAATATAAGACCTATTAGGATCTACTCGGTTAAGAGATTTTACACTTCTAATTACAATATGATCAGTAACATAAATTTCTTGTAGTGTTTGCATCAACATATACTTAATAGACTCTATATGCTCAATAAAAATTTACCTCATACTATACTTTACTCACAATATCAATTATGTACTTGGTGGCTTCAATTCTGAATTACATTCACACTCTATTCTTACTGCTCTATTACTCGGTGGCTTCTATGCTCATTGCCTTCACACTTATCTCTGAATTATCAATGCCTACTCTTTCTTTTGCATACACATTCTCTCTTTGTGGTCTTCATATCCTAATCCATTTATACTCAATTCTAGAAATGGTGGAAACAATCTAGAATCATCTCCTCAAGCAGTGCTAGCATTGGTTACATCTCCCATGCATATATTACATTTAATTATCATTGGTAGATCTTACCTTGTAATCATGCAAAATCATGATATTTAAATCTCCAATGCTTTTTCAAACAAACTCCTTGAGATCTATAAAATGTTTTATGCTTAGTGTCCAGATTCAATGTATCTATAGATTCTTCGACTTATGTCGGCCTATGATGCTCGTTAATACATTTTTCTTCTGCTTGGTAACGTGTATGTTCTCTCATCTCAATAACCGTTGTAACTCAGTACTACTTGGGGCTCGATGCCTGGTTTGCCTTGCTGGGTGTTTTCTCCTTATTCCTTTTACCAAAATTGTCTTTTCCTTACTTCCCTTTACCGACTAGCTTATTTTCTTTACCGACTTGACTATCCTCCTTTACTGAATGACCTTGACAATTATTATGACTTAATCAAAACTAATGACAATAAAATAACTCATTTAGGAGTATCACTTTTGTCCTTTATATCCAACTTAGGAAGATTCATAAAACTACTTCTACGGTGTCTTGCGCCACAATATGACCAAAATTGTTGCACTTATAACAAACAAAATAGAAATCAAACTAAGGTGCAAATATATTTTTGTTCAAAAAGTTATTCCTTCTTGTAAGAAACACTTTCTACAATCTACTATGTTATGGCCAAATTGATTGCAATTAAACGGTACCCAAAAAAATAATGATTCAATTTGGTATTATATGGTTATCCTACTAGATATTTCATTCCATATCTTCTATTCTATCTATGATCTGGAATGAAACCAACATTTTCCCTTCTTGTTGTCCTCAATTAACTTGATTTGCTAAGATCCTAAGCTTCCAAAGCCATTCTCATTTGGATGCTTTGTAATTTTACTCATGGATTTCTTAGTTTGGTTATTGTTCTTACTTTCATCAAATCCAATATTGGTCTTGATATGTGGTGATCTTTGGTTGATCATGATCTCATCTAAGATCTCAATTCTTTTTCCAAACTTTAAACCTAGCTAACCATTTTCTTTCTCTAAATCCTTTCTCAAGGGTATCACTCCTAGTTCAATAGATTCATAATTTTTCTATTTTGTTTTTACTCTATATATCATGAAATCCCCTATCCTCTTGATTCTTTTATCTAATATTTTATATCTATTATCAACTTCTTAGACCTTTCAATATTCTATGATAGTTTTTCTTTATGTATTATATCATCTATAATCTTCTTAAGTCTTTTGATTTCTTGTCATCACAAAATAACTCTTCCACAAGATCCACATAATCTTCTCTATTTTTAAAATTCATATTTTTGTATTATTTTTTGATATTTCCACCACCATGAATAGGGATATTTCTTTTTCACGTTCACTTCTAGAGATTCAATGATAATCTTCATAAGGTGAGTAGCTATCTTTTTTAGAATAGAAACTTTTCTAGTTGTTAAAAAAAAAATTCTTCTCAGGTTTTGATCTCTTATAGTTCTTAGAAATTTCCTTTTCTTCACCATTATTATATTTGTAGGGATATTTGGCCATGAAATGACTTATTTCACCACTATTGAAACTCTTGAATTGTAAGTTACCTTTGTATTTTTTGGAGCCTCTTTGAAACTTCCTCACAAATTCAGCTTCTTCTAGATTTGAATCACCATTAGAAACAAATTATTTAATCTTCTTATATTCCTTGAAAGGTACCTCTTTTCTTGAAGATTTATAATGTACAATCATCATCCCATATGAAATTAGAATTCCATGTAATTAATTTATGGTCAAAGTGTTTAAATCTTTAACCTCTTTAAAGTTACAAAAATTTTTGTGAATCAAACCTTGGGGGTATAGATTTGAATACCTTTTTCAAAATCACAACTTCTTTCATCTCTTCACAAATTCCTCTAATGGTGTTAAAATTTTCATCTACTTGGGGTAGAAAAGCAACAATATTTTCTTCTTCCTTCATCTTTGTACTCTCAAATTGACCTTTTTTTGGTCCAAAGCTTATTTTGCTAGACTTTGTCATCTTCTTCATAGATATTATTCAACTTATCCCACTCTTCTTTTGTAGTCATGCAATGCATTATCTTTACAAATTTAGAGATAGATAAACCACATAAAATAATATTTAGCATTATTCTCATAGGTTTTCTTTCCAACCTAGTGTACTTGAGGATTTTGTACAATCTCATAGCCACCATAGTTGCTTATCAAACATAAAACCCTAAAGCCATAAAATAGGTTTCTATTCTTACACTTTAAAATGCATAATGGATCCATCAAACAATGGTGCCTTGTTTTAAGAAAGCCCTTCCTAAGTAATTATGTGCCATCTCATATTTCAATCAAGTTGTTAAACTTCTTCCAAGAAGCTTATCTCAGATACCAATTGTTAGGAACACATATATACTGGGGGGTGAATTAGTATATGCCAAATTTAACTTTAAATCCACTATAGCACTAAAAATTATTACCATATCTCTTATTATCATCAAAGAAACTATGAAAATAATAAATACAATACTACATTAACATGTGAAAACACTAGATATACATGGAAATCTAAAATGGAAAAATGATGGTGAGAATACCTACTTGGATCTACTACATAAATCCAACCTCACAAAATAATAACGAGCTTACAATTTTTTGTAGGAACAAACACACAAGAATTTCAATCTAATATGAGGACACTAATCCCTAATTAGATTTACATTCACCAACCTACAAGAGACATTGATCCCCTAATATAAGTCTTAGTATTGTAAAATTGTGTCCTTATGCAATTTATCACTTATGGAGGCCCTATTTTAGCATATATTGCCTCCCGCATCTAGTCTTGCTTTCCTGGTTCAATTTTGCATATAATCTCAGTTTCCTTTTTTCTGAATAGGACCTCAAGTTTTGAGGTTACATTAAGTGGAATGAGGTACCTAGGGCACCCCGTTCTTGGGAATAAGCTAATCAGGGTGCCTTGTTACCCGCACAAGAGCTTCACTTCATAAACTTGGGTCATATCATGTGCATTTGTGGCATACTAAAGAATACCCCTATTTTCAAAAAAAACATTACCCCAAACTCCTCTTTTGTCACCCCCCTCAAATACCCACCCAACACTTCACACACCCTTTTTCCTCTATAAACCTTCTTAATCCCCCACCCTCCCTCCTATATAAGCAATATATAGCCATATTTTTTCCCCATTTTAAAGCCCCTAAGATGAATGCATGTGATATGGTATTTACCAATCCGTGAAGCTCTCATGGTTCCCTGATGATCAGGCCCAAATTAAAATTGTTTAACAATTAAATTGTTTTAGTGGGGATTTTAATCTCGCACTAGCTCTCATCAAGTTTAACACCCCAAAATGTTGTGAGAGGTATAAAAGCAATCCACGCCCCTCATTTTTACATTGATAAACAACAACTCAAGTCCCAATCAAAATCTCAACTATAATTTCACATCTAAGAATTCAAGGAGAAATTTTTTTAGCATTCAAGGCATTTTATCCCATTCTTCATTGTGGCATGCTTCAACAACCTTCTCGCAAGCATGTCTTTTACGAATTCCTTTTAGGTTTTTGTGGAGTCATGTTATTGCATCAACACTTGTGATTACATTAAAAAATATTGCATCATCATGGTACAAGACATCTACATTTTCAGATTTGATGTATATTTCATTTGAATTTCAAGGTTAATTCCTAAACTAAGGTTTGACTTAGGAAAAACCCTTTATACATAATATTTTCCCTCCTTTCTGTGTGTAAGCATAGGTGGAAGACACATGGAAAAAACTACAAAAAATATCAAGTGAAGATCTACAATCTACAATTGATTAGAGTGAGAACTATTGGGAACTAGTTAAGCTAGGTTCCCTGTTCTTGGAAATAAGTTGACCAGGGTGCACTGTTCCCTCTATTTCAGCCCTGAATTTAAATCACATGTTAGTTAAAATCAAATGGTCCCAAATATTTTCCAAAATCCATCTATTAATTCTTAGTTTCCCTATACACACAAAAAATCCTCAATTCACTCCATTGAGCCTTCAAATCATGCATCTTCCATCCATAATTGCATTACAACCCTCCACAACAACAAAGGATCATTGCATCTACATAGCACTCCATCCCTCCTGAGGCCTAGTGGATCATCTTCCTTTGAAAATATAAGATGAGATAGGCCTAAGCTTCCTAGTTTGTTTGTGCATCCTAGTGAACCCTATTTCCCACCTTACACAAGGAAATGAGCACCAACTTAGATTGTGAGTCATCAACCTCAAATACAATCATAATATGAAATACAAGAGATGAATCATGCAGACCTTTCGAAATCAGATTGCATCATTATTTAGATCTTATCTAGTATAGAAAACTCTCATAGTGTGTATAAGACATGCATAATAGCTTACACACTTCAACACATCAACTTATCTTTGTTGAATATACAAATTGCATAGTTTTTGTCACTTTTTCCACACAACCATACCTTGGAAAGAACCTAGATCAATAGTATATATGCATTCAAAAATTAATTGCATATATATGTTGTCCTAGAACATATGTATAATATATACAAGTAGGCCACTAGAACAATCGTTAAAGAAAACATGTAGTTGGCTCAATCCTAAAGCCAACACATTACACTAGGACTAGGATCATGCTATGTTTTACCCAACATGAAAACAATAAATCCCAAACTAAAATCACACACTTCTTATAGTTGGTGCACATTACCAACTTTTGGCACATCCAACACGACAATAAAAAATCATAATGAACACTCCCTCACTTATAAATTTGTCTTTTTAAGCTTCACCTTTGAAATGTGAATAGATTTTCCTTCATGTATAGCCTTAATTATCTTCCAAACTACAATCTATAATACATGTCTACAATAGAATATAGTAAAAAAAACTTTGATAGTGCAACTAAGTGTACATATTGTCTTTCAGTAGCAAACTTCACAAACTACCACTGAGATTTTTAAGAAATAACAAATATGCTAGAAAATTAAGAACCACTGATACTACTACATGATGATAACAACAAGAGATCTATCTAGTAAAACTTGACTATTTCATTAATAGTTCTCAAATATTTTGACATGACATAATAATAATCCAACACTTTAGGACCCTTTTTGACATCTCGACGTCAATGATAACATAGATAACACCTTTGACATTGATGAAAATACTATGTCCAACATGGAAATACATTATTACCATTAATTTTAGGATTAAATTTTATTATAAAATTAGAACTAGAGTAACTTTCCTTGATGATTTTAAATTCCTTTGGAACTAAAATACATTTGAAGGATATCAAAGGTTATTTGAAAGGGTTTGCAAGTTAATGAAGACCTTGAAGTCCTAAATGGTAGGTATGGGGTGCTAGTATTCCTAAGAGATCTATGATAACACACCAAAGGGAATAACATCACATCTTGATTAGATTTAACATGGTTGAATAGAGAGCCAATACAATCTGTTAACATGAATGCAAGGGAATCAAAGGTAATTTCAAAATTGTTGAAAGGCTCCAAATGTTGCACAAGCATGATTCAACCCACAAATGACAACAAAAGACCATGAACCTATGTTGACAAGGAGATTTGATTCATTCACTTGATATGATAGTGCGCTTTAGATCAAAGTAACTATAAAATAATCATGACATAATTTGAACTTATTTTAAACCATCAAACCAGGCAAGATGCAACAAAGGATACCACTACAAAAGAAAGTACTCCATATGAGTAACAATGTGTTTATGGAAACAACCATCTTGGTACAAGTTAACAACAACAAGATTATTCACATGACAAGATATGTATCAAACAATAATCAAAGCCACTTAATAGGATAGACTCTAATACTACTGCATCAATATTATGCATATAAAGTAAGACTCTTGAGAACTAGATCAAACCAACCAACTAGGACCTCAACTAAGCAGACCAATTAAAAGACCCAAAAGGGACAAGTAGCATACTCAAAAGCTCAAATTGAAAGAGGGGGTCTCCATTTTTCTTGTGCAACTATGAGGTGTGTGTTTGGGGTGAATTACAACCACATATATCTAATTGTATTCTAGATTCATCTTGGAAATTTGCAAGGCTTTGTGTTGTAGTTTATCTTGATACAAAAGCTTTTTCTCTATCTTTTCTATGAATTTGAGGATTGGTGGCATTGAAAAAAATCTTTTTAGGTTTTAGCATGACCAATCCTCGAGTTCATTGCACCTTGAACAACCTTGGAAATTGAACAATTAATAAAGGACAATTGGAAAACACCTAAGAAGTAAATTCTCCACTCTTTTCATTGCATGAATTTGAAATGATTTTCTATTGAGTGTTCTCTAGAATTAATGATTGCTTGAAAACTTAGATAAGTATTTGATTTCTAGATGATTCGAATGGATTCATTGAATACCTATAAATACTAGCACATAACATCGAATCACATCAAAATGGTGTTAAATTGACTCACACTAGAAGAGTAAATGATGCCATAATGCCAAATTGCCAAATTTAAATTGGAAAGTGACAAGCCTATATATGTAAGATATTGACCACAGGGGCACTCTACATACACAAACTTCTCTTGAATGAAATGAGGTAACAAACGACTAATTCGAAATGGACATATAGACAAACATGATAAATAAGACGAATGCATTAAAAAATATATATAAACAAGTAAGATAAGACAATATATGTATACAAAGAATAATTTTTTTAAAAAAAATTTCAACTTCATATAATATCATACTTTTTGTCACTGTATACATATTCTAAAACCCAACCTCGCAAAACATGCCACAAAATGAAAATGACATGAATATACTAATTTCTCCATTATTTTTTCTTCCGACTCAAAGATATCATTAAAATTGACCCAATCCAAATAACCACTATTTTTCCAACTCAAAGGATGTCATCAAAATTGACCTAATCCAAATGAACCACTAACCTAATCCAAATGAACCACTATTTTTTCTTCCAACTCATAGGGTATAGTCAAAATTGACCATCAAAATTAACCCAATCCAAATGGATAAGTAATGAAGTTGCCACTTGCCAATTTGCAGTCAACCTCTACGCCCTAAAGTCTTAAATTCAAAGTCCAAGGTTATGCAGATGGGGTTGAACCAGTACAATGTCGGTGACCATAGTTAGCGGGTGGTCATATGGGAGCCCATGATGACGTGGTGTGGAGTTATCGTTGGGGAGCGTGCTGTCTAAGGGCAAAATCAACCATAGCACGTGAAGTGATGACGGACGTGTTGCGTCATTAAAACGTGCAGCGAGGAAAATGGCGTCCGCATGAGGCTCTGTGCACTCTAGAAACTTTTTTAAGAGGGTGAAAGCGTTTATGTCGCCCCTCCACTGGATTGAACACATGTTTTTGATTATCTCAAAATCGGTAGAGTAAGTGTGTTGTTGAATGGGAGGACATAGACATCAGCTTTAGTAATTGAAAACTCTCTTTTTCTTTTTGGGTTGGGAGGCATTCTCTCAAATTTGGATGTTTTGATGATTTAAGAGGAGTACAAGTTCAAGTTGGTAGCTTCTTAGTAGTAGTCAAATTGATATGAGTGTATGGGTCTAAATTGATGCTTCTTTGAGTGTAAATGGAGTAAAAAATGTCACAAACTACTCATTTATAACTATTTGGTAGAAAAAATATATTATTAGATGGTGTGAGATTCTACTATTTCTATCAATTGAACTAAAGTATGTTATTGAATGGTGTGAAATTCTATTGTCCTTTTAGCAATAGTCAAATGGTACTTATTAGCAATAGTCAATTGATACGACAACTTCTTGGCAATATTCACTTGATAAGAGAGCACATGTCTAAATTGGCATCTCTTTCATAGCAAGAAAGGTCAAAATGCCACAAACTAGTCATATAGATAGTTAGTCATCACCACATGGTAGGAGAATAAACATATTGCACACATCAACATTTGAAAATCAATAGAGCAAGTGTGTTATTGAATGGTGTGCAACTCTATCATCCTCAACAATTGAACTAAAGTATGTTATTGAATGGTGCAAAAGCTATCATCCCTTTTGTGATAGTCAACTAATATCTTCTAAGCGATAGTTAATTGTTACGATAGCTTATTAGTGATATTCAATTTATATGATAACTTCTTAGCAATAGTCAATTAAACTTAAACAAGAGCTCAAATTCAAGTTGATAGCTTCTTAGCAATAGTCAATTGATGTGAGAGCATGGGTCTAAATTTCAACACATCTTCAAGGGTAAGAGGAGACTAAATGTCACAAACTAGTCATATAGATAGTCAATCATCACTATTTGGTCCTAGGAGAAATATATATTGTAAACATAATAAATGGAACTCAACAAAGCAAGTATTTTATTGGATAGCATGAAACTCTATCATCCTCACCAATTGAACTAGAGTATGTCATTGGATGGTGTGAAACTCTACAATCCTCACCAATTGAACTATAAGTCATTTTTTATTTAGGAGGTTTTAGATCAAACTCAAATCATTTTTGCAATTCAACTACAAGTCTATATCGATGCCTCTTTTCAAATTCAAATGCTTTTTCAATTTAAGAGATCACAAGTTCAAGTTGTAAGTTTTTCAGTAATAAAAATTGAAGGGTATTCTAATATGAAAGCACAAATCTAAATTGTCACCTCTTTGACTATAAGAAGACTCAAACATTACAAACTAGTCATATAGATAGTCAACCATCACTATTTAGTAAGATAAATACATATAACTTAACCATAATATCTAAAAAATCAACATAGCAAGCATATTATTGGATGACGTGAAACACTACTCAACCTTACCAATTGAACTATAAGTCATTTTTAGTTGTTGGATTTTACATCGAACTTTAACCAATTTTTCAATTCAATATAGAAGTACAAGCCTATGTTGATATCTCTTTTCATACAGATAGTAGGAGGATCGAAAATGTTACAAACTAGTCATATAGATAGTCAACCATCATTTAGTAGGAGCTATACATGTAGTGAACATAACATTTGAAAATTTGTAGAGTAAGCATATTAACGTAAAATGCTATCATCCTCACCTATTGAACTACAAATCTTTTATTTTAGTTGGGGGTTTTATATTAAACCCAAACCATTGTTGCAGTTCTATATAGAGGTGTAAGTTTATGTTGATATCTCTTTTCTTGAGAGTCAAGAATTGAGGGTTATCTTGATATGGAAGCATGATTTTAAGCTAATAAATGAAGAGGTTGAGGTTAAAAGATTGAGAAGTAAATTTGAATCATAGTGGACATCATAATTTAGGAACATCCATCACCCTCACCAATTATACCCAACCTCCTCTTAACCCTTCTGCAACATGTTATTTGAATCTCGTATTTTATTTCATTATTAACTTTTTACTTTTACTTTAAAAAATTATATTCAATCAATTAAATTACCTCTATTAATAAATGATATATTTATAAGATATAATTATTCAATATCTTATATTTATCCCATAATATATTTTCACTCAAATATAAAAAATATTTAAAAATACAACTATTTTTAATGATTATATTCTAATTTTTGACACTTGTTTAATTAAAAAGAAAAACATATTTTAATTATTTTATAATTTTTAAAATAAATTAAAAATTGAATGTATCTAAATTTATAAATGATGAAGGGTGCTCTCCTTAATACCACAAACACATAACAGAAACTGAGAAACAACAACAATATGCAAGAACAGAAAATGGGCTTCTTATTATCTCCACAAATGTGGAATTACAAACTTTCAAAATTACAATATGCAAAGCCACATGGGCATTCCTTTACAATATTCTGTAGGACAAAGCCTCGAATCAATACCCAGATCTACTACCCAGAACTATCCCAAACTGCCTAAAATAACACTACAGACCTTTCTTATATAGGCAATTTCCACCACCCGAGAAGGTTCCAGAAACTTAGCCCTTTAGGCCGACAAAACATAGAATTATTTATTTTTCACAATTATTACAATAGGATCGGCTCAAAAGAAATACAAAATATGATTTTAGGTAACCCAACTTCCGGAGGCCATAATTTTTTAACCGTAGCTCTGTTTTTCTATTGTAACCACTTTTCAGAAACGCCATGACGAAATCTACAGTGCCTGACATGCGCCAGCGCTAGTCAATTAAGGGTTGATCGTGATCCGGAGCCTCTAAGGCCTTCAAAATTGACCTGAAAGATTTCATACTCAAAAACATTAATAACTTCACCAATACTGATGATGTGGCAATGAAACTCAACTGGTAGGCTGAAATAACTGAGATGAACCTCCAACTATGAAATCAGAACATTCCGAGATCATATGACCAACTTACTAAAAATAGTAAGTTTCCATAAATAGGAGCTCTGCACAAGATAACCCTTATTGAATACAAAAATAGAAATATTTTTGGGTGATGCAAGATTGCTCTTACACCCAGGATGCTCTTGCATCAGACACCCAGGGTAATTTGAGAAGTGACCCTGTCACGACTCAGGTGTGAAGAGGGAAACCAAGACGGTTAACCTCCTCCTTTGTTAGCCATGATGAATCTTTAACAGGTCATCCTTTCCATTTGACCAGATATTATTCATATGTCATGTTCCTTGTGCTTCTACCAACACGACTGTCCAGTATATCCTCAATCTCCTTGGTAGCCGAACTAGTTGCTGGAATACTCCACTGTGCTGCTGTGATCTCATCTTCAACACCTCCTTCATGATACTTTGTCAAATCTAAAATGTTAAACACTGGTGAAATATTCAGTTCTGTAGGCAACTCTACCTCAAATGCATTTCCTGAATCCTGCTTCTTCAATATCTTACATGGCCCAAACTCCTTCATTTTCAACTTGTTATATGTGCCAACCGGAAATCGCTTCTTCCGCAAATGAACCGCGACTTCATCTCCAACCTGAAATTTCTTATGCCTCATTTTCTCATCTGCCTTAGCCTTATACTGCACATTCATTTTAGAAATGTGCTTCCTCACCTCCTCATGGATGTTCTTCAAATGTTTTGAAAAATCCTCAGCTTCAGCACTACTTATTTCTCCTTTATCTATTTTTCTCAACTCAGATGCATTTCTGGGACTACTTCCATATACAATCTGTGGATGATGTGATGAACTAAACTTCAAATTTGTCTTCAACTCTTTACTTTCTATTAGTGTCATTTTGTGTGCTGCCTTATTTGGCAAACTGGCTCTTGGAATCAAGTCCATCTGATGACTGATCTTTCTTACTAGTGGTAATCCATTAGGCACATTATTGAATACAATATCCTGAAACTCATTCAATAATTCTACAACTTCCATAGGTACATCTTCTACTTCCTCTTTCCTAGCCTTTAGAATTAAGGTAAAACACATATGCTATTGCTGCATACCATCTAAGAAATTTCCTCTATCAACAAAAGTTATTCTTGCATTACCACATACCTTTTCTTTAGTCTCCTTCAATGGCTTTAGCTTATGTCACACTCCATCCTTTGTCAAGGAATAGGTATTCGCATGACCATCATGTACAACACACCTGTCAAATTGCCACGGCCTACCCAACAACATATGACATGCATCCATAGATATGATATCACATAGTACCTCATCGTGGTACCCGTCGATCTTGAACTTCACTAGGCACTGTTCACTAACCATGACCTTATGGTCATCCTGCACCCGGGCAACCCGATATGGATGTAGATGTTTCTGTCTCTTGAGCTTCAACTTTTTCACCATCTCTTCTGACACCAAATTATCAGTACTGCCACTATCAATAATCACATCACAACACTTACCCTCACACTTGCACCTGGTGCGAAACAAGCTCCTTCTTTGTTCAGGTTCATTCTCACCACTCAACATGACTCTTCTGTTAATCAGTGTTTCTCCTCTTTCAACATCTTCAAAATTTGAGGATCCGGCATCTTCATCTACATGTGCAACTCTAGCCTGGCCTTCATTCCTCCTATATGTCCTTCCTTGGCATTGAGAACATTCAAATGCCCTATGACCTTCTTCTCCACAGTGAAAACATGTTCCAAGGAAGCCTCCTCTTCTTGAACCTTGTCCTCTTCCTCTTCCTCTCTGATCTCTATTGTTCTGATCTTGGAAATGATTGAAATTATCTCTTTTCTAATTCTGACTGTTACTAGCCTCATCCTACATTTTCGGATCTTCATTTCGATCTTCATATGACCGTCCACTAGATCTTCCATCACGACCTCTTCTGCTTTGTTTGCTCTCAAACTTCTTGTTCATCTTTTCCTCTACTTTTAGGGCAAACTAGTATGCCTCTTCAATACTGTTCATTTGAACCAGATTCAACTCCTCTTGAATGCTCGACCTCAACCCATTAAGGTAACGGGCAACTTTCTCCCTATCAGCTTCCGCATGTCCTATTCTGATGAGGATTCAATAGAACTCCTCTGTATACTCCTGAATAGATCTTTTTGCTTGCTTCAAACTTTTCATTTTCCTCAGTAGGTCAAGCTCATAATCAACAGGGATAAACTGTCACTTTAATTTATCCACCATCCGATCCCATCATGTGATTTTATCCTTTCCTCTTCAATTTCACTCCAATTGAATCTCTTTCCACCAGATCTTCGCATGACCTTTCAGTCTGGCCTTCGCAAATTTGACCCTATCAGGATCCTCAATATCTTCATACTCAAAATATTCTTCACATTCATTGATCCAGTCGATCAACTCCTCTGGGTTAAGATTTCTAGAAAATGTTGGAACCTCAATCTTAGGTCTTTTCCCGATCTTGGAAATGGCCCAAAAAAGTCTTTCTTCCTCCGGGTTCACAACTTCAACTTCTCATTCTTGATCTTCTTCTTCGGCTTCATCCTTGCTTTCGTCTTTGACATTAAGATTTATTCCTCTGTGAATCTCTTCTTGCAATTTTCACACTTGTCTTTGGAGCACTCTAACCTCAAGTGTTACAACACCAGCTCTTCCGCCACATTCCCTTCGTGGAGGCATTTTCATGATGCGCGCTGAAACCCTAACCACGGTCCTAGTACAAACTACCTCACAATCGGCGATCTGTTTACATAGAAACCCTAACCCACGGTCCTGGTGCAAACTACCTCACAATCGGCGATCTATTTACACACTCAGGAACTCTTGCTCTGATACCACTTGATGAAGGGTGCTCCCCTTAATACCACAAACACATAACAAAAACTGAGAAACAACAACAATATGCAAGAACAGAAAATGGGCTTCTTATTATCTCCACAAATATGGAATTACAAACTTTCAGAATTACAATATGCAAAGCCACATGGGCATTCCCTTACAATATTCTGTAGGACAAAGCCTCGAATCAATACCTAGATCTACTACCCAGAACTGTCCCGAACTGCCTAAGCCAACACTATAGACCTTTCTTATATAGGCAATTTCCACCGCCCGAAAAGGTTCCAGAAATTTAGCCCTTTAGGCCGACAAAATATAGAATTATTTATTTTTCACAATTATTACAATAGGGTTGGCTCAAAAGAAATACAAAATATGATTTTAGGTAACCCAACTTTCGGAGGCCATAACTTTTTAACCGTAGCTCTGTTTTTCTATTGTAGCCACTTTTTGGAAATGCCATGACAAGATCGACAGTGCCTGACATGCGCTAGTGCTAGTCAGCTGAGGTCGATCGCAATCTGGAGCCTTTGAGGCCTTCAAAATTGACCTGAAAGATTTCTTACCCAAAAACATCAATAACTTCACCAATACTGATGATGTGGCAATGAAACTCAATTGGTAGGCTGAAATGACTGAGATGAACCTCCAACTATGAAATCAGAACATTCCGAGATCATATGACCAACTTACTAAAAATAGTAAGTTTCCATAAATAGCAGCTCTGAACAAGATAACCCTTATTGAATACAAAAATAGAAATATTTTTGGGTGATGCAAGATTGCTCTTACACCCAGGATGCTCCTGCATCAATAAATATCATATCTTATTAATTTATTTTCGATGATTGGAAACTCATGTATTGTTACTGAATATAAACTACACTTTAGTATAAAGCTTTGAATCTTTTTTTAAAGTCACTTATTTAAAATTGGTATTAACTTTAATATACACAATTACAATTATTTTTAGTATAAATTCAGCTATAGGGCCTTTTACTTTACGTTGAAGTTACATTTTAATTCACCTATATTTCAATGATTTCTAAATATTTATCAAATCTTACAGTTAAGAACATTTAAAGATTGACCAACGGACACCTAAGATGGATTTTACAATATTCTCTCCCGCACTTTAGGCTTTGTATGTAAGGAAACTTAGGTGCAGAAACAACTTCCTACGCTAATCTCTAAAGGAGAGTATTGTGCAAATTCTTATAAATCCTTACAATTTCAGATTCGTTAACTACTTTAACAAAGATATTGCAACCACATACCATACATACAAAAAAATAGAGAATGACACAATGATATACCCTGGGGAAAACCTTTCGGTAAAAAACCCCAGCACTCCAAAACCTGCACAATGTATTATCTTCAACACAAAGATTACAATACACTTGCAATGCAAGTTCTTTCAGGAAATGAGAGACAAAGCCAACAAGACTTAAATTTTTGTTATATCTCTCCCATAGGAGTAGCATCATATATATAGACTCCTCTGGACCCAAAAATAGGCACAACCACCAAGACCCATGCACAAAGCCACATGTACATAGTTGTTACATGCAATCCCAAGAATAGGCGTCCATCCCTAAAATAGACTATGACAGCTTGTCATAGAATCCGCCAAAAATAACGGTCACAAGAGAAGTGTAAGAGAATCTATCATACCAACCGATTTTTGGCATATTCTTTTACACACACCAACCACTTCTTCTTGGGTGCCCAAATAGGCCCAAGTCATAAGATGCTCTTACACCTGTCATAGCACATTCCTTAAATAGTTCTTACGCGTCATAGGAATCTGTCATGACCATTTTAGTCATGATCTCCTTACGCACAAGATGCTGACACATCAAGTGGAGTGACACATCAACATGCCAACTAGACATGTACACTCACAGTTAATTACATTATTTGCAAAAAATACATTTACAAAATAAATAATAAGAATAGGAATTATACAAGGTTGAGACACCTTATTCCTAACATTCTCCCACTTGTCGAACACCTTGTAAGAGCAACAGGAACATAACAGGAATTTTAACCGCTATAGGCCAAAAGGCCCATAGACTCCGAACACCATCTGAACTTCTCAGTGCCCACTGGTTTCATTAATGCATCTGCAACATTCTTCACAGTATCTACCTTCTCCAAATTTACCTTTCCATCTTCCACCATATCTCTCACAAAGTGAAACTGCACATCAATGTGCTTCGTTCTGGCATGGAAAGTTGGATTCTTTGCAAGACAAATAGCGCTCTGACTGTCACACCAAATAGTAATTTGTTCTGCATCAACACCAACATCAGAACACAATCTTCTAAGCCAAATGTCTTCTTTACAAGCATGAGTAGCAGCCATGTACTCAGCTTCTGTAATGGACAAAGCAACCACAGGTTGTCGCTTACTCATCCAACTAAGGGCACCACCAAACATAGTGAACACATAAGCACTGGTGGATCTCCTGCTGTCAATATCACCTGCCCAATCTGAATCCACAAACCCATGAATACAAACTAAATGCGAAGATCCAGAAGAGTTACCATGATAACATATGGAGTAATCTGATGTACCCCTCAAATATCTAAATACTCGCTTAACTGCATCCCAATGTACCCATCCAGGAATAGCCATAAACCGACTCAAGACTCCCACTGCTTGGGCAATGTCTGGTCTAGTATAGACCATAGCATACATAAGACTGCCAACTGCACTAGCATAAGGTACTCTACTCATGTCCTCCACCTCACTAGGAGATTTTGGACAATCATCTACAGATAACTTTGTTCCCACAGAAATAGGAACACATAGTGGTCTACAATCTGCCATGCTGAACCTGTCCAACACAGACTTCACATACTTACTCTGACTCAACCAAAGTTTTATGTTAGACCTATCTCTACTGATTTCCATACCCAAGATGTACCTAGCTGCCCCAAGATCTTTCATCTCAAACTATGCTGACAACTGAGATTTAAAATTAGAAATCATACCCTTACCCTTCCCAAACAGCAACATATCATCAACATATAATGCAACAATAAGAAGGCGATCATTTTCAACTCTGAAATAAACACAATGATCTGATTTTGATCTTACAAATCCAATTGACAACACAAAGGCATCAAACTTAAGGTACCACATCCTAGGAGATTGCTTCAAACCATATAGAGATTTCTTTAATCTGCAAACTAAGGATTCTTTACCTTTAACAATGTAGTGCTCAGGTTGTGACATATAAATCTCTTCCTCCAAATCACCATGAAGGAAAGCTGTCTTCACATCCATCTGTTCTATCTCTAAATCATATGATGCAGCAAGAGATAACAGAAATCTAATGGATGTCAACTTTGCAACAGGAGAGAATATTTCACCATAATCTATTCCCTCTACCTGTGAATACCCCTTTGCAACCAATCTACTTTATACCTTTCAACACTGCCATCTGCATAGAATTTCTTCTTGAACACCCATTTACAGCCAACAGATTTTCTCCCTTTAGGCAAAGGTACAAGGTCCCAAGTTTTTTTTTTCTCTAATGAAGCCATCTCATCATCCATAGCCTCAATCCAGGAACCTGCATCTTCCATGCCCAAAGCCTCTTTCACAGATCTAGGCTCATCAGTGTTAGTAATCAAAGCAAAGGCACAACTGGAATCTAACATAGAATAACCAAACCTTTCTGGTTGCTTTCTTTCTCTCGTGGATCTCCTCAAGGGCTGCGGTTGAGGTTGTTCTTCCTCTTCTTCTGAACTATCAGAGCTGCTAGAGCTCTCCTCATCATTAGGCCCAACATGGTCTCTCTGTTCAGTCTTCTCAGGGGTAGGAGGCAACTGAACAACATCTTTTTCCTTTTCTTTTTCATCTGGTTGTAGCACAATAGGAGAAGATGTTAGCTCTTTGAAAATAACATTTCTACTATACGACACCTTACTAGTCACAGGATCCCAAAGCTTGTATCCTTTCACACCAGCACTATATCCGATGAAAATACATTTAACGGCTTTGTTTTCCAACTTAGATCTTTTCTCCTTTGGAACATGTGCATAAGCTTCACAACCAAAAACACGAAGATGTCTAATTGAAGGCTTCTTACCAGACCACACCTCCATGGGTGTCTTACCAACAAGGGCTGATGTAGGAGATTTGTTAACCAGATAGCAAGCAATGGCCACAGCTTCGGCCCAAAACCTTTGTTCTAAACCAGCTCCACTAAGCATACTCCTAGCCTTCTCCATTAGTGTCCTATTCATTCTCTCTACAACTCCATTTTGTTGTGGGGTATAAGGAGTTGTCTTATGCCTCTCGATACCTTGTTCTTTACAGAACTGTTCAAACTCTGTTGAGCAAAACTCACCACCATTGTCAGTTCTCACACACTTAATCTTCTTACTAGTCTGATTCTCTACAAGAGCTTTAAATTCCTTGAACCGACTAAAGACTTGTGTCTTACTTTTAAGGAAATAAATCCATGTCCTTCTACTGTAATCATCTATGAAAGATACAAAAAATATAGACTTGGAGATTGAAGGAACTTTTACAGGACCAAATACATCAGAATGAATAAGATCCAAAACATCAGAAGATTTGTGAGAACTAGAGTAAAACTGAACATGATTTTGTTTACCATAGACACAGTGTTCGTAGAAGTCGAACTCGAGATTGCAATCATTTAACCCCTCAACGAGATTTTTATTTTTCAGGGTTCTGAGACCCTTTTCACCAATGTGGCCAAATCTCATATGCCACAACATTGTCTTTTCTGCAGGAAGCTTACCTTCCAAAGTATTTGCACTACCATCAGAACCAATAGCCACAGACTTCTTCACTGCTTGTTCAGATGGTGAGGATGAAGAACTATTACATAGAGGAATACATGCATCTAGCTGAAATAAGGTACCTCTCCTAGTACCCCTTGCAAGCACTATCGATCCTCTCATCATCTTGCATCCTTCTTTCGAAAAAATAACTTGCACACCTACATCATTCAGCATACTTACAGATAATAGGTTTCGTGCCAAACTAGGAATGTGCATAACTCCGTTGATTCCCTTTACTCGTCCATCAAGAAATTTGATAGTGACCCTTCCGCATCCAACTATCTTTAGGTGAGAATCATCACCCAAGTACACCTTTCCACCATCGAACTCTTCATATTTTGAGAACCAGTTTCGATGAGAGGTCATGTGAAAAGATGCACCCGAGTCAACCAACCACACATCATCAGATGCATGGGCCACCAAAGCTGCGATGAATGCATCGCCATCTTCTTGAGATCTTTCTGAAGCTGAATCTGAACCTTTCTTCTTCTTCTTCGGCTCTTTGCAGTCTTTACGGAAGTGCCCAGATTTATCACAGTTCCAACATTTTGCCTTGGACCTATTGGAAGTCTTTGACTTCCCACGGGATTTGGATCTACCCTTATTGTCAGACTTATTGTCATTTTTCTTCCCTCTTTCAGTGGATCTCCCATGAACAGTAAGGGCTTCTTTTTTCGAAACGGAAGCCTTTCTCCACATCTCCTCTGATAGTAGCGAAGACACCACATCATCCATTTTGAAGGTGACTAAAGTGCTTCCGAGAGCCATCACAAGATGGTCCCATGAATCTGGTAAAGAACACAAAAGTGTGTAGCAATGATCCTCCTCCTCTAACTTGACACCAACTGATGTCAATTGTGCAGCCAACAGATTAAATGCATTTAAATGATCTGTTAAGGATACACCTTCCTCCATTCACAAAGAGTACAACTTCTTCCTCAGGAATAACTTGTTCACCAGAGATTTGGCCTGATACATGGCCGCAAGTCTTTCTCACAAACTATTTGCAGTTTTCTCATCTAGAACATTCAGAAGGACTTCATTGGTTAAACAGAGTCTTATGAGACCCTTAGCTTTACGGTCTTTGATATCCCAATCTACTTGAGCTATAGTTGCTGGTCTTGTAGCACTTGAAGTCGCTTCCCATAGGTCACGATCTTCCAACATGTCTTCCATCTTGAGTTTCCACAACTTGAAATTAGTGCCATTAAATTTTTCCACCTCCATTCTTCCATATGATGAACTTGCCATCTCAATCTGCAAATAAGATTCAGAATGCTCTGCAAAAAAACTCCCACTCAAACTTGAGATTAGCTCAAAAAACCCTACCCAACAACTAGGATCAAAAAGTTGATCAAGCTCTGATACCTCTTGTAAGGAAACTCAGGTGTAGAAACAGCTTCCTACGCTAATCTCTAAAGGAGAGTATTGTGCAAATTCTTATAAATCCTTACAATTTCAGATTCGTTAACTACTTTAACAAAGATATTGCAACCACATACCATACATATAGAAAAATAGAGAATGACACAATGATATACCCTGGGGAAAACCTTTCGGTAAAAAACCCTAGCACTCCAAAACCTGCACAATGTACTATCTTCAACACAAAGATTACAATACACTTGCAATGCAAGTTCTTTCAGGAAATGAGAGACAAAGCCAACAAGACTTAAATTTCTGTTATATCTCTCCCATAGGAGCAGCATCATATATATAGACTCCTCTGGACCCAAAAATAGGCACAACCACCAAGACCCATGCACAAAGCCACATGTACATAGTTGTTACATGCAATCCCAAGAATAGGCGTCCATCCCTAAAATAGACTATGACAGCATGTCATAGAATCCGCCAAAAATAACGGTCACAAGAGAAGTGTAAGAGAATCTATCATACCAACCTATTTTTGGCATATTCTCTTACACACACCAACCACTTCTTCTTGGGCGCCCAAATAGGCCCAAGTCATAAGATGCTCTTACACCTGTCATAGCACATTCCTTAAATAGTTCTTACGCGTCATAGGAATCTGTCATGACCGTTTCAGTCATGATCTCCTTACGCACAAGATGCTGACACATCAAGTGGAGTGACACATCAACATGCCAACTAGACATGTACACTCACACTTAATTACATTATTTGCAAAAAATACATTTACAAAACAAATAATAAGAATAGGAATCATCCAAGGTTGAGACACCTTATTCCTAACATTGTAAACCCAACAATGGTTCCCCTTTGTGAAACTAAGTGAGAAGACTTGACAAAATTAAATCATTGTGTGTAGAAAATGCATATATTTATACATATTGACAAAGATTTATTGATTGCACACATAATTAAACTATTATTTATAATCTTTCAAATCATGATATAAAAAATTAAATAATTAAGAATGACTTACAATTTCTTTTGTTTAAAACAAGGTGAAACTAAGTTGCAATATTGTTTTTAGAATGTGCTTGCAAATTTGAAAATAAGATTAACCAACAAGATCTCAGATGATATATGATTGCACAATCATCAAAATCATGAAATCAACAATATCATAAATGACACTAAGTTTATGCACGGAGAAACCCTTTTGATAAAAAAAACTCTACACAAGAAAGAGGGTAAATATATATTAATTTTCAACAAATATTGTACAATAACACACTTCTTTGAGAATCTGACATCACCTCAATACCTACAACTTAACTCTGAAGCTACAATCTCATGGCTTCAATTTATAAAAATTTATGGGAACAAAACCCGCTATGGTAACCCAAAACAAGAGGTAATAACCACTTGCAAAAAACCATGTCTAGCATAGACATGGGTATTTAATGAACATAGTAATAAATTAATGAGCTTCACTTGGATCTCACATAGATGCCTATCCCATAATGAGGAAAAATTGTAACTCTTTGGTGCATGATAACTCCCTGATGACTCAACAAATAGACCATACAACAACATGTACACTTGGTCATCCTACTTAGGAGAACATGCAACTGAAATAGTTAGCATGCATTGACATGAAAGACAAGATGCTTTGACTCCCAAAGTGGACACCTAAGAAGAATATTCCTCCATTATGTTTTTTGATCACTACTGACATGTGTCCACCTCTACGGAATGCAACTATAATAAATGCTATACAAAATAAATATTAAATATTTGACTCTCATGTCCCATAAAATGCTTTCCAAAGAACCTAGAAACACATGATAATGACTTAGGAATGTAAGGTTAATGTCACATATATCCTAACATCTCCCACTTGGCATTATCTATTGCAATTACATCCATGAGATGCATTAAAAAAAAACTATAATGATCAAGACCCATGGTGTTCCTATACCAAGAGAACTTATCTATGATCATTAGCTTCATGAGAGAAATCGTAACATTATATAAAATATCAACTTTTTCAATCAAGACCTTACCATTCTCAACCTTTTCTCACACAAATTGATATTGACCATCAACATGCTTAGTATGAGTATGATGCATACACATTTTGGTCATAGGATACTCTAACTATCGCATCCAATCCTCACAATCTTGGAGTCAAAACCATTACTTGTACTAAGCTAGTGTAACTATACCACCTCCTTTGGGGCATATGTAGAAAATATATGCTTTCCTTCAGTGGTGAAAAATGCAATTGTAGGCTATCTTTTACTCATCCAACTCACTGCACCTCTAAAAAAAGTAAACATGTAGCCATTAGTGGAGATTCAACTATCTACTTTACCCTCCTAATATGTGTAAAAAAAATGCTATATTTCTAATTAGTTGACCACATCATTAGTACCATGATAAACCAAATAATTACTAAAAGTTCCTCACAAATATATAAACACCCTTTTAATAAAAGCCCAATGGTCTCTACTAGGGATAGATAAAAACCCACTAAAAAATCCCATTGTTTGGACTTATTTTAGTCTAGTGCAAATTATTGCATACATTAAACTATCAATTACAATAGCATAAGAAGCTTTATAAATCTCCTTAGATTATCATCAAAATTAGGACACATGTCTAAATTCAATTTAGTACCAAACAAAAAATAAATTATATATTGTCTTACAATTCAACATATTGAACCTTCACAAAATGACATTGCCATATACTTAGTTTGACTTAACAAAATTTTTATGTGTACCTAATCCTTATTGACATCCATCCCAAGGACATATTTATTAACCCCAAAGTATTTCATATCAAATGTACCAAAAAGATGAGTCTTGAGCTCACTAATAATTTCATTGTCATTATCTATTAAAAATAAGTTATCAACATACAAGATAATAACCCCATATATATAAAGTACCTTAAATTGAAGTTGGTTAAAGATAGAAGTGATATGACTTTTTAAGATTATTCTATGAAATTTAGCTTTTATTCGTGACTCAGTTATATATTGAAACTCAAGAATGAGATCTAGAACATACTAATGGATAAGGTATTATGCACCTATGACAAGCCTCTTTAGAGATTTCTATAATGTGGTTTAGAATATGTCTTGTAATATAGTTCCATATCAAGGATCATGTTGTGCACCTATGCCCTTTTTCGTGGATTGTTATACGAGTATTGTAATCTATGAAAGCTAGTACACTTGTATCCTCTACTTTATGTTTCAAGAATGGGTTCTTCTTATAAACATAATGAGTCTTTCTACATTTTTTATTACCAGCCCAAGATTACATAGATACAAGAAACATGCAACAATGTTTAGTGATGTTGAAGTGACTCTTTAGAGTGCTAATTTGTGAAATGATTTCAATTTTTACCTTCATTTATAAAATTTAAATGATTTGTAAATGCTTTTCTAGTTAACTAGGACTATCTATAAATACATATTTGTAATTGATCAAGTCAAGGAATTTATCAAATAGGTTGATGGTATAACAATCAATTGATTGAAATAATGCTTTAAAAGTAGGGATTCAAATTTTCAATAGATGGATTATTCTAGGCTAGTACAAGATCTCACATAATTAACTAGTCTTGAATAAAGTAGTAGATACAATAATTTAGCTAGTGTATTTATAAGAAGAGTTGATTACACCCTATACATCAAATCAAGCATTAAAATAACATATTTATAACATTGCTAGAATCATATAAAACTAAGATATAAAAGATATAGACTATACACTTTGATTCCTTATAGTACATGAAAAATAAAATTTGTATGATGAATTTATCTTTTCATTAACTTTGTCTTTTGATAATTAGTATTTTAAGCTAAAAATTTATTAAAAGCAAGGAAAAAAAAGTTATATATATATATATATATATATATATATATATATATATATATATATATATATATATATATATATATATATATATATATATATATATATATATATATATTGGATTAAAAACAATTTAAAGAATAGTTATACAAAATAGTTGTTGTAAAAAATTGTGACAAGACTAAATAGTAAATATTACAAATTAATCAATAATAAATAGTACAACATTGTCAAATAAAAAAAAGTGCCACAAAATCAATATTAGTACTACAAACCAAGTACTATATAAGATTACCTAATCATAAATCCCCTATTAATGGGGCTTGAAAGGACAATCTTTTGATGAATCCTAGAAGTGGGGTGGAATGAGATATTTTGAAGCTAGGCTAGATCAAGATTAACTTTGATAGTACATCAAAAGGAAATCTAGGAATGAGTGGAGTTGGATGTGTTACTCATAATCATTTGGGAGAAGTGTTAGGGATGAGATTGATCCCTTTAGGAGTGATGACAAGTAATGATGGATGATTTAGAGAAGCTTTGAGTGGGGTGAGGTTTAGTCAGGAATTGAAAGTGGAAAAATTACATCTAGAAGGGGATATATTGCTTACTATCAATGCAACTAGACAGAGATCAACCCTTGACTGGAAAATCTAGAAATGGGTTGACAAAATTTGGAGGTTGATTGGGAAATTATTTGACTTCCAAAAAACCTACGTTTATATTGAGGGCAATGATGTGGTTGATGAGTTGGCCAAGTTGGCATAAAACACACACCATACAACATATGCAACTGGCGTTGAAAAAGGAGGAGATGTCCTTTATTCCTAAGTGAGCATGTGTGAGAGATAACATACTATGACATTAAAGGATGTCATAATTACTCTTTCATTTGGAGAATGTTATGGTAAGGTTTGATTGGAGACTACTATTGTGGCTTTAATTAAATCTAAGCCTGCATGGAGAGGGTCATCCTTATATTAGTTAGTAGTTGTCACTACTAAGTTTTGTATGAGGCACGTACAATTAGAGGACATGTAAGGTGTCCTCTCAATAGATGAAGTAAATAATAATAGGTAAAGGGAGGACATCTTAGTTGATGGGGTGATGAAGTAATAATTAATGAGAGGAAAGATTGAGAATAAAGGGATGAGCTTCCCTTTTTGGCACTTCAACAATGAGAAAGTGCTTTGTGCCTCCATTTCAGGTGGGTAGGTGAGAGCAGAGTTGGTAGCGATGGACATGCTAGGAAGGTTACCCATTCAAAGAAGATAAATATATTTCTTGGGAGAGTGCTTTGATAATAGGTTAAGGTTCATTTTTAAATTTAGTCATTTTTTAGTTTTCCATGCAATCATGATGGTTCTAGGGATTGAGTTTCTCTGGGTTGATCATAGGCTCAAAGTGATCTCAGATATGGTAGCTATGCTTTTGGTGTCCATGGTGGATGCAAGGGAGGTGAAGGATATGACAAAGAAGATATGTAAAAAACTAATAAAAGATAGTCTTTTGGGATAACTAGATGATGTATTAAAAAATATAGATGAGAATTTGGGCGTCTCTCTCCCAAAATATTTTAATGTGATTTGTAGGTGCAAGTGCGAGGTGGAAAAATACCCTATCATTCACTACCTAGACCCATCAATCATCCCATGTAGGAAACAAATCGTGGGTTGTCATGTGTCCTTTCTAACGATGATGCTTGGGCTGGAAGAAGAAGAGCAGGATGGGTGGTTGCAAAGGTATATCTGGGAAGGTCTAATGGGCTCTAACATAGTGAGCTCAAATGCAGAGATGGATAGTGAAGATGGAAGGCAGTTTCGATGATGGGACGACAAACAATCCATGTCTGGTGATGACTCATTGGGGTCATCTGAGGTGCTAGAAAATCATGCAAGTTGTGGTCTGGGTTGCAAATTCAAGGCTCAACTCCTCTCTAACAAGTGATAGAAGAAGTAACTTCATCATTTATTGTCTAACATGTAATGCGGTAATGGGAAATATGTAAAATCTTTTATGGTAATGCTCCATTGTGTCAAGAGATTTGTTAGATAATATGTGTGGATATAGGGTTGTAGATGCAAGAACTCTATTTTGTCATAAAAGTTATACATTGGCATAAGTATAAAATGTGGGGATTTAGGGTTGTAGATGGGAGAACTCTATTTTGTTATAGGATTTATACAATGGCATTTGTATAAAGTGTGATGAAGCAAATATAAGCGGTATAGTTAGTCAAGATCCTCATAGTCTACTCCATGGGGTTTTCTGAATGTTTGAACACCACTAATCTTTAAAGATATTAATATTTTAATATAATTGATACAACCCCTTAAGCCACCTTTTATCTATAAATAAAGATTACCATAGAAAGTAAGTTATGATGAAAATAATTAAAAAACCATGATAATAATTAGATCTTCACAATATATTATCATACAAATAAATGATTAAAAAATACTTAAAAATTATAATCATAATTTATTGCATCCTTTACAATACATAAACATTTTTCCAAAAAAAAATTAAGAATAAAAGAATAAAAGAAAAATACCATACTAGCATTCACTAGACCTTTTCTTAACACCCTTTGATTCTTCCATATATTAGAAATAGAACATTCCATGACATTATTTATAGGCATCACAAGTTATAAGGAATAACAAAATAAAATAATAATAATAATAATTTCAATAATTTATATCATTCTCAATATTCTCTCCATTTGTCCTTGAAAATAACCCTAGTTGCTTGGAAGTCACGTAAACTTATTAGTGGTGAGTAAAAACAAAAATGACAGAACTTGTATGGGTCCCACGCGGACCTAAACTTTTCTTTATGATTTTTTTGCACATCGTTAATATCATTGTCATTTGTCAAACTAGATATTTGATTACATGTTGAGATGTAACGTGCAATGGGGACAGTTTTAATCTTCGCTCTATATTTCGTTCTTACCAATTTTGAAGACCATATTTAGTTTCCCAAAAATGGCTACATTTTAATAAAGGAGATTGTGACCCAAAAGAAATAATTCAAAACGTCATGTACAACTCATTAAATAACCACTCCACTCATTCAATTACACTTGGGTCAAACTTTGTGTAATTTGCATGTGGACCATTTGAGAGAATCTCAATCATGTTGTGTTCACATACTTGAAGGAGGAGGAACTCTAGTGCCTAGGCCCATAAGTTGATTGAGCAAACCAATGAGGTTTTTTATAACTTTGAGTCATTTAAATTTAAAGATTTCATTAAAAGGTCAAATTGTGGTTATGGTGGAAGGGAAATTGGGTAAGATTTGATTAATTATGGCGGTTGTTAATTAGGTAAAAGCAGTGGAGTATATAATAAATCTTATAATTTATTTATATCGATATTATAGATTTGAAGTTGATCTTTTTTGCATTATAAAGAGGTTTATCGAATGATTAGATCAATTATATTTTTCTAGGTTCTACTAGCTTCCAAAATATTATCAACTTTGATTATAGATTACAAAGAAGTCAAGTAGTAAAAACCCAATAAAGAAGAAAACACTCATATTCCATTATAACCAAAAAGAAATGATTGCAAAAGATGAACTGTCAATTTTTTTTGATGGTATAGCTGTTTCAAACTTTATTTGATGTGCATGCACCAGGTTTCTCTTTTTCGACTATTTGCATCTTAACTAATTGGACCATTATAAATCGTCGGTTAATGTTGCAAATAATAACAAAGTGGATTACTTTATTCCCAAGGGGGTGCCCCACAATTTCAACTATAATTACATTGTTGAACAATTTGAACCCAAAATGGACTAAAAAAACATTATCTTTATCTCAAGTATATATATTCTCAAAAGAATATAAACTCTACTAATGACTAAGAGGGAAAATCCATGACAATCTTGATGATGTCGAGTCCAACTTCCTCAAACACTTCAAATAATTATTTATTGACCTGGCTGAAGGAGAACCATTCCAAGATGTAATGGAGTCCACTTAGTCTGCACTTACATGCCCAATATGATTAATATTACATATCAAATATACTTATATCTTATATTCACCCTTGATGACTTTGATGTTTCTTTAAAGGATATGATTGCCTAAAAAATCCCTAGCAGATATGGTTTACTTGTAGAGTTCTACAAAATTGTGTACATTCATTAGGGAAGAATTCTATGAGATCTAAAAAGAAGGTTTAACAAAGTGACACATTATGTTGATGAGGCCTTTTGACATGGGCCAACAAGGGAGCTACATGTTACCACCCAACTCTACCTAAGAGAGGGATGAGATGGGAATCTCAATCCTCCCAAGAACTTGATTGTTAGTTCATGATGTTGCTAGGGTAGCTAAGTGGATATGTGGTTGTTTGTTCAAGGAGTCTGTCGGTTATCTTAAATTTTTAAAGTATGGACCCTTTGATTACAAGTGTTAACAAATTAAAAGAAAGCATAAAAGATGAGACAAGGTTAGAGGAGAGCACAATATCATCTATTTATTAGCATGGCATATTATCAAACTAAATCCAAGAAAGAATAAACACATTTTCTATTAATATATATGATCATCAATCATAATACATTAAGGAAACAAGATTCATTTCATATTGAAAACACATTAACTACAATAATATACATCACTAACTTAGAACATTCTTAGATAAAGAACACCATGAAATGAGAGAAATATCAGTCATCGACAAACACACATGTTCATAGAAGCCATGTAAACATTGTTATTTGCATTGATCATCAATAAAATATCAACAACTTACTAATTCTTCATACAAATCTCCAAGGGAGAGAAAACTACTAACTTAAATATTTTGAAAGAGTTTAGAGAGAAATCTAATAAGTTATTTAAGGTGTCTCAAAATCATCAATTTTGCGGACCCTAATAATGGCCCAAAAGATACATTTATAGGGAACAAGTCCCTTCTTCTTGAATCCTGAGAGAGAGAGAGAGAGAGAGAGAGAGAGAGAGAGAGAGAGAGAGAGAGAGAGAGAGAGAGAGAGAGAGAGAGAGAGAGAGAGAGAGAGAGAGAGAGAGAGAGAGTATGGAAGTCAACTTGTGTGTTGTGTGCTTTTTCCAAAATATACATATTTGAAGGTGCCCTATTAGAATTGGAAGGCAAAGCCCACAATGTTCTTTTCATGCGTCACTATCAATGATAATTGTACCATAATTCTATAGTAGAAGGGATTCAGATTTTTCCTTTGTAGCATTAAATATGGGTGACATGGTGTCAACAATAGTAGGTCTTCATGGATGTTACATGTTGAGAGAACACATTAAAATCCCATAAATAATTAAAACTTGAAAATTTGGAGTCTCTTTGGACTCAATGAATGAATGAAAGAATCAAAGAATACAGGAGTAAATTACTCTGATGGTGTCTCCCTTGCATCTTTCTTGTATTATTTGAAATTCTCCAAGAAGGCATTGAGGGGTTTCTCATTAGGACCATCTACCCTCTTGATTCATAATCATTTCTCCTTCAATGCCACCCTTTCCTTCTCTACCATATCCTTCATCCTCTTTGTTGTTCTTTCAACATTGGTTGTGGAGAGAATGGTCTCCATACAAAAATAAATAACTTGTCTCTCAAAATTAGGGGAGGAACCACATTTTTCCTCCATCCTCTCATCCCACTTGAACAATAAAGTGTCCAATGTCCCATGGACTTCTGTGGTATCCAAGTGTGTCCTCACTATATGATATATGTACAACCCAAAGGCAGGAGTTTTCTTTTGCAGTAGATGTGGGTGCATCATCACATCTTTCTTGTATAACTCAATGAGTTCTATTTTTAACCTAAGATTCCACATGCTCAGTGATATGAAATCTTCACCCTCATCTCCAAGGATGTTTGAGGCCTTGAGATCATCCCAACTAAGGTTGTTGATTTCCTCTAACTTTTTAATTTTCCCTCTATATTTAGTCACTTTCTTATCCTAGGAACTTACATTCACTTGGATATATACTTTTGTCTCAATGGAATTGAAATATAGCTTGAGGGACTCAGAGAGGAAAACCCTAAACTTTTCTATCTTCTTCATGATCTATTGGTCCATGATCATGGCCTATATAATAATTATCTCCTCCTAAGCTACTAGGTTTGGAGTGGAGGTGTTGGGATTATGTGAGGCAAGGGGATAAACTAACTCCTTATATCGGGTCAATTGGCCCTTCATTTCCTGTTTATATTTATAATATTTCTCAACCCTCTGCCTAATGGTGCTTATAGAGGTATCAAGGGAGGAAAGTTATCCACATTTATTTATTCTTCCCAAGTTGATTTGAGTGGCTTGGTAATCTGCAAGGTTACCTCTATTTGGTTCTTGTTTGGAGGTGTAAAATAAATCTTTGCTATTGTCTCCCCTTGGGCATTTTTGTTTGTAGAATATATTGTTCATGCCCTCTTAGCCTTCCAAGGTGGAGTGAGTTATTTCATTACCTCCTGCAATGTAACCCTTTTTGGCTCTAGCCATTATTTTCTTGTGTACCTAACCTGTAACTATTGCGGTGGGGTCAATGCATTAAGCTTGATGGATGGGGGCTCCCTAAAAAATGCAATTACTCTTATTGGTGATGTATTTTTTGAGGGAGATGGGATCCCTAAACTCTCAAGTAGTTGGTGCTCTGGAGGTGACTTATGTGTAGGAGGTGAAAGACTTAGAGGTGGTGTTTGTTCCTTAATGATGGATTGGACTATGGGATCTACTTCCATCTAAGCCCAAACCAAATCTTCCTTTTCTTTTTGTGCTTGTTACTCCTCATGCCTCCATATCTCTTCTTCTTACTTCTTGACAATGTTAGACATAGGAGGCACTGAGAGGGGGGGGGGGGGGGGGAGGGGGTGAATCGGTGTAAATAGGTAATGAACCACTTTAACCACTAATCTAGTTATGCTTTCAAATAAATTCTATTAAACCAAACATGCAAGTGTAACTATGCAAGAGAAGTAAAAAAATTCAAGCATCCACAAATCATAACACATAACACATAACACCACAATTTTTTTCGTGGAAACCATTGTCAGAGGGTGAAAACCACGGTGGGGATGACACCCATGAATCTCTTCACTACATAAAAAGAGTTTCCCTATTAGGAGATGAGAATATCCTGTTAGGGGTTCACCCAATTAGAAGTGACTAGTACCTTGTTAGAAGTGTGTGTGTCTGTGTGTGTAAAAATTGTACCTATTCAAAAGGAACGACACATTAGTAAAACATTATAGATCAATGATAAGTAAATAAGCAATTGACAGATATATCATTAATTAGAAGACCACCTTCTAGTAGACATGAGTATGGTATTCTCAGAATTTGACCGAGATCAATGACAATGCAATGCCTAAATGAAGGATTTGAATGCAAAAACTATGAAAATTGAGGCGAGATTAATCTATATTTTTGTGATTTTCAATGCAAATAAAAATGTAAACTAAATGTAATTGATCTAAAAACTTGATAATAATGAATTAAAAACTAGCTATGAATGCAAAAACTAGAAAATAATGATGGCAATGGATCTCAAAAGTGATGCACAATCTTACAAGAACTCGATAGTATAACGCTGTTGTTCTCAAAATTGCACATATCCATTGTGAAGGATTGAAGCCTATTTATATAGAAAACCAGGTTGGAGAAATCATGGAAAGCCAAAAATCACTCCCTGATCAACTCAAATTGATTCGTGAGTTATCAAGAAATTAGAAACAGTTATCTACTAAAATCATGCAAATCAACTTTTTAACTCATAATTGGAAGTTGAGATCACTCCAACCTTATTTTCAACTCACAATCATATGTTGAGTTTAGAAAGTTAACAAAATGAATTCAATAGTTGATTTTGAGTTTAACTACTTTTATGATTTTTGCATAGATAATTGTGAGTTTATTTAATTTTCCATGCGTTTATTCTCAACTTAACTGATTTAATCAATTAAATAACTGATTTTATGGGGTAATCAATTATTAAATCAAACTTTATTCAAAATTATATTATTAAATTTGACAATTTGATTTTAATCAATTAAATAAATATTCAACCAATTATTTTTAGTAATTTTGATTTATTGTCAAATAAACATCATTAATTAAGAATAATTTAATTAAATCTAATTAAATTAATTAAGTGGCCAAATTAAGTCTAATTAATTAAATATTTATCATATTCAATCAATTACACTTAGGATAAATAAAATAATATAATTTATCGCCAAATAATATTTAATCAAAGAAAATTAAGATAGATTAGGAATATTTAAGAATGCAGAGTTATGACAGAATCGATTAGTGTTTTGATGATTCGATGCGCAAATGTGCCTTAGGTTAGGTCTTTTAGGTCTATTTTGATTGATTTGTTGATGTAGGAGGTTAATTGAACTGAAGCCCATTTTTGGGGTATTACAATTTGCCCCTCTTTGAATTACTGTGCAAAGTGCAGTGGTTTAAAGATAAATCCGTATGGTGAGATCCAAACTCAGTTATGTGATGGAGAAACTGATCTAGTTTGATTAACTAATTCCGAGACAAAAAATGATTGAAAGATTTGAAGATGTTGATTCAAGTCTTGATTGACCAAAGAATCAAGATGATGTTAACAATATCAATTATGAACCTGTGATTACGAAGAAGTGATAAAATGCACTTGATTCTGAACCTACGATTACGAGGAATTAAATATCCTAACTCTAGACCTGTTTGTCCAAAGGAATTGAAAGAATACTAACTCCGAACCCTTCAGCTACAAAGAATTAAGGAAATAACACAACTGAACCGATGGTTACAAAGAGCTGATACGGTTTACAAGATTAAGAGAATACCAGATTGATATGGATTTTGATGAATTTGATATGCCCCAAGCAATATGCCCCAAGCGACGAGGACTTTTGATGAGTCAACAATTAGACGTGGTTGTTGTCTTGATTGCTAAAGAGAATTTAAAAAAGAATAGATTTGATAATGGTTAATGATATAGAATACCATGCCCCCTTTAGGACTAAAATCAAAATTTGGTGAGAAAGCCAGGTTGAATTGATATGTAGCAACGTGATTGATTATAGAAGTGGTTGTACACATTTGGGAATGCATTCTGCATTGTTTAGAAGTCTTGTTGACCAAGTTTGACTAGGTTTGACCATGGTTAACCAAGTTGAAATTTCAAAATTTTGATGTTAGATAAT
This sequence comes from Chamaecyparis obtusa, assembly GCA_027943335.1. Classification (NCBI taxonomy): domain Eukaryota; kingdom Viridiplantae; phylum Streptophyta; class Pinopsida; order Cupressales; family Cupressaceae; genus Chamaecyparis; species Chamaecyparis obtusa. The sequence goes on along the minus strand of BSBK01000083.1, from coordinate 1,728,735 downwards.
CAAATAAGTTGAATTCTGGATTCTTGTGATGTTATGAAGGTCGATTATGAAAGCAGTCGACTGTCCTCAGTTTAAAATTTTAAATCACAATTTTGACAAAGTAAACAATCTCAGATTTTGATTTTGATCCCAAAAATGGATTTAGGACGTCAAAATTAGCTAGGGGTGCAATTTTCACGCAAATCAGAGCACTTTGAAAATTTAGGTCAAAACATATATAAGACAAAAATGGGTCATTTTCAAATCATTTCAACCATTACACTTTTCAAGATTTCATGGAGCCCTCTAAGAGAAAATGGTGGTCCCCTTGTCTTCTCACCGATTTGAGCATTCTCGGCAATACTAGCGACCGTGAGAGTACGGGAACCTGGTAAGTGGTCCTCTGAGCACCCTTTGTAATCAATTCAGCACGTGTTTTTATTAATTTTTAGGAATTTTTCATGTTTTTATGCATTTTAATTTTTTGATTCACGAGATGTCATAAGACAACTAGTAGAGTGTCATATGATATTTCATGTCAAAATCAATTGTCGTGTGTGTTCTTGTATTGTGTCGTATGGGAGACACCCAACTCTCATACGACATTTCATCGTGTCCCTCAGTTATCGTACGACAACTGATGGATTGTCGCATGGAACCCAAATGTTGTATGGGTTGTTGTATATTGTTGTACAATACTTGTCACCAATTTTTAAATTTTGGAAGTGTCGTATGAAAAACAACAAGTGTTTTTTGGGTACTTAGCAAATTTTTTCAAAAAAATTAGTGACCCAGCTAGTTTTTATGGCATTTAATGCACCTTGTGATATGTACAATTTCTCATTTTCCTTGCATTTAGTGTTGATTATTAGAGAGTTACTGATGTCGCTTTCATTTTCTGTGCTTGCACATGAGGTACCCAAACATACACATTCATGTTTCACATCCAGCCACTTAAAGGCTGTGTTTTTCACTGCCAGATCCATTGAGAGTTCACTTGGTTGCCTGTGGATTCGAGTATTTGATCAGTTTGCCTGAGATTTGGGTGAATCATGGGTTGATCACGACACTGATAGAGTAGTTTCACTCAAAGACCCAGACATTCCATGTCCCTATAGGGGAGATCACCATTACGCCTGAGGATGTGTATCGCATCCTTTGGATACCATTTCACGGACCATGCCCAGACTACCTGAGTTCTGGGAACACATGCCTACATGCATTCATGACCATCTTTGGGGTGGATGAGTGAATAGCCCAATAGATACCCAAGGAGGTACTGATTCAGTGATATAGGCAGACACATCACCTTGCGTGTATCATAGTAGGGATGATCGAAGGCATCATCATGTATGACCGTCAGCAAAATAGTTTTCTGATGGGGTGGGCACCCATGGTTCAACGTCTCATGGATCACTCGATAGAGTATGGTTGGGGTTAGTGCCTAATGGCCCATATTTTTTTCAAAGATTCTTGAAGTAGTCTACCATGAGGGTAAGACTTTTTCTTTAGGGGTTATAGTTCTTTAAATCTGGGTGTGGGAGCATATTCCTATGAGTTGGCCCATATGTGGTGACGAGAGGTAGGCTTAGGAGCCTCTCTTATATAGATATGAAGGGTATGTCACACAGGTTCAGATGGGTAGGACCAAGTATTTTCGGAGGGTCCTAGATGATATGACTGTGGTCATCTAGCGTCCTTACTTATAGGTGGAGGCATGGCTAGCTGCTAGAGCGCAGTTCAGATATTTTTGTCAGAGTAGGATTTTGATTGGTTGCTCTACCAGCATGCTCGAGTAGTTTTTGATTACTAGGGTCTAGAGGTAGTATGGCCCCATGTAGGATGTACCATAGGAGTTCACCTTGTATGTTCGACATATGAGGGAGATCGAGCTGGGGTGGGATCCCAAATTATCATACGCCATCTATATGCAGGAGTTGTTAGAAATAGGAAATACTGAGAGGGGGGGGTGAATCAGTATTTCAAAAACTTTTTCTTTTGCCCACTTATGGATATAACAAATTACTTTAGTGCATACAAAGATTATCAAGCTGATTAACAAACATAGCAGTAAATAGAAAGAACTCATAACACATCATATGTTCTCGAGGTAACCCTGGCCAAGGGAAAACCCCGGTGGGGATGGTACCCACAAAGATCACTAATCAAAAGTATCCTTTTAGGGATATTGGACCTTTTTAGGAGTCAATTTATAATATATAGTAGATCTGTCCTGGTTAAAGGACTTTAGGCCTTGTTAGAAGCCTTAACCCTGTTAGGAGTTAGATTACAAAACCTGATCACCAGCTGAGCTCACTGCCCAAACAGGTAATACAAAAATGTTTCTGACTGTAATATGGTACTGCTTACAACTTCACATCAATAGCCTTTTCTGCTATCACAATAAACAACTATCACAAGTTATCTTTTCTTTCTTTTTACATATCACTTTTTTTATTTCATTACATTTCAAGTATGCCTAATGTATGAGTTATTAAAGCTAATAACTTTACATGGTCAGCTTCCAAAATCTTTATCCAAGAGTTAACATCTAGGATTTCATCCCTTCATAATGTTAAGTCATTATTTTGACAAGCAAAAATAATCCCTTAAATCTTTCGCTAATACTGTCTCCAAAACTGTTCTGTCTGCAAAAACTATCTTCGGTAAACTTTGAATAACTTTGTCTATACTGCTCCAAACTTTATGTGCACTGAGATGGGGTATCCTCATACTCTATAAAAGCTTCAATTAACTACACAAACAAAAATATTGTTCCAGTGGATGTCGCCAACTAAATCTTCATCAGGTGCTCTGTCAGGATCACTATATCCATACTTAGACAATTTCTTTCTTCAACTTTGCATACTTGCATTCTAGATTCTGTGCTCTTAATAGAGATCATATGTTGCCATAATGACAACATCTATGCATCCACATTAGCCAAATTTACAATAGGAGTACAGTGGTTTATAGAGCAGGGATTGGGACTACTGGTTACAGGTAGTAGATGCAGGGGTCACAGATGCATATATAGCACATCTTGCAGAGCACCCCTTTAGGTGATTTTTAAACCAAACAGAGCTGATTTCTACTATAGAGGAGGTAGATGATGTCGGAGGGGTGCCTATGGGGAGAGGACAATAGAGTAGAGGTACAAATCCCAATGGCACAACTGGTACCTCTAGTGTAGAGAGCAGTAGGGGCTCCACCACGATTGGCGGAAGATGTTAGGTCTACTCCTATTCCACGAGTAGTGCCATTGGTGAGATTGTCAGTTTTGTAGTGGTGGTATACTAGAGGTGAGGGAAAAGTACTGGGTGCCATGGGTAGTGTTGCAATGGCTGAGGAAGTACTAGGAGCACACCAGGATCTACAGATGGATGAGGCACAAGAGGCACATGATTTTGACCTAGGAGAAGAGTTTTGACATTCTAAGGTGCAAATGAAGATAGGTGGTGGTGGTTGAGATGAGGTGATGGAGGATGTAGTTGAGGAGGGAGATCGAGGTCTAAGACAAATGCCTCAGGAGGTCATACACAGGTTACACCATCAGATCAGGGACTTGAGAGCCCAGAGATTATCTTTGAAGATTCGATTGGCAGAGTGTGACACTCAGCTATGGGATGCATGAATAGAGGCAAGACAACTATAGGTAGAGGTGGTACACCAGATAGGTAGGGAAACATACTATGTGTCTACATATTTTTCAGTTGTGCCACCTGGACAACGGGTTACTTCATATTCTTAGTACATGCTGGGATATAAGGGAGCCAGAGCACCACGAGTCGATCCACCATCGGACGTCCCAGTGGGAGGAGGCACAACACTTGATGCTGAGGATCAAGCTGAGAGTTTATTTGGATAGTCAACTCACATTTTTGACATTTTTGTTGTACTTGATAGCTCATTAGAGCTCATGCCTTGTATTGTATGCACATTGTGCACCCCATGTACTATATCAACTTTATATATATATGAGATCATTCTGGTTTGACTTCTTAGCACTTGTCATTTTGATTATGATGTTGTTATCATGTGATGCAAATGTATACAATGTTCATTGAATGTATGATTATGCCATATAAATGCAATCATAAATGTTAGATGAATAATGAAAATGTATGGCTTCATTTATGTTGTATGAATGAAAATGTATGTATGCAGTGGATATATGAAATATGAAAATGATGTGATATGTGAAGGCAATGATACACATGATGTTTTTATAGGTATATGAAGAGTTCAAGTGCTCGGTCATTTGTCAAAAAGGATGTTTAACCCAAAATGACAAATGCTTGCTGATTAGTTGGAGAGACCTTGACGTGACCCTTAATCCTTGTGTTAAGTGGAATTTTGAGAACATCAAATGCGATGCTGAATTCAAATCATGAAAGAGATGCAACCAGACTAAATGAAAAATGTAAATGAAATGCAAACCTAGGACTTAGTCACTGATTAGTTGGCGGTCTATATCATCACTGAATATTTTAGGTAACACTGGATAGTTGATACAATGTCCACTGGTTCTACAACCATGAAGATATGAATATTGACTTTTGGTCGGAAATGTTGGATTAGATATTAGCACCAAGGCACAAAAGCTAGGATGCGCTGAATATCATGTCCATTTTGATTTAACAATTTGTATAAGCATTAGAGCATAAACACTGCGATGACTTGAATATGCCTTGCATACAAACACACCAAGTAGTCGAGTTCATCCTCATCCTTATGTGAATTACCCGCAGTGACCCTTTATCATTCACATCCTTGGGAAATGTTCCATTTCACACTTGGAGTAAGAAATCACTCATAAAGGAAAACAAATAAAATATTATGCCCCTGTCCTTGCCTTTCTAAATCCATGAAGGACATCATCGATTATCTCAAGGGACATAATATGCAAAAATATCAATGTGAATCAGTCAACATACAAGAAGATAAATTCATGTTACAGAGATTGTTTTGTTGTAGTAGTGTGTTTATTTGTGTTGTTGTTAGGTGCAGAATCCTTTTCTGGTAGGGAGGTAGACAAACTGACTTAGATAGAGCATTGAAGGACATTGGCGGGATATGACTTGTCTGAGGTACTTAGGACCATAGGATATGACTAGGATTTCCCCCAAGTTGTAAGCATAGATGATTTCAGACTCTTGTCGCTTGGTGCACAGACTGACTTTATTGAAAATAAGATGCGAAAGAAATTTAAGGAGATATGTACAAACTAAAGCAGGATAGAAAGCTGGGAAAGTACCAAGATTTCATTGATATATGGAGCATTTTGTAAAAGTGGCACCCATTTATCAGGTTTTCACCATCTTGGCAGAGATTCTATTTTTTCTACCAAGGCGCCTATTTACAAGGTTCTCACCAAGGCACTTTTTCTTTTTCTTCTTTTTTTTTTGTATTTTTCAGTTTTCAAGTTTTTCGGTATTTTTCCATTTTTGAATTTTTTTGTTGAATCATATAGGTGCCTATTGCTAGCTTTTCACCAAGATGATCATTTTTTAGGACTTTTTCCAATTTTTATACTTTTTTTGTACATTTTGCACATACTAAATGTATTAGGCGTAGAATTTCTTCAGATGAAGGACGTTGATTGGTTCTCATAGCTGTTCTCTTCAGTCATTGAGATTTGATAGGCTCCTAAGCCAAAAGCACTAGTGACAACAAAGGGACCCAACCAGTTAGGTTCAAACTTCCCTTTGCATTCTCGATGGGATTGATTTTTAGTGTTCTCTCCCACGACTAGATCACCAACTTGAAATTCTCTATGTCTGACCTTCTTGTTATAGCCTCTAGACATTCATTTATGATATACTTTGAGATAATCATGTTAGGAATGGGAACACTGAGAGGGGGGGGGGGTGAATCATTGTTCACTATATTTTACCTTTTAACTTTAATCTTTATGCTGAACTTAAACACTTAAGTACTGAATTAAAAATTCACATAAACATGAAACATGAAATCAACACATGACACCAATATGGTTACGAGGAAACCCAAATAGGTAAAAACCCCAGTGGGAATTGACACCCACTAATATTCTGTACTAGTGTTTTGTGATACTTGTTAGAAGATCCTTAACCCTGTTAAGAGTTGCTTTATAATGCTTTAAGTACAATAGACCTTGTCAAGGGTCAGACCCTATTAGGAGTCTTTTACAATAGTCCCTATTAGGGGAGTGGATGCACTATCCTAGAGCTCACTACTCAAGTGGTGAAGGCTACAACCTTTTGATCTCAGATACACACTATATCTGCTGGATGAATTGTCACTGTGACATTGCTTGTCAGATCAGTTCCTTTGATGTGCTGATGCTTTGACCTCTAGCAAAGCTCTAATACATCTTAAGCTATCTTTGCACACTTCTTCTCTTCTTATCACAACTCTCTATCAACTTCCATACCGAATACAATGGGCGTATCTTATATTTATATGTGCATACAAAATAAACAACTAGGTCAGCCCTTAAACCTATTACATAGAATGCTTCCAAATGAATTGGATTAAGCATGTTTATAATCAAACATATATACATGTTGGAAACCTAATTACAATAGGTGCATAGCCTTTACAACATTATAATATAGTCGCAACTCAAAATGACAACTGTCGACTGCTTACTTTGCTCTTCACTGGCACACACTAGTTGTGCAACTTCAACTGACTATATCTTTCTCATCCTTGCATATCTGATTATGTGCTCATAGAATAAGCATGAATATAGTCTAACCAACTTAACTTCTAGGGCATATACCATAATTATTTCATATGCACGTGCACTGATGCTCTAAGCTGCAGGAACTCTATACACTGTCTAGTCTTCAACACATAACTAATTTTTGATCTTCTCATCAAGTGCACTGACTCCAAACTGCTATATGACTTTGTTGCCATAATTACAACACTATATAAGTCATATACATCAGTATAGCCAACTTTCCAACAATCTCCCCCTTTGTCATTGATGGAAACAAAGGAATATGGCTAAGTTGCTAACTATTCTTAATACAAAAAACTTTTTGTCTTCTATACATATAATTATAACTCCCTATACATGTTAGGAATGAATGCTAAAGTGTTTTTCACCCATTCTATAGTAGTTATTGTTTCATTCATGACTATGATTGTCATTGATGTCAACACAGTGTTTTATCGAAGATTTACAGAGAAGCAGACAATGTTTTGATTAGTGCACATGGGAAATTGCAATTGGAGCTATGTGAAATTGAGGATATACTCTTTGATATGTTATATGTCTATGGTTAAGAGCATAGATAGTAATTATTTTATTCATGAAAGTTATGATCATTTTGGTGGAAGCAGTATTCAGGCAGTGTTCCTGAGTAGCGGTTTTGGCAATCGGATGATATCTCCTAATCGGGATGGAATCTAGCTTTGCACAGTTAAAGGGAAGTTAGAGAAACATTGATAGTGATGTGGATGATAGGGAAAACTTTGAAGTCACAAGAGTAAAGATTTATTGTATTTGGTTGCCGACAGTTTTATGTAATTTTGGTGTAGCGTGTAGAATATTTTATTTTGTATTTGTGTGCCAACTCATTTGTAATTATTTGAGTGTGGTATAAAGGAAGAAATGTTTTTCCTTGTTGCAAAAAGATATATAGTAAGAGTGGTTGATTATGAAGTTGTGAAAGTGAATTATGAAGGAAGACATGCAAAGTATAGAGATTTGAAATTGAGATCTGATGTAGCAGTGAGTGCGGTTTGGCACAGTCAGAGAAAAGGTAACATATTATTCTATTGAATAATGCAAAGATGATTTGGATAGTGAGTTCAATGATCTTACCCTAAAGCTATTTGGGCAGTGGGTTCTTCTGTCTTCCCTAACTCCTAATAGGGTTAGAATATTTTAACAGGGATTCAAAATCTCCTAATAGGGATTTATATGTATTGAATGTATTTCATAAGACTCCTAACAGAGTCCATCCTTTCACAAGGAATATTCATATTAGTGCATCTTTTGTTGGCATCATTCCCACCGGGGTTTACTCTTTGATCAAGAGGTTCCCTAGTCAACATATCTTGTGTTATTGTGTAATTGTGTATGAATATCTTTCTATGGTTGGTAATTATATTGCTTACATGGTTTAATGCTGTTGAAGATGATAAAAGTTATAATTATCTGATAATTGATTCACCCCCCCCTCTCAGTTATCTTGGTGGACTTTACTTTCTAACAATTGGTATCAGAGCAACAGGTCCTTGAAAGAGAAGTTTAACAGCTTAAGGAGATCCATGGCAAATTTTAGGAAAGAAAGCCCTAAGTTTGATGGAGTAAATTTTGACAGTTGGAAAGAAAAGATAAAGACACATCTACTATGTTTAGGACCAAGTTATTGGTTTACTACAAAGAATGATAAGACTATCATTGAAGAAGATGATCTTGAGACATGCTCTAATGATGAGAGAGATATATTCTTGTGTAACATAATTGCAAGAGAAGCACTTTTGACAACACTTTCGGAGAATGAATATAGTCAAGTAAAATGTTTGAAAAAGTCTCATGAAATTTGGAAAGCTTTGCACTCTACTTTTGAAGGTGATGAACATGCAAAAAGAGTTAGATTACATAATTGGATATGTGTATTTGAAGATATAAGAATGTTGGAAGATGAATCTGTTAGAAGCTATATTGGTAGAATGTTAGAAATTGTTGCAGGGATAAAATCTTGTGGAGGAACAAAGATAGAGAATGAAGTGATATGGAAAATTTTGAGGACATTGACTCCTGTATTTAAGAAGACAACATAGATGATTGAACAAGTTATACCTTGTACTACAAACTTTACAAGAGAGACTCTTCTTGGAAGATTGGAAGCAACAGAGATGAACTTGAGGTTATCAGGAGACTTACCTAGAATGGAGAAAACATTCAGTGCTCTTAGTGTTCACCCTACATTATCAAGAAGCACCAGTGTGAGTGGAGATTATGTTGGTAGTAATAGATCTAGAAATGAAGAAGACAAGAAGATTGAAGAAGGTATTGCCTTGCTTGTGAAAAGAGAACCAAATGGTAAGAAAATTTTTAAATGTTGGACTTGTCAAGAATATGGTCATTTTACATCTAAATGTCCTAAGAGAGTAAAGAAGTACAGAAATAATTTCAAGCCTAGAAGATCTAAGGAATGTTACTATGCTAATGATGAAGACCTTGAAGCTAGTATTGAAAGAACTTTAAGTGAAAGTGATACTGAGAATAATGATGAAATATGATTTGTAGCAATTAAAGAAGAAAATTCTGAAACTAATGTTAAGGAAGAAAAACCCTTAGTTTCCCAAGTTGAAAAAAAAGTTGATTGGATTATAGACAGTGGTTGTTCACATCATATGACTGGTGATATGAAAAAGTTCATAAATTTTAACAATTATGATGGAGGAGTTGTTAGAGTTGGTAACAATGCACCTTGCTTGATTAAAGGTATAGGATCTATTACTCTTGATGGAAAGAGTAATACTGATGATGTTTACTTTGTGGATGGATTGAAACATAATCTTTTGAGTGTTGGACAGTTAGTTGATAAGGGATATCAAGTTTGGTTTACTAAGAAAACTTGTGTGATAAAGGATAAAGATGGAAATTTGATTGGAACTGGATCTAGAACCAGAGGTAATGTATTTCAGTTGAATCCTACTAAGATGACATGTTTGATTACTAAGATTGATGACAGTTGGTTATGGCATAGAAGGTTTTGTCATATAAACTTTGATAATATTGTGAAAGTGAGTACTACACTTGCAGTAAGGGATTTGCCTAAAATTATGAAGCCTACTAACATGATTTGCAAAGAATGTGTGATGGCCAAGTAGAAGAGAAGTTCTTTTCCCAGTAAGAAGTTCACATCAGCAGAGAAGTTGGAGATTGTTCATACAGACTTGAGCGGTCCTACCAGGACTAGAGGATTCTATGGAGAAAGGTATTTTATGATTCTTGTTGATGATTTTACAAGAATGATGTGGATTGCATTTCTGAAAGAAAAATTTGAAGCATTTGATAAGTTTAAGATCATTAAGAACAAATTTGAGAATGAATCTGGAATGAAGATTAAATGTTTGAGATCTGATAGAGGTGGTGAATTTATTTCTAGAGAGTTTAACACTTTTTGTGAAGTGAATGGTATTAAGAGACAATTTTCAACCCCTAGAACACCTGAACAAAATAGTATTGCAGAAAGAAGAAACAAATTAGTGACTGAAGTAGCAAGAGCTATGTTATTTGAAAATGATTTAGCAAAGACATTTTGGAGACAAGCAGTGAATACAATAGTATATACAATGAACAGAGTACAAATCAGAGCAGATAGACAAGACACCTTATGAATTATGGTTTGGACATGAACCCTCAGTTAAGTATTTTAGAATTTTTGGAAGCAAATGTTATATAAAGAGAGATGATGATATTGGAAAGTTTGATCCTAGAAGTGATGAAGATATTTTTCTTGGATATTCTTTGAAGATAAAAGCATATAGATGTTACAATAACAAAACTAAAACTATTGTTGAGAGTGCAAATGTTAAAGTTGATAAAAAATTCAAAATTCAAGAAAGAATGCTTGATTATGAATCTGATGAAGAAGCTCATCCTAAGTCTAACACTGAAACTACTGAATTATTCTATGAAACTGACAGTGAATTGTTGAATGAAAGTCATGCTGAAGAAACCAGAGAGGAATCTAGAGAAGAATCTATAGTTGAAGCAAGATCTGAGACTATGACACCAAACAAGTATTTATCAAGACATCATCCTATTGAACAAGCTATTGGAAGTTTGGATAGAGGAGTTCTGACTCGGAATAAGGTACATTTATGTTTGATTTCTCAAATTGAACCTAAATCTACTAGTGAAGCTTGTGAAGATGAACATTGGATTAATGCTATGAGAGAAGAACTAGATTAGATAGAAAAGAACAAGACATGGGAATTCTTCCCTAGACCTAAAGACAAGAATGTAATTGGAACTAAATGGGTATTCAGAAACAAGATGAATGAACAAGGAGAAGTTGTAAGAAACAAAGCAAGATTGGTATGTAAGGGATACGCACAATAAGAAGGAATTGACTATGAAGAAACTTTTGCACCAGTAGCAAGAATTGAAGTAGTAAGAATGTTTTTGGCCTATGCAACTTTTAAGAAATTCAAAGTGTATCAGATGGATGTGAAGTCAGCATTTCTGAATGGAGAATTGGAAGAAGAAGGAGACATGGTATGTAAACTGAAGAAAGCATTATATGGACTAAAGAAAGCACCTAGAACTTGGTATGCAAGACTAGATAAGTATTTGTTAAAGTTGGGATTTGCTAAAGGAACAACTGATAGCAATCTATACAAAAAAGAAATTGAAAATGGTTTGTTGATTATAGTTATTTTTGTTGATGACATTATTTTTGGAGGAGAAGATGAGGCTAGTGAAAAATTTGCTGATGAAATGAAGACTGAATTTGAAATGAGTATGATTGGTGAGATGAAATACTTTTTGGGATTAAAGATAACACAAAAAAAAGATGGTATCTTTGTAAGTCAGACAAAGTACTTGAATGATTTGCTGAAAAGATTTGGAATGGAGGACTGTAAACCAGTTGGAACACCTATGGTAACTGGACATAAGTTATCTAGCACAGATGAAACATCGGTAGTTGAGCAGAAGAAATACAGATCCATGATTGGAGGTTTGCAGTATTTGACACACACTAGACTAGATATAGCACATTCAGTTGGAATTGTAGCAATATTTCAAGCTAAACCTAGAGAATCATATTATGCAGCAGTAAAGAGGATACTGAGATATTTAAGAGGTACAATGGACTATGGATTATGGTATGAAAAATTTGATGATTTTACCCTATGTGCATATACAGATGCTGATTGGGGAGGCAGTGTTGATGATAAGAAAAACACCAGTGGAGGACCATTTTTCCTTGGAGGAAGATTAGTTTCTTGGCTAAGTAAGAAGAAGAATTGTATTTCACAGAGCACAACAAAAATATAGTATGTAGCAGCAACAAACAATTATAACGAGATAATTTGGATGAAGTAGATGCTGAAGGATATTGGAATTAAATTTGTTAAACCTATTGTTATACATTGTGACAACACCAATACAGTTAGTATGTCTAAGAATCCTGTACTACATTCTAAGAAAAAACATATAGAGATCAAGTATCATGTTGTAAGAGAGAAAGTTGCTGAGAAAGAAGTCAGACTGGAGTACATAAGCACAAAGGAACAAATAGAAGACATATTTACAAAGCCTTTGCCTAAGGATACATTTGAGTATCTAAGAGGTATGCTTGGGGTTATGCCCCAGCCTACTTTTGAGTAATGATGTAGTTGGTTGCATCCATCCAGTAATATATGAGCCCTATCTTTCTTCTGGACTAGATGTTGGTACTCCTCTATGGGGGAGTATGTGTATCTGAGCTGAGTCATGAGGACTCTAGTAAATGTATTTTTTCTTCTAAATAGTGTCTTTTGACATTGATTTGTTGTTGAAATAGTGATGAAATTTTTGTCATTGATGTCAATGGGGGAGAAGTATGCATGAAAAACAATATGAGAGAACTGAACATGATAACAAAGCAAGATTTGATTGATGAAGAGGATTTGAAGAAGCAGTGTTGCAGTATTGGATTTTTGGAACATTGGATGTTTTTAATCTATGTTGCCATCAATGCCAATGGGGGAGATTGTTAGGAATGAATGCTAAAGTGTTTGGCACCTATTATGTAGTAGTTCTTGTTGCATTCATGACTATGATTGTCATTGATGTCAACACAGTGTTTTATCTAAGATTTGTAGAGAAGCAGACAATGTTTTGATTAGCGCACGTGGGATATTGCAGTTGGAGATATGTGACATTGAGGATATACTCTTTGATATGTTATATGTCTATGGTTAAGAGTGCAGATAGTAATTATTTTATTCATGAAAGTTATGATCATTTTGGTGGAAGCAGTATTCAGGCAGTGTTCCTAAGTAGCGGTTTTGGCAATCAGATGATATCTCCTAATCAGGATGGAATCTAGCTTTACACAGTTAAAGGGAAGTTAGAGACACATTGATAGTGATGTGGATGACAACACAAAATTTGAAGTCACATGAGTGAATATTTATTGTATTTGGAAGCCAATAATTTTATGTAATGTTGGTGTAGCGTGTGGAATATTTTATTTTGTATTTGTGTGCCGACTCATTTGTAATTATTTGAGTGTGGTATAAAGGAAGGAATTTTTTTCTTTGTTGCAAAAAGATATATAGTAAGAGTGGTTTATTATGAAGTTGTGAAAGTGAATTGTGAAGGAAGACATGCGAAGTACAGAGATCTGAAATTGAGATCTGATGTAGCAGTGAGTGTGGTTTGGCACAGTCAAAGAAAAGGTAACATATTATTCTGTTGAATAATGAAAATATTATTTGGATAGTGAGTTCAATGATCTTACCCTGAAGCTGTTTGGGCAGTGGGTCCTTCTGTCTTCCATAACTCCTAACAGGGTTAGAATCTTTTAACAAGGATTCAAAATCTCCTAATAGGGATTTATATGTACTGAATGTATTTCATAAGACTCCTAATAGAGTCCATTCTTTCACAAGGAATATTCATATTAGTGCATCTTTTGTGGGCATCATTCCCACCAGGGTTTACTCTTTGATCAAGAGGTTCCCTAGTCAACATATCTTGTGTTATTGTGTAATTGTGTATGAATATCTTTCTATGGTTGGTAATTATATTGCTTACATGGTTTAATGCTATTGAAGATGATAAAATTTATAATTATCTGATAACTGATTCACACCTCCCCCTCTCAGTTATCTTGGTGGACTTTACTTTCTAACAATACATATTATGATCCATATTCTATACACAACTCCCCCTTTGATATTAATGACAAAGGTGTTACAAAAATTGTATCTATACATACTTACTGAGGGAAAACATCTGGATATGCAATCTTTAGGTTCTGGATCTCCTTCTTCCAAAATGAGATCAAAGAGTTTACTATCCGGAGATGGGCGCATAATGCATATTGAAGCTTCTCCATCTTCTTCAAATCTGTGGAAGGACCTTGATCATAGGTTATCATGGTGGCATCAATCTCCTTGATATTCTGATTTAGAATGTGTAATGAGGGTGCAAGAGCATTCCTCAACTGAGTCTGTTTAGCCCTTATCTTTGTCATCTCTTTTTCCACCTTCTCAATTTTGTCTATCTGACCTTGGTAGATATTATTGCACATATTCGCATCTATGGATGTGGATTTCACCAAACTCTTTACTTGCTCAATCATAGCTTCTGCCTCTTTTATTTTCTTGAAATGATCATCAGTAAGCTTATCTTAATCCATGCATTCTGCAATGATTCTTCTTCCTTGATCTACAAAATCTTTTTAGAGATGCTTGACCAGTCTTGAGTGAGCTAAGGTCAAGTGCAATGTTGCTAACCAATTCATTCAATCTCTTCTTCAAATACCTTTCTTTCGCAACTAGGGATGCAGATTCTTCAAGGCTTGAGAAATTACTTTTGAAATGTGAGATGATTGTACTCACATCATCAAAAGAGTGTATCTTTGACACTTTCTTGTCTTCTTGCAACAAATTGTTTAGAATGTTTACTGATTCTACTAGGAGGGGATTCATCATCACTTGTTTTTCTTTGGCGTTCTCCATAGCTATTAAGACGTTGAACTTAATCAGGTCTTCTTCTCTCCATGAGTCCAAACTGGATGTGTCAGGAGTCAAACTTGACAACAATGCTTCAGAGGGAGTGATGGGAGTGTTGTCCATCACTTCTTGTTTCACTTTGATTAGCTCCACTAACATTTCATCCTTTTTCTCACTTTATTTTACCTTTTCTTCTTCTTTCTTTTCTTCCTCTTTTTCTATTTCTATTTCTATTTCTATTTCTTTTTCTAGTTCTTTCTTTGCTTCCATCTTTTCTTCTTCTTTCTCATCATCAATTAGTACTTCTTCTTGATGAGTGGGAGGTGTGTTGCTGCATAATATTTCAGATTCTTGTGTGCTCACAAAAGCTTCCTCAAATTTATCCAAGTCATTGTCTGTGGCCGTCATTGCAATCTCTACATTGTTAATGAAGATTGTATCATCTTTTTGTGTATCTATCATGGGCGCAGACTTTACTACCTCTGTAGGTGTTACCACTGTAGGTGTTGAATCTTGAGGACCTGTGAATGGTATGTGGGTGGTCTTTGCTACTTTGTCTTTCTCACTAGGTGCTTGAGTGATGGGCGCAGATGGAAGTTTCATGTGTTTCTCTAAGAATACCTTCTCAAAGGCCTTCTCTATTTCCTTTGTTATCAACTCATAGTCTTTGTTCATAATGTGCAGTGTTGTCATCTTTTTCCTTAAGTGCGGATTCACCAAATTCAATATCAGTGTCTTTTCTTCAATAGAGCATACTGGAAGATTGGAATCAAGTGTTTGTTCCCTGATTCTAAAGTCTTCTTCACTGGCTTGTCTTTTCAAGATATCCATAATCTCCCATACCTTATCAGGGATAGCTGTCTTCAATTCAAGAACTGTCTTCTTGAATTTTTTCATGTGTTTGATCAGCATCTCATGAATCTTTGACTCATCAATTTCATGATATTTGTCATAAAACTTTGCTACCTGATCTAGCCTTCCCTCTTCTACTATTCTAGTCCTTAACAATTGAAGACTAGGTATGAAACTTACTTCAGGAGGTGCTTAAGAGTTCCTTCTATTCCTTGTGACTCTTGAGGATGGATGACCGATGTTGACTTCTTTCTTTCTCTTAGCTATGGTCTTATACTCTAGAGGGGTAGTGAGATCAACAGTTATTGTGGGCATAGAATGAGTATCAATAGTTTTACCCTTTTGCTCATCAACTTTCTCAATTTTTATCTTTTTGAATTTGGCATCATTTGATTTTGCCTTTTCTACTGCTACGCTTTCTAATTCCAAAGAAATATTTTGTTCTTTTTCTTTGTCAAGATCTTCTTGAGATACTTCATGTATTCTCAAGATCTCTGAGGTGACTTTAGCAACCTTTCTTTTTGTTGCAACATTGTTAAGCTTAGCATCTATTTCTTTGGTTTTCTCCTCATATGTTCCCCACCTAGATTCATTGGGGTCTTTTGGGGGTGATAGAAATACTTGCACATATGCTTCTAGGACTTGATCTTCTACCTCATATCCAAGTGGATGAATCCACTCAGTTCTTGGCTCAACAACTTCCATGCAAGTTGTATCTGTTTCAACCATAAAACAAATTGTATCCTTGTACTTTTCAACAATGTTTTATGGAATTCTATACCTCATTTGTATCTTGGTCCTAAAGGTCTTCAATTCCAATGTTATATAATCTCTCAATGTACTCTCAGTGGATGCTTTGTTAGATATCTATGGCATGGTTGGAATGGACTTGTCCAAATATAAATCTGATACTTTCCCAACTATATGAAGGTACATGTAAATGATCAATGACCCAAACCTGAATTTCTTGGTTTTGTCATGGTTGATTGCCTTGATGTTATCAATCAACTGTGTGCACAAGATCTCACACAATTTGAACTCTCCATCTTACCTTACAAGTTTAATGGCTGCTAGAATTGTGCCCGCAGACACACTACTCACCCTAATGGTGTGATGAAACCTGTATCCAAGTATCATGGACATCAATTTGATGTCAACTTTCTCAATAGGATCAATTGTCATCCCGCACCTATCACTCCTTGACTTACATGTTTACTCAACAAATTTTCCTGACATCCTTTCCCATAGGAAGGATGGCACTAGTCTTAGATAGGCATGTCATTTCATATATCAAGTCACTAGTGATTCTTACAGGTACATGACCTATCCAAAATAGGTCATCATGAATTTTTCTCAAAAGTATTTTAATCAATTCTATCTCATGGAATTCATATGTCGTAGCATACTCTACTATGGGGTGATCATTCCACTTTGCATATTCATCCAAGAAGGTTTTGTCTGGTTTAGCATGGTTTCCATGTGCACCCTTAACCTGTCCAATCCTACTAGTTCCTTCTTATAGTAGATGTAAGCCCTAATGTCTTCCACATGCATAACACCCATAGGCATGCGGGAGAATGCTCCCTCTAAGTCATCTAGGGTAGACTTAAATGGATGCTTCTTAAAGACATAGCTTTTCTTTTCTGCAACATCAAAAAATATGGGAGTGGCCATCACTTACTTGTTTTATCACTTTCCAACTGTACTCTAAGATAATCTAAAGACTTCTAAATCGACACGATGAACTAGGGTTTCTGCAACCGATCAAGTGTACTGCAAATTGCTGATAGATCAATTTGAAAGTCTTCACAATAACTTCTAAGGCTCTTTCTACTCTCCTATCACTTTGAATTTGAATGTAATGAGTAATCAAACAACTTTCTATGTACTTAAAGTGAAAATGCTACCATTAATGCTTGCCGTGTAAACCAGGTTGTCACTTAAACATTTCCAACTTTTGTTCTGTTAACAATCAATATGTGCGCTCTTGCATGGAGGTTCCTTTATACTCCAAAAGCTTAAGTCCAAAGGCGCATACTCTGAGAGTGAGTATACCAGCCATGTAGGGGTCTAGAGGTAAATTAGCTCCCGCTATGACCCTAAGGGCCATTCATCCAGATGTAGAGGGTGCATCCAATACATACTCATCAATCTTGTCCTTCTTTTTCTCTAACCAAATTAAGCTCACATCATCTGAGGCTTTGAAAAAATTGACTTCTCCTTCAGGATCCAATATTGATTCTTCATCCTTTTTAGGGCTTTCCTGACCATGCATCCTTGATCTACAGAACTTTGAGATATGTCCAACCTTGTTACAAGAGTGAAAAATGACTGAAGGTCATATATTCCTTGGCGCATTGATATGAGTCACCATTTTACAGTATCTAGCTAAGTGACCATTATAGTTACATATCTGACATGTAACATTTTGAGAATTTCTTACATTTGTCTGATTCTGATTTCTCTGATCATGATAAATCCTGTTCTTCTTACTAGTCTTGCAATTCATATCTATATGATTGCATGAATAACAATAACCATTAAAAGTTCTTATCTCTGTACAGTTCCTAGTAATGTGCCCATGCTTGTTACATTCAAAACAAGTGCGGTCTACATGCTTGCACTAATTCTTGGGTGGTTCACCATTATCTTTGGTTTGATCTTCAGTCTCCTTAGCATTAGTAGAGTCTTTTTGTGCATCCTTTCTTGCTTGCATGTTGTCAATCTGATTTTGTGCTTCATTGTATCTAATATAGCTAGTATCTCCTTGCATACAACTAAGATTCTATCAAATCAGAATTGATGTGCAATTTGTCAATGTGATTCTTAGCCTCTTTTAATTCAGATTCCAAGCTTTCCTTGTTGTTTCTTAGTTCTAAGATTTTCATGTTTTCTTGCCTTAATTCTTCATTCAGTTGAAGGTTCTCTTTGACTTGTTCATCATAGACTTCCTGATTGTTAGTCAGCTTATCATCAAACTCTTCAAGTTGTTCTTTTAAGGATTTATTTTCTTCATTCAGCTTCTTGACCATTGTCCCTAGATCACTGGTAGAGCATTCTTTCAGATCTTTGCTTAGCCTTTTGATGACTAATTGAGCATCATTGAGCTTATCCCTTAGTTCTTCAGTTTCTCTTTTAGACTTGTCCAGGTCTTCAAGAGAAGCTTCAAGATTTATTTTCAGATGTTTCATTTCTATTTTTTCCATGATCTCCTCAAGTGGTTAAAATTATTTGCTAAGGACCAGAGCTCTGATACCAATTGTTAGTAATGGGAACACTGAGAGGGGGGGGGGGGCGTGAATTAGTGTTCACTATATTTTACCTTTTAACTTTAATCTTTATGCTGAACTTAAATACTTAAGTACTGAATTAAACATTCACATAAACATGAAACATGAAATCAACACATGACACCAATATTGATGCAGAGTGTTCACAATAGAAACTTAAATGGACCCAACCTACTACACCATCTGATTATCAACAAATAACACTGTTGTTTCAAACTATGAATAATGGTACCAAGCCACAAGTCAAAACTTCCTAAACTCTGAATAATTCTCGACACGGTGAAGACTCTTCACTATCAATTATTATGAAGTTCATAAATTGTTCTTCAAGCAACATCACAATCACTGGTATCTACTCTTACAAGTTTTACTGATACTCTTTGAGTCCAATTTTCACAAACTTAAGATTTACTTCCAATTCACAAACTTGGAATACTCTAGATCCTATTGACTCTCGGCTAGACTACAACAATGCTTTTCCCTGTGGATTGTTGAATGATTCTAGTTTTATATATTTGGTATGGGTTTATTGTTCCCCTGTTTCTACAAGAGCAATAACAATCAAATTTTCATCCAGCATCTTACACCAATCTCAGTGACACTTTAACCTAGTTGATTGGGCTAGGTTAGGGTTGACTGGTATGGCTTTGAAGATGGGTCTTGGAATTGATGTTACTGTCTGAAGACTTCAAATTCAACAGGTCTCACAACTTCTTTAATCTCAAAACACTATTATGCATTCTTTTCTACCACTGGCCAATACATGGAATACATCTGATTTCACACTATTGTAAATCTTTGCTTACCGCATTGTTTAAAATATTATCATGCATCTAATTAGGCATCTCCTTGAAGCACCTTTAACCACTTTCACAATCTTGAGCATTGAGGATGTTGAATGACATTACCCTAATTTGGTTTCCAACCAATGGCATGGGAACTTCGTGGTGAAGATCCAAATTAGGGCCATGAACTCATAACAGAGCTGATACAATGGGTTTGGATTCGGTTTGTTAGAGCATCGTGTAGTTTGACCAATTTGAAATGCAATGTAAGTAAATTGAAATTACATAACCAAGTTCCTTTTAATAGTCCACAAATTGTTTTTCCTTGCAGTCGACTGCACCAAACAAGACTAGTTTGCACGACAGGACACTAATGTCATGAGTGCATTTAATACATTTCAACACTGCAAAACTATAAAGAGGATTTTCTACAATATAAAAACTGTATGATTACTTCATTTCAAAGATCGACCATGCAAATTGGCACAAACAAACTTTCACAGAATATTATTGCCGTGTTTGCATAAAAAAATGGATTTGCAATAGTAAGCGGCTGTTATGTATCAATGTTGTCAACACATGATAAAAATGAATGAAAGCCAAGATAATATTCTCTGAACTTGTTTCTTTTGTTATTAAATCATGCTTCCAAGGTTCACTGTCACAATCCCCGATTGGACATACAGATATAGTCTTCATTTGCTTCCTAACGGGTCCAACTATTACCATACCAGTGGTAACTGTTGGAAACCAAATTGTCAATTTGTTACAATGACAACTTGGTAACTTCAAAAGTGCAGTAAGTGACTATTAAGACTTTGAAAAAGAAAAACACTTCAAAAAAAAACCCGCAATAGATGCTGAATCCTTAAAACATAAAACTAAGACAACTTAAAACATGAAAACTCAAAGATCCATATGGACTAAGGTACCAAGGCTTATAAACATGCTGATGGAAACCATGACCACACAAAAGGATCACACACAAAAAGGAGGAAATGGATTTGACAAATCCATTCCTTGTTATTACAACTAGAACTTGACAAAACATAAACAAAAACTCAAAACCAATCTGCAGCCTTGGGTGCCCTAGACCATGCTCCACAAGAATGAAAAACTCAAGTCCCTTGAGTTGGCAATGCTGAGAGAGGAAAACCGAATTTTGAAATAGCTTTAGGAGCAAGCCATGTTGCATCTTCGACTGGTCTAGATTTCCACTATACCAAATGCTCATAATAAGTATGTCTTCGGGTCTTCCTTGCAACTCTAGTTGCCAAGATGCCTGTAATCTCCAAGGATGGTGTCTTAGGAAGTGTGTGAAGCTGTGCTTCCATGATAGGATTAGTATCACTTGCATTCACAATATTATCAATAGGACCTTTGTACATATATAGATCAACAACATTAAAGATAGGGGATAAATGAATATCAGTAGGAAGATCAATATGATAAGCATTAGAACCACAACGTTTCAAAATTTTAAAAGGACCAATCTTCTTAGCCATTAGTTTGGTGTAGTGTCCTTTTGGTAACCACTCCTTCAAATGCACCATGACCAAATCTCCAACATTAAAAAACACATCTTTCCTCCGCTGATCGGCATGAGCCTTATACTTGGCATTGGTATGCTAAAGTTTCTGCTTAACTTGATCTTGGATGTCCTTCATAATAGTAGAAAAATCATTAGCCAATGCACTAGGCTTCTCCAAACTACTAAGATCTCTCAACTCCAAGAAACCTCTAGGATGAACACCATACACAATCTGAAATGGAGTCTTCCCAGTACTACGATTGACTAAATCATTGTAGGAAAATTTTGCTTGGGCCAAAATTGAATCCCAACTTGATCCATGTTCTTTAGTTAAGCATCATAAAAGATTACCAAGAGATCTATTTATGACCTCTATCTACCCATCAGATTGAGGATGATAGGCTGAGGAAAGACACACATTAGTGCCCAATTTCTTCCACAAGGTCCTCCAAAAGTGACCTAAGATCTTGGGATCTCTATCTGATATGATGGATAGGGGTAGACCATGTAAACAAACTATCTCCTTAAAGAACAAGCTTACCACATGGGATGCATCATGAGTGGTTTTACTTGGTACAAAGCGAGCAATTTTGGAAAACCGATCCACTACTACAAATATATTGTCATGACTAGATTTGGTTTTAGGCAACCCAAGCACAAAATCCATACTAACAGAATCCCATGGCTTTAAGGGAATGGGTAAGGGTGTGTAAAGTCTAGCATTAGAAGTATGACCTTTAGATTTTTGACAAATCAAACAAGTTTCAACAAACTTCCTTACATTCATTTGCAACCTAGGCCAATAGTAAAATCGCTTGACTGACTCTAAAGTTTTATCCAAGCCAAAATGCCCTACCAAGCTACCACAATGCTTTTTCTTAATGATATTTTCCTTCATAGATCCCCCTGGAACACAAATAAATCCACCCTTGAAAAGGAGCCCATTTTGAATCAAAAAATCAAGAAATTCAGTATGATACCTTGCTGTCATGTCTAAGAAAACTTTATAAATGTCTTTGAAATCTTCATCCGTAGCATACATGCCTGACATAGCCTCTAGACCTGCACTTTCCAACTACATAGACTAAATGGTGAGTGTCCTCCTACTCAAAGCATCTACTACTTTATTAGAAACCCCCTTCTTGTGTTTGATGCTAAAAGTGTAAGCCTACAAGAATTCCATCCATTTGACATGCTTGTGATTAAGTTTCTCCTATCTATTCAGAAAACTAAGAGCATGATTATCAGTGAAAACAATGAATTCTTTTGGCAAAAGATAATGCCTCCATTTCCTTAGGGAATGAATCATAACATAAAGCTCAAGATCATAACTAGAATACTTTTGTTTTGCTTCATTTAGTTTTTCACTAAAGAAGGCTACGAGCCTTCCTTCTTGACTAAGAACCCCACCAATAGCCTTATTACTAGCATCACACTAAACCACAAATTTTTTATGAAAATCCAATAATACAAGTACTGGCTGTTCTGATATCTTCTTTTTCAATAATTCAAAGGATTCATTCACCTCTTTAGTCCATTCAAAAACACATTTTCTACCACCTTTAATAGTATTGATTATAGGACTACAAATGCCACTAAAGTTTCTGATAAATTTCCTATAGAAACTGCATAATCCATGAAATTTTTTTACCTCAGTTGCTGAAGTAGGTGGTGGCCAATTTAGGATGGCTTCTACCTTCGTGGGATCTATTTTCAGACTACCTTTTGAGATCACAAAACCCAAGAAAATAAGTTCTTTCTACAAGAAAGAACACTTCTCCAAGTTTACCTTCAAACCTTCCTCATGGAGTCTCCTCAAGACCAGATCTATATGCTGCAAATGCTCCTCCTAGCTGCCACTGAAAATCAGAATGTCATCCAAATAAACAACTACAAATTTATGAAGAAAAGGCTTTAACACTTCATTCATTAGGCGCATAAAAGTACTAGGAGCATTGGATAAGCCAAATGGCATGACTATCCATTCAAACAACCCTTCATTAGTTTTGAAGGTTGTCTTCCACTCATCCCCTTCTTAGATCCGGATTTGATGGTAACCACTCTTGAGATCAATCTTTGAATAAAAGTTTGCTCCACCTAAACAATCCATGAGATCTTCCATTCTAGGCATTGGAAACTGGTATCAGATGGTGATTCTATTAATGGCTCTAGAATCCATGCATAACCTCCAAGTACCTTCCTTTTTAGGGGCAAGGATTGTGGGTACAACACATGGGATGATGCTTTTCCTTATGTAACCCTTCTCTAACAACCCTTGAATCTGCCTTGCTACCTCAACATTTTGTTCAGGAGTGAGTTTATATGCTGCCTTGTTTGGTAGAGTAGCCCCTGGGATTAGATCAATGCAATGATTGATTTCCCTCTTAGGTGGAAGTGAGTCATTAGTGCTGTCAGCCACAACCCCACTATATTTATTTAGAAAATCTACCACTACACTTGGAAAAGTACTTTCCTTGACTTTTAGGTTCAATCCCCTACCCTCATGGTGACTTTCCTTAGGTTTGATTATAACAACAAAGCATGGAGTATCTTCTTCTATAAGAACTTCTAAGAACTCTTTTTCTTTGACCAACATAACACTACTAGACAAGGCTGACTCATTAGCAATATCAGGTAAAGGAGTCATTGTGAAAGCTTCCCCATTTTTGGTTATGGTACACACATTGGATTTCCCATCATGCTGGGCATTAGTGTCATATTGCCATGGTCTTCCTCAAAGAAGATGGCAAGCATCCATCTCAACTACTTCACACATGACCTTATCTTTATAATCTCCTATTTGAAAATCTACTAAGCATTGCTCATTTACAATAGTTTGTTGATCCTTAATCAACCAAGATACTTTATATGGATTAGGATGTGGAATTCATTTTAGATTAAGCTTATTAACCATTTCCAAAGAAACCAAATTTTCAGTAGAACCTGAGTCAACAATTACCTTGCATACTTTACCCTTCACCTTGCAAGTAGTTCGGAATAGAGATTTCCTTTGGGCTAGCTCCTTGTTGATTGGTACTAATAGTGACATATTGATCATGAGAGTCTCTCCTTTCTTAGGATCAACATGCTTGGATGTGGCTATATGGAAATATGAAGTACTTTGGAAATCATCCTCTTCATGAATCAATTGCACTCTCCTATCTCCTTGACTGCTGCTGCCATTCTTCTCAGGACATCTGAAAGATTGATGACCAACTTGGTTGCATAAGAAGCACCTTCCCGTGAATACATTAGGGCATCTTCCTCTTGATCTACCCCTACCATTATTTTTTCCTCTACCTCTGAATGAACCTCTTCCACTAATATCATGATCAACACTTTGATTGCTACTTTCTCCTTGGCTTCTAGGGAAAGTCCCTCTACCATTAAAATCTGCCTCTACCTCTGAATGAGTTCCCTCTTCCTTTATTTTGTTCCCCTCTTCTTCTTTGTTTCTCCTCAATCTTTAGGGCAAGTTGAAAGCACTTATGGATTGATTCCAAAGTGACCAAGGTTAACTCATCTTGTATACTATACTTCAACCCATTGATATACCTCGCTAGTTTTTGTTTCTTTGTTTCATACATCTTGGCTTTTAGGGATAGATTATGGAACTCTTGAGTGTAGGTGCTCACATCAAGGTCCTTTTGTTTCAAGTTTTTAAGATTATTATTAAGAGTCACTTCATAATCTTTTGGTACAAACTATCTTTCCAATTCAGCCTTCATTCTAGTCCAAGTGGATATGATGGTCTTTCCTTCTTCCACCCTTTCATTTTGAAGAAAGTTCCACCAACTAAAGGCTGGTCCCTTCAACTTAGACTTGGCCATCTTCACCTTTTGGCTAGGAGGTACTTCATCGCATTCAAAAAAGTTCTCCAATTCTTCTAGCCGATCCATACATTCCTCCGGTTCCAACTTACCATGGAACATAGGTAGTTCATTTTTGTCTTTCTTGCCCACTCTCTCTAGTGCTGCAAGCATTTCCCTTTGATCCTCTGGTAGATTGTCTTGACCAGAAGGATCTTGTTTTGCCTTTGTTTCTTCCTCCAACTCCTCATTGTCTCCTCTCCTCACTTGACCTTTTAACTTATCTAACTCCCTCTTCATTGCTCTATTCTCTTCTCTGACAGCCCTAATCTCTGCCATCTGCTCCTTGACTATCTTAGCCAATTCTACATTTGTTATCTTCATAGGGATATTATCCTAATCTACCATCTTATCTTTAAAATTACTCCCAAATAGTCTCTTAGCGGCTCT
Organism: Chamaecyparis obtusa; assembly: GCA_027943335.1. NCBI lineage: Eukaryota > Viridiplantae > Streptophyta > Pinopsida > Cupressales > Cupressaceae > Chamaecyparis > Chamaecyparis obtusa. Next base: position 1,703,354 of record BSBK01000083.1, on the reverse strand, counting down.
GATACCACTTGATGCAGAGCGTTCACAACAGAAACTTAAATGGACCCAACCTACTACACCATCTGATTATCAACAAATAACACTATTGTTTCAAACTATGAATAATGGTGCCAAGCCACAAGTCAAACTTCCTAAACTCTGAATAATTCCTGAGATGGTGAAGACTCTTCACTATCAATTATTATGAAGTTCATAAACAGTTCTTCAATAAACATCACAATCATCGGTATCTACTCTTACAAGTTTTACTGATACTCTTTGAGTCCAATTTTCACAAACTTAAGATTTACTTCCAATTTTACAAACTTGGAATACTCTAGATCCTATTGACTCTTAGCTAGACTACAATAGTGCTTTTCCCTGCAGACTGTTGAATGATTTTGGTTTTATATATTTGGTATGTGTTTATTGTTCCCCTATTTCTACAAGAGCAATAACAATCAAATTTTCATCCAGCATCTTCCATCGATCTCAGTGACACTTTAACCTAGTTGATCGGGCTAGGTTAGGGTCGACTGGTATGGATTCGAAGATGGGTCTTGGAATTGATGTTACTGTCTGAAGACTTTGAATTCAACAGGTCTCAAAACTTCTTTAATCTCAAAACACTGTTACGCATTCTTTTCTACCGCTAGCCAATACATGGAATACATTCGGTTTCACACTGTTGTAAATCTTTGCTTACCGCACTATTTAAAATCTTATCATGCATCTAATTAGGCATCACCTTAAAGCACCTTTAAGCACTTTCACAATCCCGAGCATTGAGGATGTTGAATGACATTACCCTAATTTGGTTTCCAACTAGCGGCATGGGAACTCCATGGTGAAGATCCAAATTAGGGCCATGACCTCATAACAGAGCTGATACAATGGGTTTGGATTCAGTCTATCAAAGCATCGTGTAGTTTGACCAATTTGAAATGCAATGTAAGTAAATTGAAATTATATAACCAAGTTCCTTTTAACAGTCCACAAATTGTTTTTCCTTGCGGTCAACTACACCAGATAGGACCAGTTTGCACGACAAGACACTAATGTGGTGAGTGCATTTAATACATTTCAACACTGCAGAACTATAAAGAGGATTTTATACAATATAAAAACTATATGATTACTTCATTCAAAGATCGACCGTGCAAATTGGCATAAACAAACTTTCATAGAATATTATTGTCGTGTTTGCATAAAAAATTGGATTTGCAATAGTAAGCAGCTGTTATGTATCAACGCTGTCAACACATGATAAAAATGAATGAAAGCCAAGATAAAATACTCATAACTTGTTTCTTTTGTTATTGAATCATGCTTCCAAGGTTCATTGTCACAATCCTCGATTGGACATATAGATATAGTCTTCCATTGCTTCCTAACGGGTCCAACTGTTACCATACCAGTGGTAAAAGTTGGAAATTGAATTGTCAATTTGTTCCAATGACAACTTGGTAACTTCAAAAGCACGGTAAGTGACTATTAAGACTTTGACAAAAAAAAAAAACACTTAAAAAAAAAACCGCAATAGATGCTGAATCCTTAAAACATAAAACTAAGACAACTTAAAACATGAAAACTCAAAGATCCATATGGACTAAGGTACCAAGGCTTATAAACATGCCGATGGAAACCATGACCACACAAAAGGATCACACAAAAAAAGGAGGAAATGGATTTGACAGATCCATTCCTCGTTATTACAACTAGAACTTGACAAAACATAGACAAAAACTCAAAACCAATCTGCTACCTTGGGTGCCCTGCACCAAATATGGTTACGAGGAAACCTAAATAGGTAAAAACCCCAATGGGAATTGGCACCCACTAATATTCTGTACTAGTGTTTTGTGATCCTTAACCCTGTTAGGAGTTTCTTTACAATGCTTTAAGTATAGTAGACCTTGTCAAGGGTCGGACCCTGTTAGGAGTCTTTTACAATAGTCCTTGTTAGAGGAGTGGACACACTATCCTAGAGCTCACTGCTTAAGTGGTGAAGGCTACAACCTTCTGATCTTAGATACACACTATATTTGTTGGATGAATTGTCACTATGACACTACTTGTTAGATCAGTTCCTTTGATGTGCTAATGCTTTGACTTCTAGAAAAGCTCTAATACATCTTAAATTTTCTTCACACACTTCTGCTCTACTTATCACAACTCTCTATCAACTTCCATACCGAATACAATGGGCACATCTTATATTTATATGCGCATACAAAATAAACAACTAGGTTGGCCCTTAAACCTATTACATACAATGCTTCCAAATGAATTGTCTTAAACATGTTTACAATCAAACATATATACATATTGGAAACCTAATTACAATAGGCACATAGCCTTTACAACATTATAATATAGTCACAACTCAAAATGATAACTATTGGCTAGTTAATCTGTTCTTTACTGGCACACACTGACTATGCAACTTCAACTGACAGTATCTTTCTCATCCTTGCATATCTGATTATGTGCTCATAGACTAAGCATGAATATAGTCTAACCAACTTAAATTCTAGGGTGCATACCATAATTCTTCCATATGCACGTGCACTGATGCTCTGAGTTGCAGGAACTTTGTACATTGTCTAGTCTTCAACACTTAATCGATTTATGATATTCTCATCAAGTGCGCTGACTCCAAACTGCTATATGAATTTGTTGCCATAATGAAAACATTATATTAAGTCATATGCATCAGTATAGCCAACTTTCCAACAAATCATATGCTGCTTGTCTGCGCTCATCTAGTAGTTCAAGTTCTTGTAACCTAGACACTCTGTAATCATCATCGGTTACCAGACCATACATTTTGATTCTAGGTGATGGGATTTAAACCTCTATAGGTAGTTCTACTTTAGTCTTGTATACTAAAATGAAAGGAGTAGCCCTAGTAGGCATTCTTATACTTGTTCTGTAAGCCCAAAGAGCTAGATTTATCATTAGATGCCAATCTCACCCTATTTTGTTGACTGTACAGTGCAATATTTTTAGTAAGTTCTTATTGGACGCTTTAGCTTGTCCATTCCCTTGAGGATAATAAACATACGACCAATGTTGAGTTATCTTGAACTTGGAACATAAGGAATCTATGTCCTTGTTTTTAAATTGGCCTTTGTTATCTGTGATGATGGAGTGTGGAATACCATATCAACATATGATGTAATTCAAGATGAACATAGAAATTTTTTTGCTGGTTGCTTGTGTCAAAGGAACTACTTCAACCTAGGGTATGTGCAGGATCATGGTATGCAAAAAAGTGGTGATGTGAAAAAGAAGTCCTGATTGATAGACTCTTTGAAAAACAACTATAACTTTTAAACAGTATAACATTTTTGAAATTTGAAATATACATCACATTCTATGATGCACCTAATACAATAATAATAAACAATTCTTTCAATTTGATGCAATTTAGACTAGGTTAAGGTGGTCAGACACAAGAGTTTTTAAATTTAGGAAAATTTGTAGCATAAAAATCATAATTAATTATTTAATTAGAAAAAAAATACAAAAAAATATACATCACATCCAGACATGAGTCTACTACTTTTATCTGGAATCTTATAAAACAATATTATCATTTGATTTTGTTTAATGTGGCTAGACATACACCTACTGGTTATCTTTCTAGTCCTGATTGATAGACTTGTGGAAAAATATCTATAACTTTCAAACTATATAACATTTTTGAAATCCAAAACATGTGTCACATTCTATGAATTTCCTACTCCAAGAAAAATAAAAAATGTTTTCAATTTAATAAATTATAGACTAAGTTAACGTGGTCAAACACGAGAATTTTTTATTCTGGAAAAGTTGTAGAAAAAAAATCAAAATTAATTATTTACTTGGAAAAAAATTACAAAAAAATATGTGTCACATCTGGACATGAGTCTACAACTTATATCTAGAATCTTGTAAAAAATAATAATCATTTGATTGTGTTTAAGGTGGTTAGACATACACCTACTTCTTATTTTTTCCCTGAAATTTTCATAGTACTACACTGAAATTTGAAATTTTCAACATATAGAATAATATTTTTTCAAAAAAGGCCTAGTATATTAGAAACTAAATTCAGTTTTCTACAGATTCTATTTTTGCATATTTTTGATATAATATTTATAACTTGTTCAAATTTTTATGTTAACTTGCCGAAACCTGATTTTCTGAATTTTCTTTGCCACTTAAGGGTCTAGTTTGGCATACCATGATCTTGCACATACCCCCCATTTTGTAAAGTAATTAGTTTCTGTGATTATATGGTTGTGACCATTTGACGAATGTGGATATATATCTCCTATGAGATCAAATTCCCATTGTTGGAAAGACCATTGTGTTGTAAATGGAATCAGGTCTCTTCCTGGCGTGTGAATCAAATTGCCATGGACCTGGAATTTCTTACAGTTCTTAGCATATGTCATGACCTCTTTTTCCATATCTGGTCAATAGTACCCCGCCCTAATGATTTTTTGAGCTAATGTCAAACTGTTGGAATGTGACCCACAAATACCTTTGTGGACTTCCTCTAATGCGCATTTTGACTCTTCTCATTCTAAACATCTAAGGAGTGTACCATACAAACTTTGTTTGTATAGATCATTACCAATGATGACATACCAAGATGCATTTTTGATAAGGTATCATTTTTCATGATGGTTAAGGTTGTCGGGAAAGACTTGGTCTCAAAGGTAGGAATAGATGGTCTTATAGCGTGAGGAATCATGACCAACAATGGTGCATATCATATGGTTTTCTGGGTAATCATAGGTAGGAAATGACAGTGCTTCCAACAAGAAATTGTAGCATAGCTCATGTTCTAGTTACTGAAGTAAAGAAGGCAATGTAGCCATAGCATCAACTATTTTGTTTTCCATTCTTGGCATCTGCTCAAATGTGATAGAAATAAAATATGTTTTGAGATCATCTACCATTCTTTTGTATGGAATGAGTTTTTCATCTTTAGTTTGATACACATAATTGACTTGGTGAATAACCAGTTGAGAGTCTCCATGAATGTGTATTTCCATCACTTTCCATTCTAGTGCTAATTTCATCCCATTCAATAAGGCTTCATATTCTGCTATATTTTTGGTGCAAGGAAATTTGATTCTGAATGCCTTTTGAATGGAGTAACCTTGTGGTGTTATAAACAAGATACTAGATCTAGATCCATTTTGTGTGTAGGATCCATAAAAGAATAACTATCATGTTCTTGAAGATAGGTACATTATAGAAGCATCAAGAAAATCCACCTGCAATGGTTGGTCATCAAACATTGGAGCTTCAACTAGTTGATCTGCAATGACTTATCCTTTGATGGCTTTGCATTCAACATACTCAATGTTGAACTTGCTCAGTAGCATTACCCATTTCGCTAATCTACCTGTGAGGGAAAATTTGCTTAGTAGGTATTTTAGTGGATATATCTTTTCTACTAAGTGTTTGGTGTGAGCCAATATGTAGTGTCTTAGCTTCTATGATGTAAAGATGACAACTAGACATGCCTTCTCTATCATAGAGTAATTCTTTTCATAGGCCACCAAGGTTCTGCTGCTGTAATAGATAGGTCTTTCTTATTTATTCTCATCATGTTGTGCCAATAATGCCCCTAGTGATGTATTGATTACAGAGACATATAGTATTAATGAATTTCCATGAATAGGAGGGATGCGAATTGGTGGATTTTCCAAGTATTGCTTGATATGATTAAAATTCTTTTCACATTCCTCCTTCCATTTGAAGGTCACACCTTTATGCAATGTCTTAGTGAAAAGTTGTGATATATCAACTAACTAAGAGATGAAGTCCCTGATGGATTGTACCCTTCCTTGCAAGGTGCACATTTGATTGATGTTCTTAGGAGGTTGCATCTCCATGATTTCTTTGACCTTCAGCGGATCCATTTGAATACCTTTCTTTGAAATGATGTATCTGAGGAGTTTCCTTGAAGTAACACCAAAGGCACATTTCTTAGGATTTAGTTAGAGACTAAAATTTTCCATTCTATCCAGTATTGTAACCAAGTTAGCTAGATGTTCAGATCATTTCATTGATTTAGCCAAGGTGTCATCAACATAGTCCTCCATATTCTTATGCATCATATCATGAAAGATAGATGTCATGGATCTTTGATATGTGGCACTAGCATTCTTAAGAAAAAATGACATTATGTTCCAATAGAAAGTACCCCATGGATAGGTGAAAGATGTCTTTTCTTGATCTTCTGGGGCTATCTTTATTTGGTTATATCTAGAAAAGCCATCCATTAGAGAGTACATTTCAAATCCCGCAGTTATGTACACTATCATATCGATGTTTGGTAGTGGAAAGTCATGCTTAGGGTATGCTTTGTTTACATCTCTAAAATCTGTGCATACTCAGATAGATCTATTTGGTTTTGACACTGGAACAATGTTTGATATCCATTCATCATATTCTATTACTTGGATGAATCTGGCTTTGAGTAATTTCTCTAGTTTAGCTTTGACAAGGAGTGCAACATGTGGATTCATTTTGTGCATCTTCTATTTGATTTGTTTAACTTTTGGAGCTATAGAAAGATGATGCATAATTAGATTAGGATCCAATCTTGACATGTATGAATAATTCTAGGAAAAGTTTATCTTTTTCTCCATTAAGAAGTTGGTGAATGCCTGTTTCTCCTCTTCTGATAGAGATTGTACAACTTGAATTATCTAAGGTTCTTTGGCTGTACCCAAATTGATAGGCTGATTTGGTTCTATCAAAATTGGTGATCTATCCTATAAATGACTAGGAAGGACATCAAATATCTCATCCTTGGGTGCCTCAGAGAGGTTCTCACCTTTAGATACATCTTTTGTTTTACTATTTTTTGTTTTGAGATTGCCACATAGTGGTTTTCACCCTCATAACTCTTTTTCTTTTTGTTCTTATTCTTTTGACTGAGATACTTGATATCTGACTCTATCATGTTGATGCTAGGTTCACTGACAAAAGTCATCATGGGTTCTATCTCATTTAGGTAGCATGCTAGAGCATAATCTATTCGGAAAGTATGGATGTCTATGCTTGCATAATTGGAAGTTTGGTCTATAAGCTCAGGATGTTGGATGGTAAGCATAGGGAAGGATTGGCTGATAGTGTTCACACACACAGTATCATCATCATTGGTTTTGATCTAACTCTTGAACTCTAAACTGATATTACTAGTTAAGATGTTTAGCCCATTAAGAATTTTAGACATCGTTGGATCCTGCGTTAGTAATAATTGAATTAGACTCACGAGGTCTATCATGTCATTATAGACTCACATCAGTTGTAGGTGCATATTTTTAAATGACATCAATATGTTTGTCTATGATAATGTCCTCCTCTTCTGGTTCTAGAATGACTCCCCATTCATAGTCATTGGATTCTTCATCAGGATCTCTGGGAAAGTGAAGAACATGTGTGAAATTAGGATGAATCCCCCAAATGGGGTTTCCTTTAGAGTCTGAGTGGAATTTATATTCATGAGAATCTATTTCAAAATCACTAGAGTATCCCAGATGTTTAGCTATTCTGAGAGGTATACCTTCTTCTTCTTATTTGTTTTCAAGATCAGGCGGTTCTTATGTTATGACTGTCTCTTGTGTAGTAGTAGGTTCTTATGTATCTACTACATTGATTCTCTCCTTAGGTTTATTTTATTCATAAAGAAGGTCTAAGATGTGTTAAGTTATACATTCATAAGGAAAAAACATTTGTTTGTGTCTAAATCATCACTATCTAAATGTTGTGTTTCTTCCTTTTGCTGAGTATTTGTTCCCGATTCTATCTGTTCTATGACATGCGTAGAGTTTCCACTAAGATGGAAAGATTTATTCTGATAACCTATGCCTATAGTATCTTTGGTTTTCCTCCCACAGTGTTCAATGGGTTTGATGATACCTTTTCCTCTTGTTCCTAGAGGTCCTTTTCCAGTGTATCCTATTTTAGACATTAGCTTGTGTCCTGGTCTGTGTGATTTTGAAAAAAATTTAGAGTCACACTTTTGAACTATTTGTGATTGAGATTCAGCTTTGTATAACCAAGCTAATATAGCCTCTTCCTCATCTGATTCTTGTTTGGATACCTTTTCTATGATGAAGCTCCCATCAAATATAACTTGTGGTACTTTAGGTGTGGGTTTCACATTCTCTGAAGGTTGTCCATAAGATTTAGGTGAAAGTGGGAGAGATGTAAGAGATAGAATTGGTTCCATTATGTAAATCTTCCATACTGGTATCTTTGATTTTGACCTCTTTTTCTATACCTTCCATTTTGGATGTGGACACTATGTCACTCTATTTTATTGAAGACTCTTTGTTGTTTGGAACAAGTTTATCAATGCTTTCCTTCAAAGCATTGCAAGATGTTGACGTATTTGCTGGTATTGTGACCTCTACTCAATCATAGGGGAACTTGACATATTGATGATATGTTGATGAAATTGACAAGTGATGTCTCTAATTAAAGGTCCCATTCTGATAGGTAAAACAATGAAACCTTTTGAAGATATTTCTTTCTCATCATATGCTTTTATGGTTATTTTATTTTTAGGATCAATAGAATCTTTGGAAATTCCCAATTGTGTAACCAATTTATATGAATATATATTTAGACCTTGGCATTAGTATGCTACAGTTGCTGGATGATGTTGTAAGATGTTGTTTTGGACTCTTTAGGATTGGAAGATCTAGGTGCAACCCTTTGTTTAGATGTAGATGCAAGATTGAATGGCACCTTTGGGGTATTTGATGAACCTGAGTTTGGTCCTGGAAGAGTTACCCGAGCTTGAGATCGAGTGACTACATTAGCTGATCTATTATCTTTGTTCTTTCTGACAATAGTGATGACATTACAGTGTTGAGATGAGCATGGCTCTACCATGTTGATGACATCATTGTTTCTAGAGTAAGAATAATTAACCTTAGCACCCATGTTTGAATTGGAAGATGATGATTCTCCCTGATTATGCTTTAGAAAAGGTTTCATGAATGCCATATGATCGTTATTGGATTTATGGTTTTCAATCACAATTTCTCTGACGTTAATTTTGTCTTGAATAAGATGTTTTAGATGCATGCAATTGTTAGTTTTATGACCCTTGTTCTAGTGAAAGTCATAGATTTCAGTTTCTTTCCACCACTTAGGTTTAACTTCTAGATCATATAGTTTTATTTCAGGTAATGTGATGATATTTTTTGTCAGTAGAGTTCTCATGGAAGATTCCAAGGACTCACCCAAAGGAGTGAATTCATGTTTTGGTTTTGTAACCCATGCTTTATAGTCATTTGAGTTTTTATCAGGTTCAGTTGTCTTCAATTATAAAGCTTTTATGGCTTGAGTACTAATCGTGAGGTTAAATTCTAGTGCTTTGGGTGCAGCACTGATGTGATCAACAACACCATCTGTGATAATTTTTTTTTTCTTGTTCCAGAATTTGAATTTTTCTTTGTTGTTGGAACCATAACCAGAATCATACTTGTTTTCTTTATGAAGTGATATATCTTCCTTATGAACAAGTATGTCCTCTATTTTTATGGCACTATCTACCATTTTGTCAAATGAGGTATGATTTTGCATCTGAAGATGATAATTAATTTCTGGGATCATATTATTGATGAAGATTTCTAGTTTCTCATTTTCTAGAATTTTTTGAGCATATAGCGAGAAATTCTTTCTCCAACGTTTGAGGAAAGTTAGGAAGGGTTCTCTTGTCTTCTATTTTAAGTTGCAGATATTGATCATGGTGACTAGATGTTGGATGTTGTAGGAGTATTGCTGATAGAATAGTTTGATCAACTCTTCAAAAGTTTTAATTGTTGGAGGTATGTTGGAGAACTAGTTGATGGCTTCCCCTCCCAAAGATCATGGGAAAAGATGCATTAAGTCTATTGGTTCATGCATGAACTCCATGGATAAAGTGCAAAATTATTTGACATGATCTTGAGGATCTGAATTTTTGTCATATTTTTCATATTTGGGTAGTTCCACTCCTTTAGGGAATGGTGGAATATACAAGCTCCAATCAAATGGAAATGGACATAGGGCATCTATAGAGAATTCCTTGGGTTCTTTCTCTTTTTCTAGGTTGTTAAGTTTGACTTGCATAGCTTGCATCTATTTCATCATAGCCATGATAGGGGTCTCTTCCTCTTGTGTGATGATATCTTTGACAATGAAGTTGTGAGGAAGTTTGGCTCCTTGCCCTACCAATTCGAGGAAGTATGTCTCTTTGTTTTCTCATAAGAAATGTTTCATCATTTTCTTAAAGAGATCATCATCTTGATATTACAATGCAATTTAGGAAGGTGTGGGTTCTTGAGCCCTACCCTCATCAGAGTCATGGCCTTGTGAGCCATGGCTAGCTACTCATTGAGATGTGGAAATGTTTTGATTGAGATCTTGTGTTGATTCAGGAGGGGTTGTGTGACCTCCTTTAAAGTGCAAATTGCCAAGTTCATCTTCTTAGTAAAGATCTGGATCGTATGGTTGATGAAGAGACGAAACAATAAGATATGATGAAGGTGATTTATTTGGTTCTTCTCTTGGTTTTTTATGTGAGGAAGCTCTAGTTTCCACCATTAACCTTAGGTGAATCTTGGAGCATGATAAGACAAAATGGGTGACAATCTGATTTGAGAATGATTGAGTGACACAACCTTGTCAAGATTGGATAGGATTGGTGATGAAAAGATAGATTGGATGTAAGTGAAGGATACTGTACCTGAGATGTATGAGTAGATGCCCAAAAGATGGCAGACACAAGTTCACAACACTTAGCCTTTGATAGATCAAGATTGTTATTGACAAGGATTTTGACACACGATGAGACTTGCTCCAGATTTAATCAACATGATGAAAAATTGAGCACAATAGATTACTTTGGGAAAATAAGATGGTTTTGTTTTTTCTCTTCTCTATGATGGAATATGGATGAAGTGACTGAGAGGGGGGGGGGGGGGGGTGAATCAGTCAACCATAAAACACTTCACAATTAATTCTTTCCAGATCCCTTAGGATATCTTAACAATGTTATCTATTTTAGCACTCGGTAAATAGATTGCAGTAACTTTGATGATGCAGAAAGTATTAACAAAATTATCTTTTAGATATTCATCAGCACTGGTGTATGATTAAGATAGCAATTAAGAACACAAGAGACACAAGATTTAACATGGAAACCCAATATGGGAAAAACCACCAATGTATCTAGATACTGATTTTCACTTTTCTGAAGTGATGCCCGGTTAGAAGCCAACCTGGTAAAAGGTTACAAAACACATTATTAGGTGTGACCTTGTTAGAGGATTTAAACACCCTGCTAGGATTGGCCTGGTAAGAGGTCTTGAAAACAATTCAATGGAATTGTCACCTTGCTAGAGGATTTACAATATGGTTGTTAAACCAACTCGGTTAAGAGATTTAGAATTCACTGTTACAATGATAAGAAGGTAACAATGAAAAATGACCTGTATAATAATGCAACTACCTTGCTGATTACAGATCTCTGTTCTGCATATGTGTGATCCTTCCTGATTGAATAAATCTCTGCTACACCTTAAGGATATCTGAACATCCTTCAAAAATTCACACACACCTTTCCTGTCTCTTCTTCTGTAAATCTTCTGCTGTATTTCTTATTTATTTTTCACATTTGACTTTTTATTTATATGATTTTAGATTTGTCAAATCGACATTATTTAGTATAACAGTCGGCTGAATTAAGAAAACTCTATTTGCAAAAATCCTTCAAGGGCCGACAGTGCTCGGTGACCATAACTTTCTACAATCTTTCGGAGACCGAGGGAACTCGGTAAACACCGACAATCCTTTACCTTCGATAACCAACTGAACTCGGTAAATGCTAAATTTTCTTTGATAACCGAGTGGACTCGGTAGACACTAATTTTCTTTGATAATCAAGTGGACTCGGTAAGCACTAATATTCCTATCTGGCAGACCAACTGAGCTCGGTAGGAACTGATTGCTGTGGACTATGACATTGTGTGACATCAAAGACAATACATAATTTGAGTAGTAATTTCCTTCAGACAATTGTTTCCAACAATCTCCCTCTTTGGCATTGATGGCAACACAATATGTCATAGCATAAGAAATTTGAAAGAATTAGCTCGGTTCAGATTCAAATCTCCCTCTGTCAGCAAACTTCCTTTATCCTGAAAATTCTTCCTTCTGACTATTGAAAATTTCTTGAAGTAATAGCAAAGACATAGAAAACACTCCCTCTTTGACAACACATGCCAAAGACAATTCACATATTATCGGTGTAAATTAATGTACCTCAAGTACTGATTCATATGCAATGATTCCTTGAATATGCTGCATCAACTGGTTGATTTTCAATCATTTTCTGGTTGATGCATCACTAAAACTATATTTAGTGAGCCTCAGATAGGGGAATGACCCCTAACTTACGTCTTAGATACACAAATGCATCCTTAGGTAATGGTTTGGTAAAAATGTCTGCAATCTGTTCTTTTGTATGAATATATTCTAATCTGATTTCCTTGTCCTGCACCAATTCTCTGACAAAGTGATATTTTATAGCAATGTGCTTGGTTTTGGAATGCATCACTAGATTCTTCGAAATGTTTATTGCACTGGTATTGTCACAAAATATAACAACTGGTTCTTTGATTTTAACCTTCATACCTTCTAATAGCTGTTTAAACCAAACAATATTTGAATAGTTTACTGCAGTAGCGACATATTCTGCTTCAGCTATGGATTGAGATGTGCAATTTTGCTTTTTACTAGTCCAGGATACCAGTCTTTTTCCAAGAAAAAATGCTCCACCACTTGTGCTTTTTCTGTCATCAATGTTTCCTACCCAATCAGCATCAATAAACACTTTTAAGTCTAGATTGCCTCCAAATTTATACCACAAACCATATTCTTCAGTTCCTCTTAAGTATCTTAAGATTCTTTTGATTGCCATCATATGATTTTCCTTAGGTTTTGCTGAGAATCTAGCTACTATACCGACTGCTAAGGCAATATCAGGTCTTGTATGTACTACATACTGCAATTTTCCAATCATAGATCGGTATAGGGTCTGATCAACTTCTTTTGAATCATCATTTTTGGTAAGTTTCAGTCCAGTACACATGGGTGTACCAACTGGTTTTGAGTCTTCCATACCAAACTTCTTAAGTATTTCCTTAATGTATTTAGATTGAGTAATGTATATACCATTCTTGCTTTGCTGAATTTGAAGGCCAACAAAGAATTTTATTAAACCAAACATAGACATTTCAAATTCTTTGTTCATTTTCTCTGAAAATTCTTTGCACTGATCCTCATTCCCTGTAAATATAGTATCATCTACAAATATTTCTGCCAATACAATTTTGTCATCCGGTCCTTCTTTAATATACAGATTGCTATTATCATTGGCTCTTTTGAAATTAATTTGAATCAAATAGTTATGGAGTCTTTCATACCATGCTCTAGGAACTTGTTTCAAACCATACAATGCTTTGTGTAACCTGCAGACCATGTCCTTTTTATCTGGATCAACAAAACCTTCTGGTTGTTCAATGTAGACTTCTTCATCAAGAATTCCATTGAGAAATGCAGATTTTATATCCATCTGATATACCTTAAATCCTTTGTGTGCTGCATAAGCAAGTAGAGTTCTTACACCTTCTAATCTTGCAATAGGAGAAAAAGTTTCTCCATAATCTATACCTTCTTGAGAATAACCTTTACATACCAGTCTAGCTTTGTTTCTAGATACTTGACCATCTTCATTCAGCTTATTCCTGAATACCCATTTTGTTCCAATTACATTCTTATCTTTAGGTCTGGGTACAAGAGTCCATGTTTTGTTCTTTTGTATTTGTTCTAATTCTTCATTCATTGCTTCAATCCAACTTTCATTTTCCAATGCATCTTTGATATTTCTAGGTTCAAAGTCAGTAAGCAGACATGTACCTTTTAGCTTGCTTCTTGTCATAGTACCATCTGATTTGTTTCCAATAATTTGATCTGGTGTATGATGTCTTCTAACATATTTGGCTAGTATAGGTTCCTTGCCTTTTGAATGATTCATGCTGTTGTCTTCTAGGATCTCTTCTTCAGGTTGCTCGGGCTCGGTAGATATATGCTCGGTAACTTCAGGCTGAGACTCGGTCTGAATTTCTTCCTGTGACTCGGTTTGAACTTCTTCCTGTGACTCAGTTTGTGACTCGGTAACTGTGCTCGGCTCGGTAGATATAGTTTCCTTATTGATAGTTGTGTCTGCCAATGTTTCAGGTTCAATGTAAACGAATCTTCTGTAGTTCTTAGGTTCCCTTTTTCTTTCTTCTTCAGTCTTTTCTGCAAACTCATCAAATTTTACATGTATACTTTCTATGACTTTGTGAGTAGATAAGTTCAGACATTTGTATGCCTTGCTTTTGCTAGAATATCCTAGGAATATTCCTTCATCACTTTTCACATCAAATTTATTTCTTCTGGATTCTTTTAAGATATAACACTTGCTACCAAATATTTTCATGTAACTTACATAGGGTTTATAGCCATACCATAATTCATAAGGAGTTTTGAATGTGTCTTTCTTCAATTGTACTCGGTTCAAGGTATGAACTGCAGTGCTGATAGCTTCCTTCCAGTACTTTATAGCGATGTTCTTTTCTATCATTAGAGTCCTTGCACAATCCATAATAGATTTGTTTCTTCTTTCTGCTATTCCATTCTGCTCAGGAGTTCTAGGAGCTGATACCTATCTTTTGATTCCTCTTTCAATGCAAAAGTTGTTAAAATCATGGGAGATGAATTCACCACCTCTGTCTGATCTTAAGCATTTCAATCTTTTCCCTGTTTCCTTTTCCACTCTTGCTAAGTACCATTTGAAATTTTCAAATGCTTCTGATTTTTCTCTTAAATACATAATAGTCATCATTCTAGAATAATCATCAATGAAAAGAATAAAGAATTTATCTCCAGTATAGCTTTGTATTCCAATAGGTCCACATAAATCAGTATGCACAATTTCCAAAATTTCTTTAGACTGATAGTTCTTACTCTTGAAACTAGTTTTACTCATTTTGCCAATCTGACAATTCTTACATAGACCAGTATCAGGTTTCTTCAAAGTAGGAATGCCTCTAACCTTCTTGAATTTGCTTATTTTTATCATGTTATCAAAATTCACATGACATAACCTTTTGTGCCATAGCCAACTTTCTTCTATTTGAGCAATAAAGCATGAATATTCACTGAGATCAAGATAAAATAAGTTACCTTTTGTTTGTTTGCCTGATCCAATGAGTTTTCCTTTTTCATCCAGCAGGCTTGCTTGACCATTCATGAATTCAACCTTGAAACCAGTGTTGATTAGCTGTGCTACACTTAGAAGATTATGTTTTAGTCCTTCGACCCAATAAGCATTATCACATATGAGTTCTTTGGTTAATGAGATTCTTCCTTTTCCTTTTATACAACAAGGTTCATTGTTTCCAAATCTTACATTACCACTATCACAGTCTTCTAGATATTTAAATTTTGTCTTGTCACTAGTCATGTGGTGTGAACATCCGCTGTCTATTATCCATATATCATCTTTTCTTATATGAGAAATAAGTGCCATCTTATCTTCATCATCATCAGATTCATCTTTTATAGCAATAAAAACAATTTCTTCTTCACTATCATCAGAATCTTTAGCCATAAAACATGTTTTCTTACCTTTATCCTTGAATGATTTGAAATTCTTTTTGCCATAGTACTTGTGACTTCTCTTCTCTTCCTTGACTTGCTTGTTTGGGCACCTAGCTACAATATGTCCAATTTCTTCACATGAAAAGCAGATTAAAGGAGTTTTACCTTTATATTTACCTTTCCCTCTAGAGTACTTCTTTGCAAGTAATGCTTCTACAATTTCAAGATCACTATCAGAACTTTCTTCTGATACTTCTTCACTTTCTGACTGAACTTCTTTAATTTTCTTGTTCTTCTTTAGTGAAACCTTGGCCTCAAATGCTGATTCAATATTTTTGGAACTAGGAACATAGTTGTCATAGTTGTCTAATTCAAAGGCTGTCAATCTTCCAACTAAAGCATCCAAAGTTATATTGTGGTTTGTTTCACATCTTCTTTCTTGAATGGCTGATACTCTTATTGCATAGATAGGGAGTAATGTTCTGAGTACCTTACTTATAAAATTTTCATCTGAGATTGTTCCTCCAGAAGCTCTAATTGCACTTACACTTGCTTTGATTCTTTCAACATATTTTGCAATGTTTTCACCTTCCTTCATATTCATCTTGTCAAACTGTCCTCTTAGGCTTTCTGCTTTGGCTCTTTTCACATTTGCATCACCACCATATATTTTCTTCAGTGTCATCCACATTTCATATGCAGTAGTGCATTCTTTAATATCATCAAATTCTTCATAGTTGAGAGCAAATGCAATGTCTATCATCATGGTGTTGTGAGTCTTTTTATCTGCAATGTCTTCAACAGTTAATGCGCCATTAGGAATTGTGTATTCTTCATCAATGTATTTGCATCCTGAATCACCAATGGAAGCTAGATGAAGTCGCATGAGACCTTGCCATGCTGAAAAATTATCTCTGTTGAGCTTTGGAATTTCCCTCTTGTAAGACATCCTGATCTTTAGCTTAGGTCCTTGAAACCCTTCCTGCAAGCACCAAAAGCTCTGATACCAATTGATGGAATATGGATGAAGTGACTGAGAGGGGGGGGGGGGGGGGGTGAATCAGTCAACCATAAAACACTTCACAATTAATTCTTTCCAGATCCCTTAGGATATCTTAACAATGTTATCTATTTTAGCACTCGGTAAATAGATTGCAGTAACTTTGATGATGCAGAAAGTATTAACAAAATTATCTTTTAGATATTCATCAGCACTGGTGTATGATTAAGATAGCAATTAAGAACACAAGAGACACAAGATTTAACGTGGAAACCCAATATGGGAAAAACCACCAATGTATCTAGATACTGATTTTCAGTTTTCTGAAGTGATGCTCGGTTAGAAGCCAACCCGGTAAAAGGTTACAAAACACACTATTAGGTGTGAACTTGTTAGAGGATTTAAACACCCTGCTAGGAGTGGCCTGGTAAGAGGTCTTGAAAACAATTCAATGGAATTGTCACCTTGTTAGAGGATTTACAATATGGTTGTTAAACCAACTCGGTTAAGAGATTTAGAATTCACTGTTACAATGATAAGAAGGTAACAATGAAAAATGACCTATATAATAATGCAACTACCTTGCTGATTACAGATCTCTATTCTACATATGTGTGATCCTTCCTGATTGAATAAATCTCTGCTGCACCTTAAGGATATCTGAACATCCTTCACAAATTCGCACACACCTTTCCTGTCTCTTCTTCTGTAAATCTTTTGCTGTATTTCTTATTTATTTTTCACATTTGACCTTTTATTTATATGATTTTAGATTTTTCAAATCAACATTATTTAGTATAATAGTCGGCTGAATTAAGAAAACTCTATTTGCAAAAATCCTTCAAGGGCCGACAGTGCTCGATGACCATAACTTTCTACAATCTTTCGGAGACCGAGGGAACTCGATAAACACCAACAATCCTTTACCTTCGATAACCGACTGAACTCGGTAAATGCTAAATTTTCTTTGATAACTGAGTGGACTCAGTAGACACTGATTTTCTTTGATAACCGAGTGGACTCGGTAAGCACTAATATTCCTGTCTGGCAGACCGACTGAGCTCGGTAGGAACTGATTGCTGCGGACTATGACATTGTGTGACATCAAAGACAATACATAATTTGAGTAGCAATTTCCTTCAGACAATTGTTTCCAACACTCTATACCTAATACAATGGATTTTTAGATAGAATTTTGATAAAAGCTGGAAGTTGATTAGATTTCTGTCAAAATTAGGGTTTTCTGACAATTTTGTACAAAATCTCATACGATAGTAGACAGTGTTGGAAAGTTATCTATATTGAAGTATATGACTTGATATAGTGTTTTCATTATGGAAACAAAGTCATATAGCAGTTTGGAGTCAGTGCACTTAGCGTAAAGATTAGAATTCAGTTAAGTGTTGAAGATTGGACAGTATATAGAGTTACGACAGCTCAAAGCATCAACGCACATGTGTACAAAAGAATTATGGTATACGCCCTGGAATTTAAGTTTGTTAGACTATACTTATTCTTAGTCTATGAGCACATAAGTAGATATGCAAAGATGTGAAAGTTACAGTCAGTTGAAGCTGCATAGCTAGTGTGTGCCAACAAAGAACAAAGCATGGAGTTGACAGTCAACATTTTGGTTTGCGATTGTAATGTAATATTGTAAAGGCCATGTGCCCATTGTATTTAGGTTTTTGACATGTTTATATGTATAATTGTAAGCAAGCTTAAGCCAATTCATTTGGAAGCATTATTTGTAATTAGTTATAGGGCCGACCTAATTGTATATTTTGTATGAGCACATAAATATAAGGTATGCCCATTGTATTTGGTATGGAAGTTGTAATAGAGTTGTGATAAGTAGAGCAAAGGCATGCGAAGATAGCTTAAGATGTATTAGAGATTTTCTAGAGGTCAAAGCATCAGCACACCAATGGAACTGATTAGACAAGCAGTGTCACAGTAACAGTTCACCAACAAATATAGTGTGTATCTAAAATCAAAAGGTTGTAGCCTTCACCATTTGATTATTGAGCTTTAGGATAGTGAGTCCACTACCCTAATAGGGATCATTGTAAAAGAATCCTAATAGGGTCTGACCCTTAACAAGGTCTACTATACTTAAAGCATTGTAAAGCTACTCCTAACAGGGTAAAGGATCTTTTAACAAGGATCACAAAACACTAGTGTAGAATATTAGTGGGTATCAAGTCCCACTGGGGTTTTTACCTATTTGGGTTTCCCCATAACCATATTGGTGTCATGTGTTGATTTCATGTTTCATGTTTATGTGAATGTTTATTTTAGTACTTAAGCATTTCATTTCAGAATAAAGATTAAAGGGAAAAGTTAAAATATAGTGAACACTGATTCACCCCCCCTCTCAGTGTTCCCATTCCTAACAATTGGTATCAAAGCTTTGGTCCTCAGCACATAAGTTTAACCACTTGAGGAGATCATGGAAAAGAAAAAATGAAACATCTGAAAAAGAAATCTTGAAGCTACTCTTGAAGATCTGGACAAGTTAGAAAGAGAATCTAAAGAACTAAAGGATAAACTCAGTGATGCTCAGTTAGTCATCAAGAAGCTAAGGATAGATTTGAAAGAATGCTCTACCAATGATCTAGGGAGAATGGTCAAGAAGCTAAATAAGAAAAAAAATCCTTAAAAGAAAAACTTGAAGAGGTTGATGATAAGTTGACTAATAATCAGGCAGTCTATGATGAACAAATCAAAGAGAACCTTCAGCTGAATGAAGAACTAAGGAATGCAAACATGGAAATCTTGGAGCTCAGAAATAGCAAAGAAAGATTGGAGTCTGAATTGAAAGAAGCAAAGAATCATATTGACAAATTACACACCAGTGCTGATTTGGTAGAATCTCAGTTGTATGCAAGAAGAGCCAAAGGAGACACCAGCTGTATTGGATACAATGAAGCACAAAATCAGATTGACAATATGAGAGCAAGAAAGGATTCACAAAAGGACTCTACTGATGCTGAAAAGACTAAAGATCAAACCATATATAATGGTGGACCACCTACGAATGAGTGCAAGCAAGTAGAACGCACCTATTTTGCTTGTAACAAGCATGGACACATTGTGAGGAATTATACAGAGGTAAAGCATTTTAATGGTTACTGTTATTCATGCAATAGATTTGGTCATAGAGCTATGAATTGCAAGACTAGTAAGAAGAATAGAATTCAGCAAGATCAGAGAAATCAGAACTAGACAAATGTAAGAAGTTCTCAAAATGTTACATGTCATATATGTAACTATAATGGTCACTCAGCTAGAACATGTAAAATGGTGACTCATGTCAGTGCACCAAGGAATATAAGACCTCCAGTCATTTGTCACTCTTGTAAAAAGGCTAGACATATCTCAAAGTTTTGTAGATCAAGGACGCAAGGTTAGGGAAGCTCTAAAAAGACTAAAGAACCAGTTTTGGATCCCGTAGGAGAAGTTAATTTTGTCAAAGCCTCCGATGATGTGAGCATGATTTGGTTAGAGAAAAAGAAGGAAAAGACTTATGAGAATGTATTGGATGCATCCCGAGTGGACACACCCTCTACATCTGCATGAATGGCCCTCATGGTCATAGGGGGAGCTAATTTAGCTCTAGAACTGTGCGTGGCTGGTATACTCATCCTTAGAGTATGCACCTTTGGGCTTAAGCTTTTGGAGTGTATAGGAACCTTCGTGCAAGAGTGCACATGCTGAATGTTAGCATAACTTGAGTTGCAAATTTTGAAGTGAAAGCCTAGTCTACGCAACGTGCATTAATGGTGGATTTTTCACTTTTAAAGTACACAAAAGTCATTTGATTGCTCATTGCATTCAAATTCAAAGTGATAGGAGAGCAGAAAGAGCCTTGGAAGTTGTTGTGAAGTCTTGGTGATTGATCTATCAGAGATTTTGTACAGTTATCAATGCATTTGATCGATTATAGAATCCTAGCTCGTTGCCCCGATTCGGAAGCCGTCAGATTATCTCTAAGTTCAGTTGGAAAGCGATTAACAATTAAGTCATGGCCACTACCATTGTTTATGATGTCACTAAGAAGAAAATATATGTTTTCAAGAGGCACCCATTTAAATCCACCCTAGATGATTTAGAGGGAGCTTTCTCCCGCACGCCTATGGGCGTCATGCATGTGGAAGACATAAGGGATTACATCTACTGTAAGAAAGAACCTGTTGGACTAGATAGGTTAAGGGCACACATGGATACCATGTTGAAATAGGACAAGACATTCTTGGATGAATATACTAAATGGAATGATCACCTAATTGTTGAGTATGCTATGACATATGAATTCTATGAGACAATGGATAAAATTCTTGTTGAGTAGAATTCATGATGATCTATTTTGGATTGGAGATGTTCCAGTTAGAATCACCAGTGACTTAATTCATGACATGAAAAGCCTTTCTAGGATAGGCATCATCCTTCTTGTGGGCAAGGATGTTAGGAAAATGGTTGAACAAGTATGTAAGTCAAGGAGTGATAGGCGCGACATAAATATAGAGCCTATTGAGCAAGAAGACATTAAATTGATGTCAATGATACTGGGTTATATATTTCATCACACCAACAGAGTGAATAGTGTGTTTGTGGGCACTATTCTAGCAGCCATAAGACTAGTGAAGGAAGATAGGGAATTCAACTTGTGTGAGATCTTGTGCACATAGTTGATAGATAACATCAAGGCCATCAAGCATGACAAGACAAAGATATTCAAGTTTGGGTCTGTAATCATCTATATGTACCTTCATATAGTTGGAAAATTTTTAGATATGTATTTGGACAAGTCTATTCCAACCATGCCACAAATATCCCTCAAAGAATCCACTGAAAGTACATTGAGAGACTATATAACATTGGAATTGAAGACCTTTAGGGTTAAGATGTAGATGAGGTACAAGATTCTAGAAAGTATTATGGATAAGTATAAGGATTCAATATGCTTTATGGTGGAAATTGATACTACATGTATGGAAGCTGTTGAGCCTAGAACTAAGTGGATTCATCCACTTGGGTATGAGGTAGAGGAACAAGTTCTTGAAGCTTATGCACAGGTACTTCTGTTAGCCCCCAAAGATCCTAATGAACCTAGGTGGGGAACCTATGAGGAAAAGACCAAAGAAGTTGATGTAAAACTAAACAGTGCAACAACTAAAAGAAAGGTTGCAAAGGTCACTTTTGAGATCTTGAGAATACATGGTGTGTCTCAAGTAGACCTTGATAAAGCAAGGGATGAAAAGATTTCCCTAGAATTGAAAGGTGCAACAACAGAGGAAAAACAAGAAGATCCTAAGCTGAAGAAGATGAAAACTAAATTAGATGATAGTTAGAAGGGTAAAGAAGATAATACTCCTTCTGTGCCCATAGATACTATTGATCTTACCACTCCTCTGGAGTATAAGCCTATATTCAAGTGGAAGAAAGAGGCCAACACTAGTCATCCATCCTCACAAGCACTAAGGAGCAAGAAAAACATTCAAGCACCTCTTAAGGCAGGATTCAAACCAAGCCTTAAATTATTAAGCACTAAAATTGTTGATGAGGGCATAATTGATCAAGTAGGGAAGTTTTATGAAACTTATAGTGAGATTGACAAATCAGAGATACATGAGATGATTGCCGAACATATGATAAAGTTCAAGAAGATAGTTCTTGAATTGAAAACAAAAATTCTAGATAAGGTATGGGAAATAATGGACACCTTAAAAAGACAAGCCACTGAAGAAGATCTGAGAATAAGGGAACAAATTCTTGATTCCACTCTTCCAATATGTTCCATTGAAGAAAGGTCATTGTTACTAAATCTAGTGAAGCCGTACTTAAGGAAAAAGATGAGAACTCTAAACATTATGAAGAAAGACTATGAGTTGATAATGAAGGAAATAGAGAAGGCAATTGAAAAGGTGTTATTAGAAAAAAACATAAAACCACCTACTGCACCCATCACTCATGTATCTAGTAAGCAAGACAAAGAAGCAGAGACATTCAATGTACTAGTGACAGGTCCTCAGGACTCAGTACCCATAATAGAAACACAAATAGAAGCAAACAAGTCTGCGCCCATCCCAGAATCACATGAAGGCAACACTATTTTCATAGATAATGTGGAGATAGCCATGATGGCTACTAATAAGGATTTGGACAAGTTTGAGGAAGCATTTGTTAGTACTGAAGAAGTTGAAATCCTATGCAGTAATACACCTCCCACTCAGCAAGAAGAAGAACTCATAAAAGATGTATTTGATAAGAAAGAAGAAGAAGAGGTGGAAAAGAAAGAAAAAGATACTTCTGTTGATTTTGAAAAGGTGAAACAAGAAGTGATGGACATCACTCCCATCACTCCCTCCTCAGCATTGTTGTCAAGTTTGACACCTGACATAAGAAGTTTGGAATCTTGGAAAGAAGAAGACCTAATTAAGTTCAACATCTTGGCTATGGAGAAGGCAAAAGAAAAACAAGTTATGAGGAATCCTCTCCTGATAGAATCAATGAATATTTTAAATATTTTTCTGCCAGAAGATAAGAAAGTGCTAAAAGTACATTCAGTTGATAATGTGAGTTCAGTCCTCTCACAGTTCAAAAGCAATTTTTCTACCCTAGAAGAATTTGCATCCATAGTAGCAGAAGAGAAATACTTAAAGAAGAGACTGAATGAGTTGATGAGCAAATTTGCAGTAGACTTGAATTCTCTTAAGTCTAGTCTAGCATCCTTGAAAGAATTTTCTGATGAAGGAAGAAGGATCATTGCAACATGCATGGATCAAGACAAACTCACCGATTCTCACTTCAAGAAGATACAAGAGGCAAAAATAATGATTGAGCAGGTAAAGAATTCAGTGTTAGACACATCCACTGATGTAAACATGTGTAACAATATCTACCAAGGACAGATAGACAAGATTGAGAAGGAAGAAAAAGAGATAACAAGGATAAGGTCCATACAAACTCAGTTGAGGAATGGTCTTGCACCCTCTTTAGACATCCTCAATCAAAATATAAAGGAGATTGATGCCACCATGGTAACTTATGATCATGGTCCCATCAGACTTGGAGAAGATGGAGAAGCTTTAGTATGCATTATGCACCCATCTCTAGATAGTTAACTCTCTGGTAACCTTTTGGAAGAAGGAGATCTAGAACCTCAAGATTGCATATCTAGATGTTTTCCCTCAGTGAGTATGTATATATAGTTTTTTGATGCACCTTTGTCATTAATGTCAAAGGGGGAGTTGTGTATAGAATATGGAGTATATATATATGTATAGGGAGATATAAGATTATGTATAAACATGTATAAAAGACAAAATTTTTTGTGTAAAGGAACAGTTAGCAACTTGGCCATATTCCTTTGTTGCCATCAATGACAAAGGGGGAGATTGTTGGCAAGTTGTCTATACTTAAGTATATGAATTGATATAGTGTTTTCATTATGGAAACAAAGTCATATAGCAGTTTGGAGTCAGCACACTTAGTGTAAAGATCAAAATTTAGTTAAGTGTTGAAGATTGGACAGTATACAAAGTTCTGCCAGCTCAGAGCATCAGCGCACGCGTGCATGAAAGAATTATGGTATGCACCTTGGAAGTTAAGTTTTTTAGACTATAGTTATGCTTAGTCTATGAGTGCATAAGCAGATATGAAAAAATGTGAAAGTTCCATTCAGTTGAAGCTGCACAACCAGTGTGTGCTAGCAGAGAACAAAGCATGGAGCCGACAGTCAACATTTTGGTTTGCGATTGTAATGTAATATTGAAAAGGCCATGTGCCCATTGTATTTAGGTTGCCAACATGTTTATATGTATAATTGTAAGCACGCTTAAGCCAATTCATTTGGAAGCATTATTTTTAATTAGTTATAGGGCTGACCTAATTGTATATTTTGTATGAGCGCATAAATATAAGGTGTACCCATTGTATTTGATATGGAAGTTGTAATAGAGTTGTGATAAGTAGAGAAGAGGCATGCAAAGACAACTTAAGATGTATTAGAGCTTTGCTAGAGGTCAAATCATCAACGCACCAAAGGAACTAATCAAACAAGTAGTGTCAAAGTAACAGTTCACCAACAAATATAGTGTGTATCTAAAATTAGAAGGTTGTAGCCTTCACCATTTGAGTAGTGAGCTCTAGGACAGCGAGTCCACTCCCCTAACAGGGATCATTGTAAAAGACTCCTAATAGGGTCCGACCCTTAACAAGGTCTACTATACTTAAAGCATTGTAAAGCTACTCCTAATAGGGTAAAGGATCTTCTAACAAGGATCATAAAACATTAGTGCAGAATATTAGTGGGTATCAAGTCCCATCGGGGTTTTTACCTATTTGGGTTTCCTCGTAACCATATTGGTGTCATGTGTTGATTTCATGTTTCATGTTTATGTGAATGCTTATTTCAGTACTTAAGCATTTCATTTTAGAATAAAGATTAAAGGGAAAATTTAAAATATAGTGAACATTGATTCACCCCCCCTCTCAGTGTTCCCATTCCTAACATACAGGCTCGTACGACAAGGAAAAGGTCTGGCACAAAAATCCAGAAGCTTGTATGATAGTTGATACCAGGAATGATTTTTTCTCTGAGATTGTTGGTAATTATCATACGATAGTATACAGATTCTCATACGACACTTGGGGGGTTTTGGTATGACACTTGCAAGAACTGAGCAATTTTTGTATGATAATTGATAGAGCAGGATGATAGTTGACACCAAAAAAGGATTTTTGCTTTAGTTTTTCAAGTTTTTGGTATTTTTTGGTCTTAGTTGGTCTTTTAATTTTTCTGTCCAATTTTCAAGATATGTGTTTTGGATTATCTAAGGATTTTTATTATAGCAATAGGCTCACAGTCATAGAAAACATGTGGGAACTGACTCAAAGAATCAAACACACCTAGCCTAACCTAACTAGGAGAAGAGATGTATTACTTTCTGATTGACTTAGGAACACACTCAATGACTCCTCAGAATATGGTGGTCCAACAACACACCATGGATGTTGAAGCCCATATTAGGTGAGTTCAAGTGTCAAGGAGGGCTCAATATGATGAGTGTCTTGGGGTGATTACTATTCACCTTGCAGAAGAACTACAAATCCTTCAGAGTTAGATCAGTAGCAAACTAGCTTAGACTTTTAATCAAGGCATCCATTCACAACTATCTCCCATAGTCCCACAAGTAGGATTGAGGTTGTTAACCCTATAAGTACTCAAAATTGTGTAGTCTCACAAGCAAGATTCAAGTGGTTGCGCTCTACACAAAATCTAAGTATGTTCATGGAATAAATCCAAGGAAAAAGTGCATCTATGTCTTCTGAGGTTTTAACCTCAAGGAAGCATCAAAATTTATAGTGGGGTGGAAGAGTCGGTTTAAGACTTGTCCCCACTTGGGTCGTTCTCAAGAGATTTTTACCTCACCGGTAGGCCCTCTAAAGGATTAAATAAAATGTGAGGTTGGGGACCACATGATCTGGGTTTCTAATTCTCTGAGAAGAGAAGAGCATAATCCCCTAACCTTGTCCTTTTTCCTATCCAAGACATGCCAAGCAGAATTAATCCAAAGACAGTACACAAATTGGCACCGGGGAAGATACCTTCTGGGTTTATGATTCTCTGAAGAAGGAGAAGAGCATAATCCCCTAAATATCTGCCTCAATGGAAATAGATGCACGTATCTAATTAACTAGGTTCCTATGAAAAATAAATATTCAAGCAAACAAAATATTTTCTCGATGAAGATTTGATAACATGCAAAACCACACGTCAGAAAGTTTTGTTGAATGAGCTCTCTTTGGCCAACAAATTCTGAAAAGGTTTCCTACAAATGAGGTCTTAGAGGACAAGAAAAGAATAGGCCAAAAGGTAGGTTTCAATGCTCAGGTCTTCATCTCTCATCATGCAAAAAGTGTTAGGCTATCTCAAATAGTCATGAACCAGAAAACAACAAGTGTTAGAATTAGCTGATAGTCAAATCTCAAATCAAAAACCTCAAAAAATGATCAGAAATCCCATACGATAATTGAAATAGTGGCATTAAATGTCATACGCCAATATACTTCAAGCTATACAACACTTCAGATACAATACGACAATGTGTACATATAGATATTACAATTAAGCTCTGATACGACAATGTATTACAACTGGTACGACATTGTAGGAATGTCGTCTGTCATATGATAGACAAAGACTTTTGATACGACACTGCAATTTTCATATGAGATTATACAAAAAAATTGCAAAAACCAATAATTTGATGAAATTGGTTGGAAAATTGATGAAAATTGAAAATGTGAAACCCAGTATCGAGCCCCACAGTGGGCGCCAGAAATGTGTGTGAAAATTGTACCTATTCAAAAGACACAACACATCAGTAAAACATTATAGATCAGTGATAAGTTAATAAGCAATTGACAGATATATCATTTATCAAGAAATTTATTGCCTTCTAGTAGATATGAGTATGGTATTCTCATAATTTGATCAAGATCAGTGACAATGCAACATGTAAACGAAGGATTTGAATGCAAAAACTATGACAATTGATGTGAGATTAATCTATATTTTTGTGATTTTCAATGCAAATAATAATGTAAACTAAATGTAATTGATCTAAAAACTTGATAATAATGAATTAAAAATTAGCCATGAATGCAAAAACTAGAAAATAATGATAGCAATGGATCTCAAAAGTGATGCACAATCTTGCAAGAACTCGACAGTATAATGTTGTTGTTCTCAAAATTGCACATATCCATCATGAAGGACTGAAGCCTATTTATATATAAATCCAGGTTGGAGAACTCATGGAAAGCCAAAAATCACTCCTTGATCAACTCAAATTGATTGGTGAGTTATCAAGAAAATAGAAGCAGTTATCTAGTAAAATCATGCAAATCAAATTTTTAACTCATAATTGGAAGTTGAGATCACTCCAATCTGATTTCCAACTCATAATCATATGTTGAGTTTAGAAAGTTAACAAAATGAATTCAATAGTTGCTTTTGAGTTTAACTACTTTTATGATTTTTGCATAGATAATTGTGAGTTTATTTAATTTTCCATGTGTTTTATTCTCAACTTAACTGATTTAATTAATTAAATAACTGATTTTATGGGTTAATCAATTATTAAATCAAACTTTATTCAAAATTATATTATTAAATTTGACAATTTGATTTTAATCAATTAAATAAATATTCAACCAATTAGTTTTAAAAATTTTGATTTATTTTCAAATAAATAGCATTGATTAAGAATAATTTAATTAAATTAATTAAATTAATTAAGTGACCAAATTAAGTCTAATTAATTAAATATTTATCATATTCAATCAATTACACTTAGGATACATAAAATAATATCATTTATCGCCAAATAATATTTAATCAGAGATAATTAAGATAGATTAGGAATATTTAGAAATATTCCCCGATGCAAAATTATGATAGAATCGATAAGGGTTTTGATGATTTGATGCACAAATGTGCCTTAGGTTAGGTCTTTTAGGTCAATTTTGATTGATTTTTTGATGTAGGAGGTTAATGGAACTGAAGCCCATTTTTGGGGTATTACAAGAAGTACCAAAAGATCTATTATGATCTACCTCACAAGAGGATTTAAAAATCCAGTTAAGAAGTCACCTATTAAAGGATTTATACAATAAGACCTATTAAAGTCCACCTCATTAAATGATTTAATCTGCTAACCTATTAGAGTTAGCCTTGAGCAATGAACTCAAATAGATGATCTATGAATAATACTCATTTCCTGTCATATCCAATGTAATCTCTAATCTCACTTCATTGCCTCTTTCTCTGATCACAACACCCAAATTCATGATCGCAATACTAAATCATGTGATTTAGTCCACCTTTATATTATTGTTCTTAAGTCGGCTAGGACTTGAAATATATTTTACAAGTTGGTCCACACAATTGAACTAACTTATGGAAAACCACAAAAGCATAGCTAACATGTCGACCAAAAATATATTACCCATAACATATTGACATGTTGGCCTAGAAATCAACCACCTTGATCATTTGATCACCAGGAACCAATTGGTGACACAATTGGTTCACACTTATTACACCACTAGAATACTTAACTCACCTAAAACATTGAGTTATTAGTTGCGGTTGTAGAATTATAGTAAGCTAACCTTGGTAAACTACCAAGAATAATCACACCTTCCAAAGTGTCATCCATCTTGATCACCACACAAAATAATCTCTAATATTGTCTTCATGTTCACAGGTAAGAGCACTTAGCTTATCTTCCATACCTATCCATCCAGTCGATCAACATCTATAACTTATTCACCAGTTGTCAAGTTGCCATCAATGAAAAACTCATACACATCAATACTTTGCATTTCAACCAAAAAATACATCATAATGCTAATAATATCCCCCTTTGGCATTGATGGCAAGACATGGTGAAAACTTCCCTTAGGATCACTTAACATAATTTTCACTGTAGGATCACTCCCCATTTGACAACAATGAAAAGGTTACAAAAATGAACTTCAAAAATTGAAATCATCTTACCGATTACAACCTTTCAAAAACCTCTTTGAAATTAACTTTGGCTGACTCTAAAGAACTCTCCCTTGATTTCATCAATCAGCCTATAGAACTAATATACTCAATTAGGATAGAAGCTAACTCCTCCATAGCTTCAAGGGTGCACATATTAGGTAACCCAAGTGTTACCTTAGATTCTCTCAACTTTTATTACATAACATCTATTATTGGTATCAAATAAGTCTACAACTCCAACAATGTAGTTCCCCTTTTATCTTATTCTTCTTGTAGAGTCTTCAACTTGTGATTAACCATTTTCACTTGTGATCCATAGGTAATTGCTGAGTGTGAAATAGGATCAAAAGTAGCTATCAATGACTTAAGATCTTGTTGATATTCATTCCTTTTGAGATCTAGATCTTTAGTAAACAAAGAAAAATATGAAAGTTTTGCAAGTAAATTACCAACTTCCTTCAATTTTTCCTTTACCTTTCCTACTAGATTTGTAAGTTTACCTTTATCTGATGCAATATTCTCCGTTAGATTTTCGGTCCTCTTCTTCTAATAATCCATCTTAGCTCTATATTTTATAGCTTCCTCCAAACTAGTAACTTCCTCAGATATAGAATTGATCAAAGTATCAAAATTCTCAATCGATGTAGCATTGGGATCATAATCCACTTTGGGTACAAGATCTACAAGAATTTCCCTTGCTGACAGATGTACTTGTTCTTGTTCCTTCTTAGCTCTAAGCTTATCTATTTTCACTTTCATCTTCAGTATCTCTGACATTCTCATTAACTTATTAGAAGGCATCTTAGTAACATCATTAGGTCCTTGGATGACCTCAACATCCTCATCACGAAGATCATCTTCAATCTTTTCCTCAGGAACATCTATTGCCTTGTACTTGGTCTTGTAACTTGAACTTCCACCAAAATCCAATTCCCTCTTTACAAAATGTGTAGATACATCATCTACATCATGTGAATCATCCTTATTTCCATGTTCACTGGTTGTAACCTCTGTAGCATTTTAATCTATTTTCTGTTCTAATGTAATAGTTACAATAGGTACCTCAACCTCTATGATACCAATGGTTAGAACATAAAGTGGTCACTTTTCCATACAAATCATTATGCGGTCGCATAGAATCATAAGTGACAAACTTATTCATCAAATTCATCCAAAACATCAATAGGCATCTAGTAATGCTGATAAATCTTACCGCGCAAACATCTTAGGGGATCGGTAAAGATCTTACTTTATTTTCTCCCCCTAAGCTAATAGAATTGACTCAATCAGATGATAAATTCTCCACATTACCCAAAGTTTTAGAGTTGTCTGTCAATTCAAAATAATTGAGTACACCTTTCTTAGCCCATGTTTGTTTCATCTAATTTATGATTCCTTTGACATCTGCAATATTTTTTCCTTTATCATTATTAGGCTTATTCACCAGTTGGTCTCCAGTGTTCTTATTCTTAGCTCTGCAAGATCTAGCAAGATGTCTAACATTATTGCAATAGTGACACACCATACCTATTTGTTTCCATGGTCCAACATTTCCTCTACTAGTTCTCATCCTATAAGTCACTACTATATGTCTAAAATTGTGACAAATAGAATAGGTAGTATCCAATCAATTGCCTTGTTGATTAGGTCTCAATCAGTTGGAGTAATATGGCCTCTAATTGATGATTTTAGCCATGCACTCATTAGCCCTATGACCATACTTTTTTCAATGATAATAATTACCATGAAGACATTAGATCTATCATTGTAACCTCCAAATCTACCAAAGGAATTTTATGATCTAGTGATAGGTGCATTAGGTCTATTAGGTCCAATAGGTCTAAACCTACATACATTAGCAATATGAAATTCCGTGTGATAATTAAAACATGCCAGTCTGTAAATCCTCTTACCATCTTTTTTATTGTTCACCTTGGGTGAAAATTTGTCTTCTTTCACAGTGGTCTTCTTGGTACTAGATGATTCACTGGTTTCAAAGTTTGAAAACCCTAGACCTTACTTCTCAATGTTTCTCCTTTTTTTTGACAGTTGTTCATCAAATTTTTTAAAACTCTTGTTGAAATTATATCCAATAGATCTATGGTAGCCTTCAGATCTAATTTCAGCTTTTCATTATCATTCCTTAGAGTTTCATTTTTACTTAAGAATCTTGTGTCATGTAGTTGTTTATTCAAAATAGTTCTTCCAATTTTTCTTTTAGGATGTCATCTTTAGCTTTACGACCATCTTCTATAGCCTTCTTTTCATCATCTTTTATTCTCCTTACTTCTATCTCCTAACCCATTTGATTCCAAAGTTTTCCAATTCTCTTTGTAGGTTTTTATTTTCTTTCTTCAATTCATCTAACTCCCTATGCATATCCTTGTTTTCATTATCTTGATGCTCATTATCCAAGACAAAAACTTCAACCTTTGATTCATCATATCCACTCTGCTCAGTTAGATGTTCAATTAGGTCTTGAAATTCACTCAACCGTTGAACCATTTCTTTTCTTTTAACCCTAGATTTCTTCAACTGATCTTTGAGTTTCTAAATTATGTCTTTAACCTCTACAATTTTCCTTCTATAAGATTCCATGTCTTCCTCAAGGATTTGTCCCAAGCTCTTAGGCTTCTTATAGGAAACTTAGATTTGATACCAATCGTTAGATATAAGAGGCATTGAGAGGAAGGAGGGGGGTTAATTAGTGTAAACAAGTAATGAACCACTTTAACCACTAATTTGATTATGGTTTCAAATAACTTCCATCAAACCAAACATGCAAGCATAACTATGTAATAGAAGTAAAATAATTCAAGCATCCACAAAGTATAGCACATAAAACCACAATTTTTATTGTGGAAACCCTTTTGAGAGGGTGAAAAATATGGTGGGGATGACACCCATGAGTCTCTTCACTGCAACAATAGAGTTTCTCTATTAGGAGCTTACAATACCCTATTAGGTGTTCACCTAGTTAGAAGTGACTAGTACCTTGTTAGAAGTACCCAAATATCTATTAGGATCTACCTTGCAAAAGGGTTTAAAACTCTAATTAAGAAGTCACCCTATTAAAGGATTTATATAATAAGACGTGTTCAAGGATTTAATCTGCTAACCTACTAGAGTTATCCTTGAGCAATGAAATCAAATAGCTGATCTGGGAATATAACTCCTTTCATTTCAGATCCAATGTAATCTTTGATCTCTAGCGCACTTCACTGCCTTTGTCTATGATCACAACACCCAAATTCATGATCACAACACTATTTTATATGATTTAGTTGACCTTTATATTATTGTTCTTAAGTCATCCAGGACTTGCAAAATGTTTTACAAGTTGGTCCACACAATTGACCCAACTTATAGAAAACCATGCCAGTCATACCTAACATGTTGACCCAAAATATGTTAGGAATGGGAACACTGAGAGGGGGGGGGGGTGAATCAGTGTTCCATAATTAATTTTTGATACTTGAAACTTAACTCAATTACTTAAATAATGAAATTAATAATAAATAAAATAAAGTATTCAACCATAACACATAACACAAGATATGTTTATGGGGAAACCTTGGCTAGAGGAAAACCCTAGTGGGAATTAGTACCCACTAAAATTGTACTTTGTATTATGAACCTGTTAATGTTCCTTTTCCCTCTTAGGAGAGGTCATTACAATGCTAAGTACAATGACTCAGTTAAGAGTCTATAAGTAAAAAACCCTATTAGGGGTGGATGGAAAACTTCCCGAGCTCACTTCTCAATGAAGAAGGTGACAACCTCCTAGTTATCAGATACACACTATATCTACAAGGTGAACTGCTGCTTTGACATTGCTGTCTGATCAGTTCCTTTTGTGTGCTAAAGCTTTAACCTCTTTTAAAGCTCTATATCATTGTTACTATTCTAATACATACTTCTCTACTTCTTCTCTTCTCTATATCCTTTCTCACACTTAAATAAAAAAGTGCATGTCAGATATATACATGCTGAATATACACAACCAATAACTAACTACTAGGTCGGCCTATAACTTAACACATACAATGCTTCCAAGTTAATTGGCTCAAGCATGTTTACATAAAATGATATTAACATTTTTATAACACAATTACAATAGGTGCATAGCCTTTACAAAAAAAGTGATATACGCTAATCAAAATACTATCTGTCAGCTCCAAGCTATGTTCTATTCTGTTGCTTACTGATTGTGTCACTTAGACTTGTTGTAACTTCTTCATGCTGTCATATCTGACCATGTGTTATTAGAATTAGCATATTAACATACTCAAAAGCTTATATCTAAGGGTTCATACCAAAACTTGATCATACACAAGTGCACTGCTGCTCTAATCATCAGGTGCTTTACTGACTGCTCTGTCTTCCATACTTAGCCAAATTCTGATCTTCTAAGTTAGTGCGCTGAATACAAAACTTCATATGAATTTTTTTCGCTAATGAAAACATAAAACTTAGTCATATATACTAGTAAAGTCAACTTTCCAACAATCTCCCTCTTTTTCATTAATGACAACAAAGGAATGTGGCAAAGTTACTAAACTTAACTTGTACACACAACTTGCTAAAAAATTGTACATCATCTTCTTCTCTATACACTACTATCTCCTTTATATCATATACATTACTTCCCCTTTGACATTAATGACAAAGGTTCTCAAAAAGGAAAACTTTATGTACTTACATAGAAAGTACATCCAGGTATGCAATCTAAAGGTTCTTGATTTCTTGCTGCCAGAAAACCTTGAGTGCATCCACTATCTAAAGATGGGCGCATAATGCATAAGTGAGCTTCTCCATATTTTTTAGATCTATGCAAGGACCTTGATCATATGTTACTATTGTGGTATCTATCTGCTTGATATTCTGATTCAATACATCTAGAGATGGCGCTAGTGTATGTCTTAGTTGATTTTGTCTAGCCCTTATCTTTGCCATCTCTTTTTTTGCCTTCTCAATTTTATCCAATTTTCCTTGATAAACATTATTGCACATGTTAATGTCTTGAGATGGATCTTCCACTAATTTTGTCACTACTTCCATTAGAGATTCTACTTCCTGAATCTTTTTAGAGTGGTCTGCAGTTAGTTTGTCCTTATTTATGCAGTCAACAATTATCTTTCTTCCTTTTGTTGTTAAATCTTTTAGCATTGCTTGACCAATCTTAAGTGAATTAAGGTCAAGTGAGAAATTCCCTATCAATTCATTCAGCCTTTTCTTGATATATTTATCTTTTGCAATCTTTGATGCTAATTCTTCTAGATTTGAAAAATTTACTTTAAAGCTTGACAAGATGGTGCTGACATCATCTACTGAATGAACACTAGTCACTTTCTTATCCTTAATTAGTAGATTGTTTAGTATGATGATAGATTCAAAAAATAAAGGATTTCTCATTACTTGTTTTTCTTGGGCTTTCTCCATAGCCAATACACTTATTTTCATCAGATCTTCTTCTCCCCAAGAGTCTAGGCTTGTTGTATTAGGTGTCAAACTTGACAACAATGATATAGATGATTTAGGAGTAAGGAGTGTGCCTTGAATTACATCCATGAATTCACTTTTTACCTTCATTGGTATCTCAAAAAAAGGCTCTTCTTTATGTTCATCTTCTTTCTCTTCTTCCTGTCTAGATAAGTCTTCAACTTGGACTTCTTCTTACTACATAGATGCGTCTTCACCACATAGGACCTCAGCTTCTTCTATACTAACAAAAGTTTATTCAAACTTATCCAGTTTATTATCTATTTCCACCATGGTGATTTCAACATTATCAATCACAATTGTTTCATCCTTAGCTTCAGGCATGGGTGCAGACTCCTGAGGACCTGTCATAGGTGCATTTGGGGTCTCAAAGTCTTTTTCTTGCTCAGAGGGAACTTGGGTTGTAGGCACAGTAGGAGGGTGCATGTGTCTTTCCAAGAACACTTTTTCAAATGCCTTTTCTCTCTCCTTCGCAACTAACTCATAATCTTTGTTCATTATTTGCAGAGTTCTGGTTTTGGTTCTTAGATGTGGCTTTACCAAATATAGAAACAATGTTTTCTCTTCCAGTGAATAGACAAGAAGGTTGTCATCTAGTGTCTTTTATCTTATCCTAAAATCCTCTTCTATGGCTTGTCTCTTCAAAGAATCCAAAATGTTCCATACATTATCAACAATGACTGTCTTAAGTTCCAAAATTGTCTTTTTGAACTTAATCATGTGCATGATAATCATAGAATGAATTTGATTTGTGAATCTCATGATACTTGTCATAAAACTTTTCTATTTGATCTATTCTTCCTTCATCAAAAATTCTAGTTAGCAAGACTTGTAGATTCAGTCTGAATCCTACCTCAGGAGGTGCTTGAGTGTTTTTCCCTTTGCTTCTCATTGTCCTTGAGGATGGGTGGCTTGCACTAGTCTGTTTCTTCCTTTTAGGCATCTTACTTGGCTTGGGAGGTGGAGTGGACTCCAGATCAATTGTGGTTGTGGGCGTAGAGGTGCTATCATCAGTCTTTTTCTTCTTCTCCTTCAGATCATTAGATTTCTCTATTTTCACTTCAAATGAGGGTGATCTCTCAAGTTGCATGGAAATATTGGCTTCCTTTTATTTTTCCAAGTCTACTTGGGTGACACCATGAATTTTTAGAATGTATGAAGTAATCCTTGATGCTTTTCTCTTTGTCGCATTACTATATAGGACATAGTCTACTTGTCTTGTCTTGTCTTCATAAGTTCCCCATCTAGGTTCATTGGGATCCTTAGGCACTAATAGGAGGAATTGTGCATAAGATTCCAAAATGTGTTCCTCTACTTCATATCCAAGTGGATGAATCCAATTTGTCCTAGGCTCAATTGCCTCCATGCATGTAATGTCTGTTTCCACCATGAAGCATATGTTGTCCTTGTATTTCTCCACTATACTCTTAGGTATCCTATACCTTCTTTGCATCTTAATTATGAATGCTTTGATTTCAAGATCTGTGAAATCCTTCAAGGTACTCTCTAATGTTTCCTTAAATGAGATTTGAGGCATTGAAGGTAGGCTCTTGTCAAGATAAAGATCAGAGACCTTACCAACTATATGAAAGTACATGTAGATAATCAGTGAACCAAATCTGAATACCTTACTTTTATCATGTTTTATGGCTCTTATATTTTCTAACAACTGTTCATGTAGGATTTCACAGAGGTTAAACTCTCCATTTTCTTTTACAATCCTTATAGCTACCAGAACTGTTGCTATGGATACACTGTTTACTCTATTAGCATGCTGGAACTTATAACTAAGTATCATAGCCATGAGTTTTATGTCCTTCTCCTCAATGAGATCAATTTTCCTACCACACTTATCACTCCTGGGCTTACATTCTTTCTTGACCTATTTCCTAACATCTTCACCTACTAGAAGTATGGTGCTAGTCTTAGAGAGTCTAGTCATCTCATGAATGAGATCAGTTGTTATGCGAGGAATTTTCCAATCCAAAACAAATCATCATGAATTATTCTTAGCAATGTCTTCATCCATTTAGATTCATAGAACTCATACATAGTCACATATTCAATTATAGGGTGATTTGTGAAGTGTGTGAATTCATCCTTGAATGTCATGTCTAGATTAACCATTGTTTCTATGTGTGACCTTATCCTATCTAATCCTATAGGTTCCTTCTTATAATAGATGTAAGCATGAATGTCTTCTACATGCATAACTCCCATTGAAGTTCTAGAAAATTCTCCTTCTAGGTCATCAAGGATTGACTTGAATGGATTCTTGTTGAATACATATGTCTTCCTCTCAGTAACATCAAATACTACTAGAGTGGCCATTACTTACTTGATTCAATGCTTAAGTAGGGTTCCAAAGGATTTCTGAAATGTTACATCTGAACAACGGTTTCATGACAATTTAACTCCTTTTCATTGATGAAAACAACTCCAATCCTTCAATACTAGCTGCTATGATCTCCCGTGCTCTCCAAAGGCTTGATCTAGGATGCAAAAGTGAAGATAATAGATCTTAGATGACTTATAAATCAAATTTCTACAATTAATGCTTGTTGCGTAAACATGGGTTGTAATTAGTGAACTCCAATCTCCATTCTTGCTATCAATCAGGCTGTGCGATCTTGCATACTACATCAACTACCTATTAGGAATGGGAACACTCAGAGGGGGGGGGGGTGAGTCAGTGTTCACTTTATTAAATCTTTTTACTTTTCTCTTTAAACTTAACTTGAATGCTTAAGTACTAAAATGAAAATTAACATAAACACGATAGATGAACACAACACATAACACCAATATGGCTATGGGGAAACCCAAATAGGTAAAAACCCCAGTGGGAATTAACACCCACTAATAATATGTACTAGTGTCTTATGATCCTTTTTAGAAGATCCTTAACCCTGTTAGGAATTGCTTTATAATGTATTTAGTACAGTGACCTTGTCAAGGGTCAGACCCTGTTAGGAGTCTTTTAAAATAAACCTATTAGGGGTGTGGACACATTTTCCTAGAGCTCACTACTCAAGTGGTGAAGGCTACAACCTTTTGATCTCAGATACACACTATATTTGCTGGATGAACTGGTGTTGTGAGATTTCTTGTTAGATTAGTTCCTTTGATGTGCTGATGCTTTGACCTCTTGAAAAGCTCTAATACATCTTATTAAATCTTTGCACACTTTTGATATGCTTATCTTGAATCTATATCAACATTTCATACTTAATTACAATGACACATCTAATATTTATATGCACATACAAAATAATTAACTAAGTCGACCCTTTAACCGATTACATACAAGGCTTCCAATTGAATTGGCTCAAGAATGTTTACAAAAAAACATAATTATATGTATACAACCTAATTAAAATAGTCACATAACCCTTACACAACAATATTATAGTCACTAATCAATTTACCATAAGTTGACTACATACACTATTCTATTCTGGTATTCACTGGCTATGTAACTTCAACTGTTTGTAGTTTCATCATACTTGTATATCTGATCATGCACTCATGGAATAAGTATGAATACACTCTTACCATCTTATCTTCTAGGGCACATACCATAACTCGATCATACATAAGTGTGCTGATGCTCTGAACTACTGGTGCTTTGCTAAATGTCCAGTCTTTTGTACTTAGCCAATTTTTGATCTTCTTATCATGTGTGCTGACTCCAAAACACTATATGACTTTGTTGCCATAATGAAAACACTATATTAAGTCATATACAATAGTATAGTCAACTTTCCAATAATCTCCCCCTTTGTCATTTATGGAAACAAAGGAATATGGCGCAGTTACTAATTGTTCTCTTATACAAAAGCTTTTGTCATATTCTATCTTATATCTCCCTTATATTCTTTACTATACATATTCTTTACATATTTATCTCTCCATATTCTATAAATAATCCCCCTTTGACATTTATAACAAAGGTGTTCCAAAAATTGTATCTACAAGTACTTACAGGGAAATTACATTTGGATATGCTATCTATAACTTGTGGATCTCTTGCTTCCAGAATGAAATCAGTGCATTGACTGTTTGGAGATAGGCACATAATGCATAGTTTAGCTTCTCCATCTTCTCTAAATCTGAGCTAGGACCTTGATCATATGTCACCATGGTGACATTGATCTCCTTGATATTCTGATTGATCACATCTAGGGAGGGCGCAAGAGCATTCCTGAGCTGTGTTTGCCTTGCCCTTATTTTGGACATCTTCTCTGCTCTTTCAACCTTGTCAATCTGACCTTGATATACATTATTACACATATTTATATTAGTGGAGGGGTCTTTTAGTGATTTCCTTACTTGTTCTATCATTGCTTCTACCTCTTGTATCTTCTTGAAATGGTCATTAGTTAACTTATCTTGATCCATACAGTCAGCAATAATCTTTCTGCCCTTTGTTGCAAACTCCTTTAAGGATGCTTGACCAACCTTGAGTGAACTTAGGTC
The DNA here is from genome assembly GCA_027943335.1 of Chamaecyparis obtusa. Lineage (NCBI taxonomy): Eukaryota > Viridiplantae > Streptophyta > Pinopsida > Cupressales > Cupressaceae > Chamaecyparis > Chamaecyparis obtusa. The sequence goes on along the minus strand of BSBK01000083.1, from coordinate 1,664,115 downwards.
AAGTGCAAAGTTACTGACCAATTCACTGAGTCTTTTCTTCCTATACTTCTCTTTTGCAGCTTGAGATGCAGTCTCTTCCAAGGTAGAAAATTTGGTTTTGAAGGTTGTGAGGATGTTGCTAACATCATCAATTGAATATACCTTAGACACTTTCTTGTCTGAAGGCAATAATCTATTCAATATGTTGACTGATTCAACAAACAATGGGTTCCTCATTACCTATTTCTCTTGGGCCTTTTCCATGGCTAAGACACTAATCTTGATCAGGTATTCTTCTCCCCAAGAATCCAAACTAGTGGTGTCTGGTGTCAATCTTGACAACAATGATACAGAAGGAGTAATAGGAGTGCTATCCACTACTTCTTTCTTTACTTTGATTAACATTTCAACTAATGGTTTATCTATTGGTTCATTTCCTTTTCCCTCTTCTTCTCCTTTTTTTGTTTTTGTTTATTTTCCTTCTTCTTTTTCTATCTCTTTTTCTATTTCTATCTCAAGTGAGTTACCTCCGCATAGTGTTTTAGCCTCTTGTGTGCTTACAAAGGCTTCTTTGAACTTGTCCAAGTCCTTATCTGTGGCTGCCATTGCAATCTCAACATTATTAATAATCATGGTGCTATCCTTTAGTGACTCTACCATGGGCACAAACTTATCTGCCTCTGTATGTGTTTCAACTACAGGCATTGAGTCCTGAGGACCTGTCATAGGTAAATTAGTGGGCTCTGCCACCTTGAATTCCTTTGTGGGCACTTGAGCTGTACGCGCAGTAGGTGGGTACATGTGCCTATTCATGAAAACCTTCTCAAATGATTTCTCTATTTCCTTAGCAACCAATTCATAGTTCTTGTCCATTATATGCAAAGTCCTTGACTTGGTTCTAAGATGTGGCTTCACCAGATCTAATAATAAAGTCTTCTCTTCTATAGAGTATACTAGGAGGGTTTCATCTAAAGTCTTTTCTCTTATGGTTAGATCTTCTTCAATAGCTTGTCTCTTTAGGAATTCTAATATGTTCCACACATTATCTAGAATCATTGTCTTTAGTTCTAGGATTATCCTTTTAAACTTCAACATGTGTTTGATAATCATTCCATGAATTTTTGATTTATCTATTTCACTGTATTTTTCATAGAACTTTCATACTTGATCTATCCTTCCTTCATCAATAATATTTGAACTCAACACACTAAGACTAGGTTTGAAACTTACTTCTGGAGGTGTTTGAGTGTTCTCCTTACTTCTTGTTGCTCGCGAGGATGGATGACTAGTGCTTGTTTCTTTCTTCCTCTGAGGCATTGCCTTATACTCTGGAGGAGCTATAAGGTCAATTGTTTTTGTGGGCACATGAGGGACAACATTAGATTTGTCTTATTTATTCTTAGGATCTTTAGATTTCTAAAACTTGACCTTCTTTAACTTGGGGTCATCTTCTTTTGCTTCTGCTACTGATGCGCTCTCAATTCCCAAAGCAAACTTTTCTTGTCTTTCTTTGTCAAGGTCTGCTTGAGTTACTCCATGAATTCTAAGGATCTCAAAAGTAACCTTAGCTACTTTCCTTTTAGTTTCTATGTTGTTCAAAACAACATCAACTTCTCTTGTTTTCTCTTCATAAGTCCCCCATCTTGGCTCATTAGGGTCCTAAGGTGTTGATAATAGTACTTGAGCATATGCCTCTAGGATTGGCTCCTCAACCTCATATCCAAGTGGATGAATCCACTTTGTCCTTGGTTCAACTTCTTCCATACATGTTGTATAAGTCTCTACCATAAAGAAAATACTGTCCTTGTATTTTTCAACTATTTTCTCAGGTATCCTATATCTCATCTCATCTCATCTTGATTCTGAATTTCTTCATTTCTAGCTCCATGTAATCCTCCAATGAACTATCAGTAGATGCCTTAAAGGATATTTGGGGCATTTTAGGTATATCTTTGTCTAGGTATAAATCTGAAACCTTTCCAAGTATATGAAAGTACTTGTAAATGATTAAAGACCCAAACCTGAATATTTTGGTCTTGTCATGTTTGATGGCCTTAATGTTGTCTATCAGTTGTGCATGCAAGATGTTGCACAAATTGAACTCTCCATTTTCTCTGACAATCCTTATTGCTGCAAGAATAGTGGCCACATACACACTATTCACCCTATTGGTGTGCTCAAACTTATACCCTAATATCATAGACATTAGTTTCATGTCTTTCTCCTCTATAGGCTTAATGGTCATTCTACGCCTATCACTTCTTGACTTGCAAGACTGCTCTACAAGTTTTATAACATCCTTTCCCACTAGGAGAATGACACCTATTCTTGAGGGGCCTGCCATTTTATGTAAGAGATCTCCTGTAATTCTTACTGGAACTTCACCTATCCAAAATAGGTCATCATGGATTTTTCTTAACAAGATCTTGATCCATTCAGATTTTTAAAACTCACGTGCCATAGAAAATTCAATAATAGGATGATTCTCTAACTACGTGAATTCATCAAGGAAGGTTTTGTTTGATTTCATCATGGTTTCAATGTGCAATCTAATTCTATCAAGACCTATAGGCTCCTTCTTACAATATATGTATGCATGGATGTCTTCGACATGCATAACACCCATAGGAGTGTGGGAGAATGCCCCTTCTAGGTCATCCAATGTAGATTTGAATGGATGCTTGTTAAAAAACATATCTTTTCTTGTCCACAACATCAAATACAATGAGAGTAGCCATCAATTACTTGTATATCACTTTCCTAATGGTTTCCAAGAACTTCTGAATCAACGCGATGGATTAGGGCTTCTGTAGCCGATCAAACAAACTGCTTCACTAGTGAATCAATCTGCAATCCTTTACAATCAACTTCTAGGGCTTCTATGCTCTTCAATCACTCTGAAATTGAATGCAATGTGTGATCTACAAACTTCTATGTACTTTAAAGTGAAAATTATACCAATAATGCTTGCCGCGTAAACTAGACTTTCTTTGAAAATCTCCAACTTTCATTCTATTATCAATCAGCTAGTGTGCTCTTTCACGTAGGTTCTACTAGTCTCCAAAAGGTTAAGTCCAAAGGTGCATACTCTGAGGGTGAGTATACCAGCCATGCAAGGGTTTAGAGCTAAATTAGCTCCCCCTATGACCCTAAGGGCCATTTATCTAGATGTAGAGGGTGCATCCACTGTGGATGCATCTAATACATTCTCATCAACCTTATCCTTCTTTTCCTCTGACCAAATCAAGCTCGCATCTTCTAAAGCTTTCACAAACTTGACTTCTCCTTTAGTATCTAGTATTGATTCTTCTAGCTTTTTAGGGCTTTCCCAACTTTGCATTCTTGATCTATGGAACTTTGAGATGTGTCTAGCATGTTAGGGATTTTTATTGCATGAATCATAGTGCTTGAATGACTACTTGAACACTATGCCTCTTAATACTGATTTAGACAAAAGAAAAGCCTAATTATTGAGGATTAGATAAGATCCTCCTTCATTTTCAAGCTCCACATGCTTAGGTAGGTTTTACCTCTGAATAATTACCGATTACATAGTATATATTAAAGTGGACACTGAGTTTCTATTTATCTTTATTCAATCAACTTATAAAACACCCAGTAGATGACCAAAATCAACTGAAATACAAAGCTTAGCTAGACAAACCATGATTGTAAGAATAGAAAGAACCAGTACGATAAGGATTCTCATCCTTCTTCCTTTTAAGGTGGGCTAACCTAGTGATTCACTCTTTAAGGAATCAACAAAATGGATTGTATCCCACTGATACAAATCCCTACGATTTCAACTTATTTGTTCTTAGTAATTGAGATATAATTGATTAACTAGATGAAGAAAAGACTGCTAATCAAACCCTAGATCAGTGCCTATTCCTTGGGAAAAGAGTCAATGAAAATATGAATCCATATAAACAAACTAATGAAGATACTATAGAATGCCTTACAAACTATATGCAATCTAGATAGAGTGCCTTACAAACTATCTTCTCATTTCCACATTTTTGCATCAAATCCTTACAACAATGTTTTGCTCTCTGAAACTATTTATGAAACTTAGTTCTCTCCTTGAAAGAAACTCATAAACAATTAAATAGGCTACCTTATAGCTGGTATGTTTTAGATGCCTTACAAACAAAACACACTAGAGCACAAACAAAATATAAAAGAGACAAGACCATATAGAATAGGAATTGCATTGTATTTCATTAATCCACACTAATTCAAAATATCCTGACAATAAACACAAAACCTAGACAACAAACTAGAAATATACCCAGTAGTAGAAATTCCAACCTCCTCATTACAATGGAGAAAAACCCAGATATAGGAGAATGGAGAAAACCATCTTAGTCACCGACACCTGTCTGTCCCCAAAAATATCTCCAACTACTTCCAACTTTATAGTCATTTTTCCCTCCAAATTTGCATCCTCTTTCACTTGGTCATCTGCAACTGTATTTACCTCTGCAACAAGATTTGATCCAAAATCAAAACCTCTAACTTATCTTTCCCACTTCTCTAAAACTAAAAATAAACACCTCTATCAGATTCCTCATCTTCTCCCATTTCCGGCGATATACTATATGCCTATGTTCTGATAAAAATCAAGCCTCCAGACATTAAATCTCTGATCAAGTCCTTTCATTTAAATTTCGGATTTAATTCAAATGTGCAAGCTATATCACATTTTAAATCTTCTCATCTTTTAAATCTACTCCTTTTCTTTATTATTTTTGCATTTTTCTCTTGGAAGCCACTAGGCTATGCCAAGTGTCACTAGCTGATTGGCCGCTCAAAATTGATCTTTTAACTCACCTTTAACTCCCGCACATCTGGAAACTTGGAGACTAAGTAGTCTCTTAGTCTCTAAAACTTTTCCTTGATCTTGAGTCTATTTTGAGACTTGGAGATTGACACTAGTCTCTAAGTCTTTGAAGCTTTTCGCTAACTGTGGGTTTAATCTTGAGACTTGGAGATTACCTTTAGTCTTAGAGTCTCTGAATAACCATCTGGAGACTTGGAGACTACTCGATCTAGAGACTTGGAGACTAACATTAGTCTCTTAGTCTTTGAAACTTCTTCACTTGACCACCATCATTACGAGATATGGTGACCATGCTAGTCTCCAGGTCTTTGAACTTTCCTTGTTAACTGCCAAACATTGGGAGATCTCGTGAATATGTGTCTCTAAATCTTCGGATCTCTTCCCTCTAACCACCAAAATTTTGTGACTTGGTGACTAACCACATCTCCAAGTCTCTAAATTTCTATCTAACTGGTGGTTATGTCTCACAACTGTGCGACCAGCTACCACATGTCCTCCATGTGTTCGTCAATGCTCATCTGCAAAATATCCATATCTCAGGTCTGCCAGCATGCATCCCAAGGCACCTACAAGCGGTTGCATGCATAGAGCCTCTGCTCTTTGATCTATCTTCATTGTGTGTAGCATTTCATATAAACACCAGAAATGCCCATTTCAAGAGAAATGCGGGGTAATGTTTCATAGTGTTTTTAAAGCCTATCTAGTATTTTGCCTTAAAATAATGGGGCCCACTGCGCACTGTACTCCTCCAGCCAAGGGGCCCACCAAGTAGCCTCTTGACTTCTTACTTACAATGCAATGTAAGTGCCAGTGTAGTTAAACATAAAGAAAAATGTCTACCCATCGAATGTGGGATAAACACTTGCGCATAACCCTCACATTTTATTGCTGGAGTCTCCTTCATAAAGTTTCATGCAAAGCAGCTTCAAATCACAAGTCTCCTTTATGTTTAAATACTGACACTCTTTGACATTGCCTAGGACATCCACATTTTTTTTGATGCTAATGCTTTCCCCTTTCATCTTTTATGTGACCTACTCCTTTCTAATGTAGGCAACCTTGGCATCCTATTTCTTTCCCAAGGCACCCAAAAAATGCGTGAGGCTCCTATTATGTTAGTAGCCCCCTAATAGTTTACATAGGCTATATTCTTTTATTACATGGGCAGCCCCTTTTTCATTCTTAACGTGAACTTCCTGCCCTCACGTGAGCACTCCCCTTCTATATTGCATGGGCTTCCAACTCCTACACAAGGCATTACATACTTTGCGTAAGCATAAACAAACCTTGTGCAGGCATAAATATGGAATGTGCCTCCCTATTTGTGGACTAGCTGCTATCAATGTGTGAGGCCCCTTGGACAATTGCGTGGACTCCATCTACATCATGTTTGACTAGCAACCCATTCTTTTATGCCCTGGACCCATTTATAGTGTAAGACCCTGTTCATTCGTTGCGCAGGGAATTTTTGTTTTGCACAAGCCACTGTTTACATTGGCTATCAACCTCCAAAAGTATTATGTGAGGCCCCTTTGCTGGCTTCCTATGCAACCTTCTCTTTTGCCAGTGAATCCCCTTTGACCGTGCCTATGCTAGCTTCCCTACAATGCATTTTCTATGGCTGGTGTTGCGATGTCTTGAGGATCTAATGTGTAAGCCTCTATTCATTGAAACATGGGGGTCTACCCCTTCTATTTAAATGTTGGACCCATTTATATTACGCAAGGAAATCTCTGCATTGTTCTTATGTGCGGGTCTACCTATATTTAACGTAGGGTCTCCATGCTTGCGCGGGCCTTACATAGTGGCATGCCATCAAACAAAATGATAGCCCCCTAGCTTGCGCAAGTCCTCCATTATTTTCATTTGCGCAAGTCATTGACTTGTAGGCTGCCCTCTACATGTTAATGTTGATAGCCCACACTCTTTGCGCAATCTCCTTTATAAATTAGATGCTCACACCCCAAATATGTGTGAGCCTCCTTTATGCTTTTTTATTTTGATGGCGGAGTGTGATGGGGCCTTTGACGCAAAGCATGCTTCACTTTGTGTGCAAGGATTATCACGATGAATGGTGGACCAGTTGAAGGGTGACATTCATGAAGAGTAAGTGCCCATTATTGAAGACCTAGATCTTTGACTTGCTTAGTGGTTCGGATCAAAGTGGACTTGGATCATCAGCTTGTGGGAGGGCCAACAGAAGTAGTATTATAGTTCACAAAATTGTAATTAGATTAGGAAGAAGATTAACCTCACTAGAATAAAACTCGGCACTATCCAAAACAATTGGACATATAGAGAAAAGATGAAAACACTAGCATATTCACAATCGGTCAAGGCATTTCTCAATTGTTTGTGCATCAATGGGATTAGCAACATATCTGTAGTAACCTAGATTTTCACTTCTATTGGGAAAATCTGAATAAGGTACTATTATGAATCCTCCAAGCTTGTTTAGTTTGGTGCATTAATCCTCAAATGCTCAAATGGAATGAAATACGTACTCAACCCTCTTTGCTCTGGCATTTCCCCATGCCTTCTCATCCAAAAATGTGCATGCACCGTTACTAACTTTGGTCTCTAGTATGCACATCATTAAACAAATGCACACACCGAAATGAAGTGCGTCAAATGCATACATATTCAAACTATTTGAATTCTATGACATTTAAAATGATAAAAATCTGACAAAATTTACTTAGTAAAACATATAAGGTTGGAGGTTCACAACATCAATGTAATCTTGAACCAGAAAGAGGGCATCAACCACCTATGAATTAACATCCTTCATTTCATTTACCCTAAATGCCATCACCAAGTGAAAACAAGCCATGATGTCTCAAAGATTCAACCACATAGTTTGTTTCTTTTTACACTTTTTCACAATTTCCAAACCACACTAACTAGCATCCGGGAGCTGCCTTAAAATCTGACTGAAGGGCCCGACAAGAAAGCACCACTAGGAGCACACACCAACCTGTAACATTAAAATATGCTGGTAAAATGAGAACTTCACATAAAATTCCAATCAAAAGATATTCATGATCAAACAAGGCCACTTGGAAAGATTGCATGTTTGCATTGTCAAAATCACTAAAGTTGCCTCCGAAATTGGCTTTAAAAACTGACCAACTAAAACCTTCAGGAACTGGCAATTTAGGCTTTGATTTACCCTCATATAGGGAATATGAATCCATAATTAGCTTCCATAGAAGGTCACAATGCCAATCACAGTCAAATGCCAAAGTTAGCCTGTTAGATATATTCATAATTTAAAATAGTGAAAAATGCATAAACTGGGTTTGGACTTGGCCTGGGAAAGTAATCAAATGGATTGGTAGAGGCTTGAAAATAATTAGACACTTAGTCTTCTAGTTCTATAGTATGGAACCACACTCAATTATGCTAGACCTCAAACAGGGTGCAAACTAGGATACCTCAAATTAGGTCACTTAGATTTCTGAACAATGCACACTCAGAGAATTTTAATAATTTGCAAACGAAATGGCTTTAGAAAAATGACTAAACGGGCACATGGGGGGATAAAAATTGGTAGGATGACTCACTCTCATGCCTAAAACATGATGCAGCAATTGGTGTGCAATGATCAATCACTAGGAAAAGGCTATAGACCTCCAAAGTGGGCTACTCAATGAAATTCAGTAAACACCTTAAATGCAGATTTTTTGGGAACACCCTTAAATGTCCACTTTTAAAACATGCTGAAACTGAAACCTAGGACCTAAAACCTATTAAAAATGTCAAATGATATGTGATGAACACCGTATCCAAGTGACTTCTCATGAAGATCAATAGGCCCTGTTATTAGTGCACCCGAATTGAGAACCTTTTAATGATTTTCAAAGCACAAATCCGACACTTACAGAAAATTTTCAAAATATGGAGTCAAAACATACTCAAATTTTTGAGCTCCAACACAGCCTTTTTACATGAGTGACAAATAACTGGAGGCCTTATATTCCTCAGCGCATTGACATGGGTTACCATTTTACATTGTCTAGCCGAGTGACCATTATAGTTACATATCTGACATGTAACATTCTGAGAACTTCTTACATTTGGCTGATTTTGATTTCTCTGATTATGCTGAGTCTTGTTCTTCTAACTTGTCTTAAAATTCATAGCTCTATAACCAAATTTATTGCATGAATAACAGTAACCATTGAAAGGTCTTACCTCTGTACAGTTCCTTGCTATATGTCCATGCTTGTTACATGCATAAAAAGTTTGATCTACTAGCTTGCGCTTATTATTGGATGGTTCAACATGATCTTTAGTCCAACTTCCAATCTTGTTAGCATCTGAGGTGTCTTCTGGTGCTTTCATTCTTGCTCACATGTTGTCAATTTGATTTTGTGCTTCATTGAATCCAATGTCACTGGTATCTCCTTTAAGCTTTCGAGCATACAATTGAGATTCAATCAGATCCTTGCTTATTTGTAATTTATCAATGTGATTCTTGGCCTCTTTCAATTCAGATTCCAAGCTTTCTTTGTTGTTTCTTAGCTCCAAGATTTCCATGTTTTCTTGCCTTAATTCTTCATCCAGTTTAAGGTTCTCCTTGATCTCTTCTTCATAGACATCTTGATTGTTGGTTAGCTTATCATCCAATTCTTCGATCTGTTCTTTCAGGGATGAATTTTCTTCATTTAACTTCTTGATCAATATCCCTAAATCACTGGTAGAGTATTCTTTCAAATCTTTTCTTAGCCTTTTGATGACTTCTTGAGAATCACTGACTTTTTCTTTTAGTTCTTCAATTTCTTTTTTAGATCTATCCAGGTCTTCAAGAGAAGCTTCAAGATTTCTTTTTAGATATTTCATTTTTTCTTTGTCCATGATCTCCTCAAGTGGTTAAACTTCTTTGCTGAGGACCAGAGCTCTGATACCAATTGTTAGGAATGGGAACACTGAGAGGGGGGGGGTGAATTAGTGTTCACTATATTAAATCTTTTTACTTTTCTCTTTAAACGTAACTTGAATGCTTAAGTATTGAAATAAACATTAACATAAGCAAGATAGATGAACACAACACATAACACCAATATGGTTATGGGGAAACCAAAATAGGTAAAAACCCAGTGGGAATTGACACCCACTAATAATCTATACTAGTGTCTTATGATCCTTGTTAGAAGATCCTTAACCCTGTTAGGAGTTGCTTTAAAATGTATTTAGTACAATGACCTTGTCAAGGGTCAGACCCTATTAGGAGTCTTTTACAATAACCCTGTTAGGGGTGTGGAAACACTATCCTAGAGCTTATTGCTCATTTGGTGAAGGCTACAACCTTCTGATCTCAGATACACACTATATCTATTTTAATGAACTGGTGCTATGACATTGCTTGTCAGATCAGTTCCTTTGATGCACTAATGCTTTGACCTCTTGCAAAGCTCTAATACATCTTATTAACTCTTCACACACTTCTACTCTACTGATGCAAGAGAATCTTGGGTCCTTGGAAATCCTATGTCACCAAATTTTTTTTGGAGTTTTTCTGTGTTGCTTGGTTCCTACTTTGACCAAGTTGGTCGGTTTCCTTTGGTTACCGAGTGTGGTCGATTATCTCTTGGGTGATCGGTTATTTCACTGGCACTCGACATTGCCTGTCTGTTGCTGGGTTATCTTGCTTACCGATGGGTTTAGTTTTAGTTTCTGTTGTGTCTAACTTGTGCATTTATATTGGATCATAGATTTAATGTTGGAATCCATCATTGGGAAGCATGTGGTCCCAGATATAACTATTCCTTTCATTGATTATGGATATGAAGGTTGACTCAGTTTGGTAGCTTCTTGTATAAATGTAGTTGTTTCTTTAGAGTTTAGGAGGTAGTTCTTAAGTAGTTAGAAGATAGGATTTGGATAGAGCATAGAATTAGAGATTTGATAGATCCTTGCATGTTGGAGGACTTCTATAATTCATTGTAATATCTAGCCTTAATTGGGAAGGCCTTACAACCCGACATGTATGGTTCTATATGATGAAAATATATGAAAGATCTGGCATTCTCTCTCTCACTATTTTTTTTGTTTACTTCCGCATGTGTTGAGCAGGCTTGGATCATTAGGGTGTGCCATAGTTTGGCTCCTCTTGCTCCTTGTCCTTACATTAGGTGGTATCAGAGCGAGGTGAGATGTTGATCTAGGTCTATGGATCTAGGTTTGTAGGTTCATCTTGAAGCCCTAGTTGATTTTTGTGGGGTAGCAGATTGTGATCTGACCTACAATTGTAGAGGGTTGTCAAGATGGTTCATGGGAGGTGAGATACAGATCTAGGATTGGCAGATATACTAAGACAAATTGCTGCTAGGTTAGAAGCTATTGAAACAACCCAAAGAAGAGGCAGACATCTTGAAGATGTTAGTGACGATGAAGTTGAAGAAGAATAGGCAAATGCAAAACCTGCACCTATTATGGATGAAGGTGAAGAAATATTTTTGAAGGCTTTGACAAGTCTAAAGTCAACACAATATTTCAATCCTCCTGAGTATGGTGGAAAGCTAGATTCTGATGAATTGGTGGACTGGACCACTGATATGGAAAAGTATTTTGAATATGAAAACATTCTTGAAGACAAGAAGGTGAAGATTGCATGCACAAAGTTGAAAATTCATGAATCCTTATGGTGGGAACATCTGTAGCTGGATAGGAAGAGGAAAGGAAAAGACAAAATCAAGGTATGGAGTAAAATGGTAAACAAATTGAAAGGAAAGTTCTTACCTTGTGATTATTAGATTAACCTATTTTGGTGAATGCAAAGTTTGAGACAGAAAGACAGCTCGGTAAAAGAGGATACTGAGGAATTCTATAGGTTAGATATCAGATTTGGACATGATGAAGATGATGTGGAAAGAATCGGTAGATACTTGAATGGTTTGAGAGTTTCCATCCAAGAGGAAATTAGTATGGTCAAGTTGGAGAACATTCAAGAGGCTTATCAATTTTATTTGAAGGTCGAGGAGAAATTAAACAAGAGACATGAACAAAGACAAATAGGTCAAGGTGGTAGATTCCCTAGAGGAAGAGGTAGATCCAGTGGTGAAAATGGTAGATCTGAACCAGAAAAGACAAATTTGGACAAAGGAAAGACCGAGTGGAAAGGTGAAAGTTCATCTAGAGGTAGAGGCAATAACTACCGAGGTGGTTATAGCAAAGGAAATTTTCAAGGAACTTGTTACAATTGTGGAGAAGAAGGACATAGATCTTTTGAATGTACGTAGGCTAGTAAGAAGGCTGGTAGTAGTAGAAATGCTTTGGTACAAGAAGAGTTAGTAAATGAACCCGAGCAAGAAAATAAATTGATGGTAAGGAGAGCATTGTGGAATGAAAGCAAGAAGGAAGATCTGGTAAGGAAAAGTTTGATCAAGACCAGATGTAGAGTTTCTGACAAAGTTTGGAAGGAAATCATTGATAGTGGTAGCTCAGAGAATCTGGCATCTGAAGAGATGGTCACAAAATTGCAATTGGAAAGGTTGGTACATCTGAAGCCCTATAAAATCTCATGGATCAAAGATGAGCATACACTACTGGTAAGTGAACAATGTTATGTGAATTTGAAGATTGGAAAATACTATGATAAGGTGTTATGTGATATCATGCCTATGGATTGTTGTCATATTTTGTTGGGTAGACCTTGGCAATAAGATAGACATGCTATATATGATGGGAGGTTGTATAAGTATACTATTGTGGCTAATGGAAAGAAACAAATCTTATTACCATTGATGGAAGAACCTATTAGTAATGTTTGCACATCTGTAAAAGTTTGTTTGATGGAAGGAAGAAAGTTTGTTAACTCTTTGATGAAGAATGATGTATGTTTTGCTATGATCCCTAACAAACTGAGTAAGAAAATAGAGGATAATGTCCCTTAGGAGATTGATAAGTTTCTCATAAGTATAGTGAAATCATTTCTAATAATGTACCAGATGGTTTTCCACTGAAAAGAAGCATTGACCATTGTATGGATCTAATCCCTGGAGCTAGTTTACTGAATAAGGCACCTCATCGGTTGACACCTACCAAGAATCAGGAATTGAACCGACAGATTCAAGAGTTACTAGAGAAAGGTTTGATCAAAGAAAGTTTGAGTCCTTGTGTAATACCTACTGTATTGGCACTGAAGAAAAATGGAGAATGGAGAATGTGTATGGATTGTAGAGAAATCAATAAGATAACAGTGAAGTATAGTCTTCGTATACAGAGAATGGATGACATAATGGATAGTTTGACTAGAGCAAAGTATTTCACCAAAATTGATTTGAAAAGTGGGTACCATTAGATCAAAATTAGAGAAGGTGATGAATGGAAGACTACTTCCAAGACAAAAGAAGGTTTGTATGAGTGGTTGGTTATGCCTTTTGGTTTAACTAATGCACTGAGTACTTTTATGAGGTTGATGAATGAAGCTTTGAAGAAATTCTTGGGTAAGTTTGTGATTGTATACTTTGATGATATTCTGATATTCAGTAAGACTAGAGAAGAACATTTTTTGCATGTTAAACAAGTTTTGCAGAGATTGAAAGAGGAAAAGTTGCTGATAAATCTGAAAAAGTGTTCATTCATGAAAGAGGAGATTGTGTATTTGGGATTTGTTATTTCAGTTGATGGTTTGAAAATGGATCCTAAAAGGGTTGAAGCTATTTTTAATTGGCCTACACCTATGTATGCTAGTGAGGTAAGATCATTTCATGGTTTGGCAAGTTTTTATCAAAAGTTCATGAGGAATTTTAGTGTAATTTGTAATTCTAGGATTGAGACTATGAGATGAGACAAAAGAGAATTCAAGTGGACACATGGAGTTGACAAAAGTTTTGAGACTCTGAAGTAGAAGGTTGCTGAATTACCTATTTTTGCATTACCTGATTTCTGTAAGGTATTTCAAGTGGAATGTGATGCAAGTGGGAGTGCAATTGGAGCTGTGTTGAGTCAATAAGGTAAACCTATTGTTTTCTTTAGTGAAAAGTTGAATGATGCTAGAAGGAAATATTTTGTGTATGATCAAGAATTCTATGCCATTGTTCAAGCACTAAATAAATGGAGACATTAATTGATACCGAGTGAATTTGTGTTGTATATTGATCATAAGGCTTTACAATATTTGGGTAGTCAGAATAAGTTGAATCAGAGACATATGAAATGGGTTGAGTATTTGCAGAGTTATACATTTGTGATAAAGCATAAGAGTGGAGTCACTAACCAAGTTGCTGATGCATTGAGTAGAATATGATCTTTGATGACTGAGATGAAAATTGAAGTTCTTGGTTTTGATGAGATGAGAGATTCTTATGAGTTTGACCCTAATTTTTATGAGCCATGGAGAAAGTGCAGAGCACCTATTCAAGATCAAAAAGATACTAAATGGGATGAATATTTTATTCAGGAAGGTATTCAGTTATGTATACCAAGAGGAGTAACGAGAACTAATCTGATAAAGGAAAAACATAGTAGTGGTTTTGTTGGACATTTTGGTATTGATAAAACATGGAATTTACTTAAGGAGAAGTACTATTCACCACAGTTGTATAAAGATGTTCAAAAATTTGTAAAAAGTTGTGGAATTTGTCAAGTTGTAAAAGGAGTAAGTCAGAATACTAGATTGTATACACCGATTGTTATTCCTGAGAAACCTTGGATTGATATCAGTATGGACTTTGTTCTTGGCTTACCAAAGACAGTAAGAGGTAATGATTCAATATTTGTTGTTATGGATAGATTTTCAAAAATAACACATTTTATACCTTGTAGAAAGACATTAGATGCAGTACATGTAGTGGATCTTTTCTTTAAGAAAATTGTTAGATTGCATAAATTAGTGAGTATTATCTTTGACCGAGACAGTAAATTTATTGGATATTTTTGGAAAACCCTTTGGAAGAAATTTGGCACTGAGTTGAAATATAGTTCTACATTTCACTCACAAACCAATGGATAGACTAAACTTATGAATAGAATTTTGGGAAATCTTTTGAGATGTTTAGTTGGAGACACACTGAGTAATTGGGATTCTATGTTGGCACAATAAGAGTTTTCATACAATAATTCAATGAATAGGAGTACTGGAAAGACACCATTTGAGATTGTGAATGGCACACAACCGAGAGGAATATCTGATTTGAGAGACATTACTAATGAGAATAAGAAAAGTGTTGAAGGAGTAAAATTTGCTGAGTCCATGAAGACATTGCATGAAGATGTGAAGCTGAAGCTAGAAGATAGTAATCAGAAGTACAAAGACAGAGCTGATAGATCTAGAAGACATAAAAATTTTGATGTTGGTGATGAAGTGATGGTTTATTTGAAGAAAGGCTGATTTCCTGTTGGAACCTATGGGAAGCTGAAGATGAAGAAGTTTGGACCTTGTAAGATTTTGAAGAAATTTGACATTGGAAATGCATATAAGATTGAGTTACTTGATGACATGGACATATCACCTATTTTCAACATTGCTGATTTATATGAGTATCATGAACTTGATGAAGAAGTGGCAGTACCCAAAGAATATCCTAAGAACCAGAATGATGAAGTCGAACAGATTTTGAAGGAAAGAGTTGGCAAGAGTACAAGAGGAAAATAGTATATGGAATATCTAGTAAAGTGGAAGAATAGATTGATGGAAGATAGTTCTTGGATTTTATAGTTTGAGTTTGATGCAACTCAGACTAGACCTACCAATTGATTTGGAGAATCATTTCAAATAACCCCAGGTGTTTGATGTAGGAGCATCTCGGGTCCTTGGCAATCCTGTGTCACCAAATTTTTTATAAAGTTTTTCTATGTTGCTCGGTTCCTGCTTTGACAGAGTTGGTTCGTAGTTGGTCAGTTTCCTTTGGTTATCGAGTGTGGTTGGTTATCTCCTGGGTGGTTGGTTATTTCACTAGAGCTTGGCATTTCCTGTCTACTGCTCGGTTATCTTGCTTATCGATGGGTTTAGTTTTAGTTTCTGTTGTGGCTGACTTGTACATTTATATTGGATCATGGATTTAATGTTGGAATCCATCATTAGGAAGTGTGTGGTCCCAGATTTGACTATTCCTTCCATTGATTATGGATCTTAAGGCTGACTCAATTCGGTAGCTTCTTGTATAAATGTAGTTGGTTCAGAGTTTAGGAGGCAGTTCTTAGGTAGTTAGAAGATAGGATTTAGATAGAGAATAGAAGTAGAGATTTGATAGATCCTCGCATATTGGAGGACTTCTATAATTCATTATAATATATAGCCTTAACTGGGAAGGCCTTACATCCTGACATGTATGGTTCTATATGATGAAAATATATGAAAGATCTGGCATTCTTTCTCTCACTATTTTGTTTGTTTACTTCTGCATGTGTTGAGAAGGCTTGGATTATTAGGGTGTGCCATAGTTTGGCCCCTCTTGCTCCCCATCCCTGTGTCATCTACTTATCTTGACTCTATATCAACATTTCATACTTAATTACAATGATGCATCTAATATTTATATGTGCATACAAAACAATTAACTAAGTTAGCCCTTTAACCGATTACATACAATGCTTCCAATTGAATTGGCTAAAGAGTATTTTAAAAAAAACATAATTATATGACTACGACCTAATTACAATAGGCACATAGCCCTTACACAATAATATTATAGTCGCTAATCAATTTACCATCAGTTGACTACATACATTGTTCTGTTCTGGCATTCACTAGTTGTGTAACTTCAACTGTCTGTAACTTCATCATACTTGTATATCTGATCATGTGCTCATAGAATAAGCATGAATACACTCTTACCATCTTATCTTCTAGGGTGCATACCATAACTCAATCATATGTATGTACACTGATGCTCTGAACTATTGGTGCTTTGCTAACTGTCCAGTCTTCTATACTTAGCCAATTTTTGATCTTCTTATCATGTGTGTTGACTCCAAAACACTATATGACTTTGGTTCCATAATGAAAACACTATATTAAGTCATATACAATAGTATAGTCAACTTTCCAACACTAGCAACTAAACAACTAAAACCAAAGGGGCATACTAAGAGGTTGAGTATACCAGCCGTGTAGGGGTCAAGAGCTTATCTAGCTCCCCCTATGAACATGAGGGTCATTTATCTAGAAGTAGAAGGTGCATCCACTAAGGATCCATCTACTACTATGGCACTGACATTATCTTTCTTTACTTCTATCCAAATCTTGCTCGCATCTTCGGAAGCTTTCACAAAATTGACTTCTCCAGATTCATCCAATATTGATCCTTGAGACTTATCAAGTCTTTCTTGTCTTTGAGCTTGTGATCTGCAAAACTTTGAGATGTGTCCAACCTTGTTAAAAGAGTGAAAAATGACTGGAGGTCTTATATTTCTTATTACATTGATGTGGGTTACCATACTACATTATCTAGCCGTGTGACCATTGTAATTGCATATCTGACATGTGATGTTTAGAGAACTTCTATAATTTTTCTATGGTTGATTTCTCTGATTGTTTTGTGTCTGACTTCTTTGATTTGATCTACAATTCATAGCTCTATGACCAAATTTATTACATGAATAACAATAACCATTGAAAGGTCTTACCTCTTTACAATCTCTTTTTCTATATGTCCATCCTTATTATAGGCATAATAGGTTTGGTTTACTAGCTTGTGTTCATCTTTAGATGGTTCTTCTTTAGCTTTAGTATGATTTTTAGTCTTCTTAGCTTCTGTAGATTCTTTTGGTGCTTTCATTTTTTTGCACATAGTATTGATTTTATTTTGTGCTTCATTGAATCCAATACCACTGGTATCTCCTTTAATCTTCTGTGCATACAACTATGACTCTATTAGATCAGAACTTGTGTACAATTTTTCAATATGGTTCTTTTCTTCTATCATCTCATATTCCATCTTTTTCTTGATCTTTTCTAACTCAAAGATTGTCATGTTTTCTTGCCTAAGTTATTCATCCAAATGTTTGTTTTCTTTGATCTGTTCTTCATAGGCTTCTTGATTATTAGTTAGATTTTCATCCAAATATTCAATGTGATCCTTCAGAGATGTGTTTTCTTCATTCAACTTTTTGACCATTTTTCCCAAATCATTTGTTTTACAATCTTTCAAATCTTTTCTCAATTTATTGATGAATACTTGTGAACCACTGACCTTCAATTTCAGTTCTTCAATTTCTTTTCCAGATCTGTCAAGATCTTCAAGAGCTTCTTCAAGATTCTTCTTCAGATGTTTTAATTCTTCCAAATCCATGATCTCCTCAATTGGTTAAACTTATCTTTTGAGGATCAAATCTATTAAGTTTCCACAATCCATACATATGAATATATTAGTTTCTGGATTCGATTGTGTAGAATTTTTTTCCATCAATGTTTCGGATCATACTACATGATCCATCATCAGGATATCAAAGAGAAAGAGCAAGAGGACTTCCTGATGATGGATCATGTAGTATGATCCAAAACATTGATGGAAAAAAATTCTACACAATCAAATCCAGAAACTAATATATTCTTATCTTTAGAGGACCAAAGATCTGATACCAATTGTTAGGAATGGGAACACTGAGAGGGGGGGGGGGTGTGAATTAGTGTTCCATAATTAATTTTTGATACTTGAAACTTAACTCAATTACTTAAATATAGAAATGAATAGTAAAGAAAATGAAGTATTTAACCATAACACATAGCACAAGATATATTTACGGAGAAACCTTGGCTAGAGGAAAACCCCAGTGGGAATTAGTACCCACTAAAATTGTACTTTATATTATGAACATGTTAATGTTCCTTTGCCCTGTTAGGAGTAGTCATTACAATGTTGAGTACAATGACTTAGTTAAGAGTCTATAAGTAAAAAAACCTATTAGGGGTGGATGGCTTACTACTTAATGAAGAAGGCTACAACCTCCTGGTTATTAGATACACACTATATCTGCAAGGTGAACTGCTGCTTTGACACTATTGTCTAATCGGTTCCTTTTGTGTGCTAATTCTTTAACCTCTTTTAAAGCTCTATATAATTCTTACTACTCTAATGCATACTTTGCATACTTTTTCTCTTCTCTATATCCCTTCTCATACTTAACTACAAAAGAGCATGTCACATATATACATGTTGAATATACGCAACCAAAAACTAACTACTACGTCAGCCTATAACTTAACACATACAATGCTTCCATGTTAATTGGCTCAAGCGTGTTTACACACAATGATATTAACATGTTTATAACAAAATTACAATAGGAGCATAGCCTTTACAAAAAAAAATGATATACGTTAATCAAAATACTATGTCGGCTCCATGCTCTATTATGTTCTACCACTTACTGACTGTGTCACTTAGACTTGCCGTAACTTCTTCGTGCTATCATATCTGACTATGCATTCTTAGAATTAGCATAGTAACATACTCAAAAGATTATATCTAAGGGCACATACCAAAACTTGATCATACACACGTGCACTGATGCTCTGATCATCAGGTGCTTTACTGACTGCTCTGTCTTTCATACTTAGCAAAATTCTGATCTTCTAAGTTAGTGCACTTACTACAAAAATTCATATGACTTTGTTTCCATAATGACAACATAAAGATTAGTCATATATACTATTAAAGTCAACTTTCCAAAAAAATATATTACCCGAAAAACATTGATCATTTGATCATGAAGAACCAATCGGTAATAGAACCGGTTCAGAGTTATTACACCACCATAATACTTAACTCACCCAAAATATTGAGTTATCAGTTGTGGTTGTATAATTGTAGTAATATAACATTGGTAAACTATTAAGAATAATAACACCTTCCAAAGTGTCATCCATATCAATCACCATGCAAAACAATCTTTGATACTATCTTCCCATTCATCGATCAGAACACTTAGCTTATCTGCCTTACCTATCTATCTAGTCAACTGATATCTACAACCTATTCACTAGTTGTAGAGTTTGTATCCATGAAAAACTCATACATATCAATAAGCTACATTTCAACCCAAAAATACATCATAATACAAATAAACAATCTCATATTTCACTCATTTCTTTGTAGCATCAAGTTGCTTTTTGCAAAGCTCTTCTTATTCCTTCTCCACTTTCTTTTGAGATTTCTTTAGCAGTTGTTTGTCCTTTTTCTTCCTCTCTTTTTGCTTGAGGCATAATTTATTTGACTCCTCCCTTTTCCTATGCTCCTCTTTATGGAGCCTATCTTATTCCATCTTATTATTTTATTATTCTTATTTATCCTTATATATTATTTCCTCTTCTTCTTACTTATTTTCTCTACCTTTCCATGTTCCTTTAAAAGGGTATCCAGGTTCTATAGAGTGAGGTCCAAGTTTAGGACATTGACTTCCATGGAGGAAGTCTTCCAGAATCCTTTATTTGTTCCTAGATGGGATTATCTTTAGAGGGAAGTTATTGTGTTGAGGAAGGAGGGGCTTGTGTCATTAGAAAGGGGATTTGTGAAGGTATGTATGGGATGTCAATTAATTATGGGGTGTGTTACAAGTAGTAGTTTCTGTTGCACCAAAAGATCGACTTGTCAATACCTGATACAACCACTAGACTTATAGATGACACTAGAGGATGTTAAACCATGTCAAAAATCCCTGCGAGGGAAACTAGCCCACTACCAACAATCCCCCTTCTAGCATCACTCACAATGGCCTGCGTGATTTGAACTTGTGACCAAGCTCTGATATGACTTGTTACAAGTAGTAGTTGTCGTTGCACCAAAAGATTGACTTGTCAATGCCTGATACAACCACTAGACTTATAGAAGACACACGAGATTTTTAAACCATGTCGTGAATCCCTGCGAGGGATGCTGGCCCACTATCAACATGGTGGTTGTTCTTCTTCTTACTGGGCTCTTGATATGGGTGAAGGAAAGGAGGATTTGATCATGGGAAGGTGTTCTATCACTATCATAAATCATGATGACTAGTGATTTTGGTGCAACCTAGGAGGATGGCTCTTCCCCTTATGGAACTAAAATGGATGGTTTGTCTTTTTGCGTGACTTCTTCTTTGGGAACCCCTATTCCAATAGTCATCCTTGGGGGTGCTATTGATACCCCATGTTCTATAGAGAGATTGAATTTAACTCCTTGGTCCACAGTTGAGGCTAGCCTCTAGCACTTCCTCATTTGTACACCTAGATCTTTTTTAAGGAACTCCAGAGGAGCATCTGCAAGTGGATCATTTTTTTGGAAGATTATTCACCTTTATAGGTACCTTTGTGATTCTTCCTTTCATACCCCTTGGTGGTACCTGGTCCCTTTATTTTCTTCTTGAATTTTTAGACCTCTTTGATAAGGTGGAGGTTTAGGTACCTGTGGCTCCTTTCTCCAAATCTGACACTGATTTCTTCTATGTTCAAGTCCTCTTGGATTGACTAATTGATTGGGGAGAGTGGGAATTGGTCTACCTTTTCATTGGTGCTATATGAGGTTTAGGACCTCACCATCATTAGAGAATATTTTTGGAATGTCCTTCTTGAGGTTGAAGGACCTCATTTGGTTGGCTATTAGGCTATAATACTTCTTTATCCTCTAACTGAAACCATCTTTCAACCCAAACCAAAATTCCTTGAGGGAAGACTTGTGATCCAGGGTGGTATTTGGTAGGAGCTTCTTGATATTGGCTCATAGATCATACACCTCCCTATTGTAGTCATATTCTTTGATGTTTAATCTTTGTAGCTTGAATACGATGTCCTTCTCAATTGACAAGTGGTGATACTTATAGTATCCAAGTGTGAAAGGGAAGTGGATGTCATGCTTATGTTTAGCTTTTATTAGATCCTAAGACTCTATCACTTGCCTATAAAAATATAATAGAATGATCCAGTCCCTACATCATTAAGGAACAAGGAAAGACTTACCTTTGAAGTCACTAAGTTAGATGTTAGTGAAGGACTTGAAATGGATGATCCACTTGCCCCATATTCCTAGTAGTACCATTTCAGCTTTGGAGAGTTGGTACCCAACATATTTGTTCAACTTGTTAATCCAGTTGGATGTGAATATGATGTTGGAATAAGTATGGAAAGGTGAACTTTGAGAGGGGAGGGGTGAATCAGTACTGTAAAACACTTTTAAACTATCTAAACATTCTTTCTTAATCATTTACTGGTTCCATAACTTGTATGGATAACATAAAACATATAAAACACAACATATAACTCATAACACATTCATTTTGATATTGCAAAAATCCTTGTTAGAGGATAAAAAATGTGGTGGGGATGACACCCACAAAACTTCAATACTGCAGTAAAAATTTTTCTTAGTTAGAGCTACACTATTAGATATTTATGATAGCTTACCCTGTTAAGAGTATTAACTCATTTAAGACTCTTAAGACCAGTTAAGTCTACCTTTCTAAAGGATTTTACAATTCTAAGCTAAGAAATACCCAATTGAAGGATTTACATTATAAGATCTGTTAGGATATGATCAATTAAGAGACTTTACAATTTTGATTACTCTTTAATCGGTAACACAAACTTGTCTGTTAAAATTGCATCTACTTATGCTTTTCAGAATCTATATGCTCAATAACTTATTACTTCATCCTATGCACCTCTCACAATAACAATTCCGTACTTGGTAGATTCAACTCTAAATCAGAATTACTCTTTGCTCTTTTCTGCTCTATACTTGGTAGCTTCTCTACTCATAACCTTCTTTCTACAATCTCTGCTTAACACATGCAATCTCCTCTTATTCTCTCTCTCTCTCTGATCTTTACATTCTGATCCATTTATATACAATTCCATAAGCAGTGGAAATATTCTAGAATCATCTCTTAAAGAGGTTCTAGCATTAATTACTCCTCCACTACATATTCTCATACTTAATTCTCATTCATAGATCTCACCTTGTAATCATGCATAATCATCATGTTTAAATCTCCAATGCTCTTTCATACAATCTCCTCAAGATTTGTAAACTGTTTTCTATTCGGTGTCCAGATTCAATGTATTTAGAGATTCTTCTTATGTCGGTTTGACATGCTCAGTAACACATTTTCCTCTTTCTCAATAATTGTCTCATCTTCTCAGTTAGGTAGGTGTTGTATCTCCATATAACTTAGTGCTTGATGTTATCTTTCTCGGTGACTAAACTTCCTTTGCCTTTACCGAAATTACCTTCTCCTTTAGTTCCTTTTACCGAATAGCTTATGTGATTTTCTAACTTGTCTTTCCTTCATTACCAAATGAATTTTACAATCATTATGACTTCCTCATAACTAATGACGACAAAATAACTCTTAGGAGTATCAATCTCCCCCTTTGGCAGTAGTTTGGTTTCTTTGTTAAAAACCTTCAAACTCTTAAAAAAATTAAAATCTTATCCTTAGCAAAAATGTCCATGTATCCAATCCTTGGTAAAATTATTACTCCCCCTAAAGTAAGACTTCATGTACACATATCATATCTATCCTCTGTATATATCATCCCTTTTACTCTTCTATTTCTCCCTTTTTTCATATAATATATTTCCCCCTTTTTTAACAAAAAATGCTAAAATAATAACTCACTATTTTTCAAATTGAGGGATCTTGTCAAAAATAGATTGATACCAATCTTGTGCATCCTTCAGTGATGCCCTCCATGAGTCTTTTAGTGTCTATAACACTATGATTTGTTTACTGATATTAGCTGTCAAACTCATCATGCTATCCATTTCACTAACATTTGATGTGCTAACTAAATCTTTTTCTTTATGTACTTGTTTTTGCAATGAGTCAATGCGGGGTATCAAATTTTTTTGGAGTTCCATAAGATCCATTCTAATCTGATTCTCCTCTTTTCTCAGCTTATATTTTACTCCCATTAAGTGCTTCATCCTTTCATAGTATTCTTGGAAAGAATCAGGCTGGGTAGAAACTTTAGCTAACTACTCGGTCAACTCCTTCTGAATAGTTTCATCATTTTCCTTGATTTCCTTAATGTAATTGGAAAATAAACAAATGGTTTGAAATAATAAAATAAATTTTTTCAGCTCATTCTCCAATTCTATAACTAACTCAGATAGAGTTACCTTATTTAGTGAAACTAATTGCAGAAGATCTTCAATCATTTTATCTTCAATTTTCTTTTGATGCACTTGCATCAAGTATTCTGATGTCTTGGAACTAGGTTGGTTTATTTGGTTTACCAATTCTTGTAACTGGCTATATATATCTCCTTTTTCATTTACCTCAGCCTCTAGTATAATTTCATGTAACATATCTTTGATATTTCTCCAAAATATCAGTCTTTTACTTCTTTGCAATCAATTTTTCTTGAGAAACTTTTCTCTTTAGTAAGTCTCTGAACTCAGATAGTTCCTTTGGGCTCAAGGTTGAATATAAACTTTAGGAATAATAATAGGTTTTCTTAAATCAACCTCTTTTTCATGCTTCCTCTTCTTGGATTTTTATTTTACTATAGATGCCTTCTTTGCATCATATTGTGCAATAGTTGTGTCCTTAGTCTTCTATTTAGTTTCCTTCTTATTCTCTTCTTGCTTCTTTTCTTCTTTCTTCTCCCATTTCTCTTCTTTCTTCCCATCATCTATGTCCTTTTCTTTCTCTTTTTCTTATTCCTTTACTTATTCTGTAGTCTTGGTAGGATTTATCGACTCTTCATTCTGACCTTGTGCTGTCTCGGTCTCTTTAGTCTCCTCGATATCTTTTGTTGTAGATTCCTGTGCTAGTTCAGTGGGGGCATCAACAACTATTGGAACATATTTGGTTACCTCTAAGATTAATTCTTCAAAATCAATAAAATCCATTACCTACTCAATTAAAACATCTTCTCCCATCAACCTTTCCTTGGAAGAATCATCTATATCCATTTC
Source organism: Chamaecyparis obtusa (assembly GCA_027943335.1). NCBI lineage: Eukaryota > Viridiplantae > Streptophyta > Pinopsida > Cupressales > Cupressaceae > Chamaecyparis > Chamaecyparis obtusa. Next base: position 1,639,449 of record BSBK01000083.1, on the reverse strand, counting down.
TTTAGTTTCTTTGGCCTCGATTGCCATGATATGTTCATCATATTGTATGTTCTTAGCAGGGTCATAATTTGTGATATCCTCAATGATAAATTCATCTTTATCTATTGTCAAGTCAATTGGACCTATCTTACCTATTTTTTCCTTGACCTCTTCATTAATCGGTTGATAAAGAGAAAATATTTTTCTCCAAAGATCATCAGTTTCATTCTGCACTTCCTCTAACTTACTGACCATGATGCTTAGTGCTCTACTTTTTACTCAGAATCTCTTTGAATATTCTTGCAATGTGTCTTTGATTCCTCTTTTAGTTAGGTCAAGGATTGTGATAGCCATATATCTGTCCCTTATTTACTTCTCAAATGCTAGAACATATTTCCATCTAGCATCAATCTTTTGATATAACTCATTAGCCATATTTGGTGCTACTTCAGCTAGTGTAGTTTTGAATTCGTGCAAAGTAAATATAAGAGCCTCTTTAATTTTATCTTTTTCTTCATCACTTCTATTCTCATATTTCATTTGTTTCAATCCTGAATAACCTCCATATTTCTTTAGTGTTGTAAGAGATTCATCAAGGCTTTTCACTTTTGGTACTCGACTTTGTACAACTTTAAATTGTGAAACATACTCTGATTCAGTTTCACTTTCTTCTTGTAGCTTCAATTTTCTTCTAGGCCTTCCAATAGCCTTTTTCTCTCTTATGTAGGTTTTAGTCTTCGGTGGTTCTATCTCTTCTTTATTCTTCTCTCTTTGATTGGAGGAAGACCTTGTTGATGGTCTAAGGCCGATTGGATGAGGGGTCTCTTTCTTCATTCTTGTTTTCTTCCCCTTAACCTTTTTCAATTCAACTTCTTCTTCTTCAACATGAATACCCAAATTATCTAACAAGTTATTGATCATACTACTAGTTTTTCTTATGGTCTTCGGTATCAAGATACATAGCTTGATTTTCTCTTTAACTTCTTCATAAGTACCATACTGAGTTGCACTTTTGTCAACTGGTTTCTCTAAAAGTCCTTTTATTTGTATTGATGCAACATCAATGTCCAATTCATATCACATGGTGGAAACCACATGGTTCTTGGATACTTAGCTCTCACTATACATGTGTTTGTGTCTACTTCAAAACATAAATGATTGTTATATTTTTCTATAAAATGAGGTGGAATCCTGAATCTCTTATGCATCTTTGTTTGAAAATTAACAAAGTAATCATTCATGACCATATACAAATTTTCTCCTATGCTTTGAATATATTCATTGATTTGATAGATAATCAGTTTATCTGCTTTCCAAACTACTTCACTGATTGTAGGAAAGAAGTTCTCAAAATAAAAGAAAATGTATATCAGTAATGGTCTGAACTTAATTGTATTAGACTTTTCTTTCCTAATAGTATTCATGTTGTCATCCAATTATTTCAGAAATATTTCACATAGGTCTATCTTCATGTCCTTTTTCACAATCTTGTATGCAATATCAACTGCTCCACATGGTACATTGTCTACCCAAGATGTCTGAAAGATTTGGTATGATATGATGTTTATCGCAAGTCTTAGCTTAGGGTCACCAATAGTAGAAAACTTCAAACATCTACCATCCCATTTTTCTTGTGTAAGCTCACATAGCTTATTCTTGTCAGTTGTCTTATATGCCCTCGATCTATCACTGACCATAAATCCTATGATAATGTGTGCAATACATCCTTGGTGATCTTCACAGGTGCATTGAGCCACATGAACTGATCATGTACTCAGATAAGTACCATCCTCATCTTTTATTTTTTAAAATCTATCGGTGCATTCATAGAATGGACAAAAATCTTGGTCTCCAGATGTGTGTGGTCATCTTTCAATTTCCCATTAATGCACAAATTCTTGTAAGATGTGTCAATTTCAGCTTGGTAGATGTCTTCAATTTTACAGTGAATGAAGGTGCAAACATCTTTAATGACTATAACCCTTGGTGGAATCAATGACATGGCTCTAGACTTGTCAACTTCAACAACAAAGATATGAGACAACTTGCATTTAGGATTGATAAAGTTAATCTTCTCAACAATAACAAGCTTCTGGAGTTTTGGTACCATTAGATTCTAAAAAATAATCTTCAAAAAAATAGGGTTTCACTTGAATATCAATTAGATTGTTCTAACATGGCTCGATAAACATTGTAAATACCTTAAATTCTCTTTATGCTACCTGGATTTTCTTGAATGATCGCTTGGAATCGCTCAATAGTTTCTTCTCTGTCAATTGTTTCAAATGCTTGTGAAACTGTAAGGTGAAAATGAAATAGCACAACCTCTATTTATATCTTCTCCTCAATTAGGATTTCCAACAACTGTATTATTTGCATTAAATACTCTTTACTGACTTCCTTTCACCGATAACTAGAATACACTTTGTTTCACTGAATGGAACCAAATAACTTATACACTTTACCAATCAAAATATGAAATGAAAACTTCACAACTTATATCCAAATGCATCTGTAGGATAGGAAAATGAATAAAACATGCATACAAGAGGAACCATCAAACTCTAAAGTATGCAAAATCAATCTATCCAAAGACAAAAAATTGAGACAAAGAAATGAAAACTATAACAAAACTCCCTCAATTTGACAATTGTGCTCTTTCTTGCTTCTCCAAAAGAGTGGATGTAGCTCCCATATTGACACAATGAAAGCAAGATGTTTCTGATAATATTACTATAATGATGATGAGAAGATTTGAAAGAAGATGGTTAAACAAAAAAGAGAGAAATGATCTCAATTTATAGAATTTGAAGACCAAATCTCAAAATTAGCAAATTGATGTGCAAAAGGGAAATTATCATAGATTATGGAAATTAGCAAATTTGAAAGAAGAAAATTGTCTTTAAAATGATAATTTATGACAAATTGAATGCACAATTAAAAATTAAAGAGTTATAAAAAGGAAATTTGTCATAAATTATGACAATATGACAAAAGTAAAAAAAGGGAAAATTATCATAAACTATGACAATTTATGAAAAAAGGGAAAAACAAAAATTGTCATAAACTATGACAATTTATGACAAAAAAAGAAAAGGGAAGGTGGAGGCTAAAAAAGAGGAAGTGGTGGCTAGAAAAGTGGGTGAAGCACAAATTAAGGGATAAAATCCCATTCATCAAAAGGAGGGAATTATTAAATTTGAAAATTCATTTATTCCCACAAAATGGAAATTATGATTTAAGAATTATTAAAATTTTGTAAATCAATAATTACCCAATTAATTAAGGTCAAATTAATTAATTGTTAAACTTAGGGAAAAAGGGATAAATAAATGTAATTTTTTTATCAAAGCTAAGACTTAGGGATAAATTATGGGTTATTTACCCCTAAAGAAGACAAATTAATTGATTTGACCAAATTGATGATTTTGATAAGGCAAAGGATCAATTTTGATGACTATGATAATTTTGAATTGATTTCAAAATAGATTAATTAGGTAAAAAATAAGGAAAAATCAACAAGAAATATTAGCAAATTAGGGATCAAATTAGAAATTGAAGACATGTTAGAAAAAGGGGGCACATAGGTGTGAACCATTTTTAGGTGTCTACAAGTATAAATTTTAGATGGTATGTTTCTGTGAGGCTCTTTGGTCAATTTTTGAGGCCGTTTCTAGAGGCCAGTTGTGTTGGTGGGGAGTTTTACAGAGGCATAATGAACTGATTATTGTGAGTGCAAATTTGATGTACACCGTGGTTTGTTTTCACTTGAAGGCTGCATTTTGGTAAATAAAAGGTAAAAATGGTGTGCAAGATGTTAATCCTCTTGTTGAGTTTCTAGGTTGATGTTCACATCAAGTGTAAAAGTGCATTGGTGTTGTATGTTTTTCAGCCTCGTATGCTTTACGTTCTTTGTTGTGTGCACTCATGTATTCAACATGTTGAACATGTTATGTTCCTCAAAGCATTACACACCCCATATTAAAAATATTGAACATGCCATTTTCAAAGTTTGATGCACATGTCTCTTAATGTGCCTACCTTACCATGTGCTATGCACACTTTATCTTCCTATTTTGAACTTACCATAATGAAATGTGGACTACATATGCATTGTTTGGAGTGCATTTGTCTCTTGTCATGGGATGCACACCTTATCAAGCATGTTTGCACCATTCTTGGTGTGCACATGTTGCAGTTTGTTTGTAGGTGTGCACACCATTTGGAGAGTTGAGCACACCTATTCCTGGTGTTTGTGCAATATTTTTTAGATGGTGCATGCAATAGGATAGAGGGATAAAACAAGGATGGGTTGTGAATTTTGTATGTGTTTTACATACTATTCAAAGGAGGATGTGCGCACTTGGTGAGGATTCCAGCAACGCAATTCAATGGGTTTTGCATACGATGAGAAAGCTGGGCACACATATTGTTTGTTGGTGCATGCCACATTGCGATAGAAGGAGGCTCCCATGGTTTATTCTGCAGAAAAAAAATATGGTACACAGAAAAAAGGAGTAGGGGCACACTCTTCCTTGAATTTGTGCATGTTAGTATGAAGGTAGACTGCAAGGGAAGTGTTTGTAGGCAATGTGGAAGAGTAAGGAAAAATGTGCATGCAGTCCAAAGAAGAATGGAAACACAAATAGGTGTGCACACATGGTTATACTGCTATGCACTTGTCTTGGAGGAGTACACACTTTTCTTGTAGGGTGCACATGATAAGTTTGAAGGATTTTAGAAGTTAAAAACAAGCGATTTTGCACACCCTCTTTTCATTATTGATAAAAAATTCAAAGGGTGCGTGCTTGTTGGAAAAATGTGCAAGCTGGAGCAAGGAACAATACAAGGGGTTTCTATGTGGGTTTTTTTGGTAAGTTGACTATACTGTTGTATATGACTAGATATAGTGTTGTCATTATGGAAAAAAGTCATATAGAGTTTTGGAGTCAGCACATATTATCATAAGGTCAGAATATGGCTAAGCATAGAAGACTGGACAGTTAGCAGAGCACCAGTAGATCAGAGCATCAGTGCATCTGCGTATGACCAAGTTATGGTATGTGCCCTTGAAGTTAAGATGGTAAGTGTGTATTCATGCTAAGTCTAAGAGCGCATGATTAGATGAGATAGTATGATAAAGATACAGATAGTTGAAGTGGTACAAAAAGTGGATGCTAGAACATAACAAAGTATGCAGCCGACTAGTAGTAATTTGATTAGTGGTTATAATAATGTTTTGTAAAGGCTATGTGCCCATTGTAATTAGGTTGTAGGAATGTAAACATCTTTGTTTTTAAACACGCTTGAGCCAATTCACTTGGAAGCATTGTATGTAATTGGTTACAGGCCGACCTAGTTATTTATTTTATTAGCACATATAAATATAAGATGTGCCTTTGTAATAAAGTATGAAATGTGGATAAAGAGATAAGACAAGAAGAGAAGAGACATGTGAAGTGAAGATAGAATGAGTTATATCTTTACAAGAGGCTAAAGCATTAGCGTACAAAAGGAACTGATCAAACAAGCAGTGCCACAACACCAGTTCATCTAGCAGATATAGAGTGTATCTGAGATCAGAAGGTTGTATCCTTCAGCACTTGAGTAGTGAGCTCTAGGATAGTGTGTCCCCGCCCCTAATAAGGTTATTGTAAAATACTCCTAATAGGGTCTGACCTTTGATCAGGTCTCTGTACTAAAAGCATTGTAAAGAACAACTCCTAACAGGGTTACAGATCTTCTAACAAGGATCATCAGACACTAGTACAGTTCTTAGTGGGTGTCAATTCCCACTAGGTTTTTTACCTATTTGGGTTTCCCTGTAACCATATTGGTGTTATGTGTTGTGATTGTTTAGCTTATGTATATTGATGTTTATTTTAGTACTTAAGCAATCGAGATAAGTTTCAAGATTAAAAGTAAAAGATTAAAATATAGTGAACACTGATTCACCCCCCCCCGCCTCTCAATGTTCCATTCCTAACAATTGGTATTAGAGCTCTGGTCCTCTGAAGATAAGTTTAACCACTTGAGGAGATCAATGGGTTCAGAAGAAGCAAAACATCTAAAGCAGAATCTTATGGCAGCTCTTGAAGACCTTGACAAATCTGAGAAAGAAGTTGAAGAAGTAAAATTGAAAGTCAGTGGCGCACAAGTATTCATTTATAAACTGAGACAAGATTTGAAAAATTGTACAAACAATGATTTGGGAAAAATGGTTAAGAAGCTTTATGAGGAAAATACATCTTTACAAGATCAGATTCAAGAGTTGGATGAAAATCTAACTAACAATCAAGAAGTTTATGATGAATAGATCAAAGAGAATCTTTAAATGAATTAAGAATTGAGGCAAGCAAACATGGAAATCTTGGGACTGAGAAACAACAAAGAAAAGTTAGAATCTGAATTGATTGAAGCAAAGACTCACATTGAAAAATTACACACAAGCAAGGATCTAATAGAATCTTAGTTATATGCTCGGAAGCTTAAAGGAGATACCAGTGGTTTTGAATTCAATGAAGCACAAAATCAGATTGATGACATGCGAGCAAGGATGAAAGAACTAGAAGACACTACAAATGCTAAGGAAACTAGAAATTAGACTAAAGACAATGTTGAACCATCTAAGGATGAGCGAAAGCTAGTAGACCAAACATGTTATGCCTGTAACAAGCATGGACATATTGCAAGGGATTGTAAAGAGGTAAGACCTTTCAATGGCTATTGTTATTCATGCAATAAATTTGGTCATAGAGCTATGAATTGTAGAATAAGTCAAAAGAACAAGAGTCGGCACAATCAAAGAAATCAAAATCAACTAAATGAAAGATTTTCTCAGAGTATTACATGTTAGATATTTAATTATAATGGTCACTCAGCTAGATAGTGTAGAATGGTAACCCATATCAATGCGTCGAGGAATTTAAGGCCTCTAGTTATTTTTCACTCTTGTAATAAGGCTGGACACGTCTCAAAGTTTTTTATATCAAGAACACAAAGTCAGTAAAGTCCTAAAAAGATAGAAGAATCAATATTGGATATTGAAGGAGAAGTCAAGTTTTTTAAAGCTTCAGAAGATGCAAGCTTGATTTTGATAGAGGAAAATAAGGATAAGGTTGATGAGTATGTATTGAATGCATCCACAATGGATGTACCCTCTACATTTGGATGAATGACCCTTAGGGTCATAAGGGGAGCTAATTTAGCTCTAGACCCCTGCATGACCGATATAATCACCCTCAGAGTATGCACCTTTGGATTTAACATCTTCGAGACTATTTGATACTATGTGCAATAGCACACTGCCTAATAGATTGCATGATAGAAGTTGGAAATTCTCAGTCAAATTCTGGTTTACGTGGCAAGCCTTAATGGTAGAAATTTCAATTTATAGTCTATGGAAACTTACAGATCACTCATTGCATTCAATTTTGAGTGATTGGAGACCACAAGAGCCCTAACAATTAAATTGTGAAGTGTGATTTACCTGTGAAGAAGTGTGATTGATCAGTTACAAAGCTCTAGTCCGACACAAAAATTTAAGAAGTCTTTGGAATCCTATTTGAAGCATTAACCAAGTAAGTCATGGCTACACCAGTCGTGTTTGATGTTTCAGAGAGAAAGAGATACATTTTCAAGAGACACCCTTTTATGTCAACCCTAGATGACCTAGAAGGTGCATTTTCAAGAACCCCTATGGGCGTAATGCATGTTGAAGACATCCATACGTACATTTATTGTAAGAAGGTACCAGTTGGACTTGATAGGATAAGGTCACACCTTGATTCCATGATGAAACTAGATAAAACATTCCTAGATGAGTTTCCATAGTTGGAAAACCATCCCATTGTTGAGTATGCTACGACATATGAGTTCTGTGAATTCGAGCAGATCAAGATCTTGCTAAGTAGAATCCATGATGACCTATGTTGGATAGGTGAAGTCCCAGTAAGAATCACAGGAGATCTTATTCATGAAATGATAGGACTTTCTAAGATAGGCATCGTTCTTCTAGTGGGAAAGGATGTAAGGAAATTAGTTGAATAGGCTTGCAAGTACATAAGTGATAGACGTGGTATGAAAATTGAGCCTATTGAAGAGAAAGACATCAAATTGATGTCCATGATACTAGGCTATAGATTTTAGCACACCAACAAGGTGAATAGTGTGTCTGCAGCCACTATTCTTGTAGCAATCAGACTTGTTAGAGAAAATGGAGAGTTCAGTTTGTGTGAGATCTTGCACACACAATTGATTGATAATATTAAAGCCATCAAGCATGATAAGACCAAAATATTTAGGTTTGGGTCTTTAATCATCTACATGTACTTCCATATACTTGGAAAGGTTTTAGATTTGTACTTAGATAAAAGTATGCCTACAATGCCTCAAATATCTCTTAAGATATCTACTGATAGCTCATTCAAGGATTACATGGAGCTAGGTTTGAAGACATTTAGGATCAAAATGCAGATGAGGTACAAGATACTAGAAAGCATTGTTGAGAAATACAAAGACAATATTTGTTTTATGGTAGAAATTGACATAACATGCATGGAAGCAGTTGAGCCTAGAAAAAAGTGGATTCATCCACTTGGTTATGAGGTAGAAGAACCAATCCTAGAAGCATATGCAAAAGTATTACTATCAGCTCCTAAGGACCCTAATGAGCCTAGATGGGGAACCTATGAGGAAAAGACAAGGGAAGTTGATGCAGTTTTGAATAGTGCAACAACTAAGAGGAAAGCCTCTAAAATTACATCTGAGATACTTATAATTCATGGTGTGACTTAGGAAGATCTTGAAAAAGAAAGAGAAGAAAAGATAGCCTTGGAGATTGAGAGTGTATCCATAGTGGAAGCTGAGAAAGATGATCGTAAAATGAAGAAAATCAAGATTGAAAAGACAGATGATACAAAGGATAAATAGGGTAAAAAAGATGTTATCCCTCCCATGCCCAAAGATATAGTTGATTTGACATCACCTCCTAAGTATAAGACAATAGAAAAGAGGAAGAAGGAGTCTGGTACAAGACACCCATCCTCATGGGCAACTAGAAGTCAGAAAAAGAACACTCAAGCACCTCCGCAGGTAGATTTCAGACCTAGTCTTCAACTTTTGAGAACAAGGATTGTTGATGAAGGAAGAATAGATCAAATAGGAAATCTCTATGAGAAATATAGTGAGATTGACAAATAAAAAATCCATGGAATGATAATAAAAAACATGCTAAAATTCAAGAAGATAGTCCTAGAACTTAAGACAGTAATTCCAAACACTATTTGGAATATCTTAGAATCTTTGAAGAAACAAGCTATTGAAAAAGATCTAAGAATAAGGGAAAAAAGTCTAGATGAGAGCCTCCCTATATGTTATTTAGAATAGAAAAAATTATTGTTAGATCTGGTGAAGCTGCACCTCAAAAAAAAGTTGAGGACACTGCACATAATGGATAAGAACTTTGAGTTGGCAGCTAAGAGACACAAAAAGATTTTGAGAAAGTTTTTATGGATAGGCATATGTACCCATCTACTATGCACACAAATCAAATGTCCTCTAAGGAATCCAAGGAGTCAAAGACCACCAATGCACAAATAATAGGTCCTCAGGATTCAACACCTATAGTGGAAACACCTATAGAGGCAGTGAAGTCTACACCCATAACAAAGACACTATCTTTATTGATAATGTAGAGATAGCAATGGTAGCCACTGATAAAGACTTGGATAAGTTTGAGGAAGATTTTGTGAGAACACATGAGGCTGAAATTCTATGCGGTGAAAATTCACCTAAGATACAAGAGGAAGTAATGATAGAAGATATAACAGGAAAGGAAGAGGAAGAGGAGAAGGAAGAAGAAAAAGAGGTAGAGGAGAAAAGGAAAGATAGTGAACAAAAAGCTGAGCCATCTATTGAAATACCTATGAAAATAAAGCAAGAAGTGATGGACAACACTCCTATCACTCCCTTACCCTCAACATCATTGTTGTCAAGTTTGACACCAGACACCACAAGCTTGGACTCTTGGGGAGAAGAAGACCTGATTAAGATCAGTGTCCTAGCTATGGAGAAAGAAAAAGAGAAGCAAGTGATGAGGAACCCTCTGTTTGTTGAATTAGTCAACATTCTAAATAGATTTCTACCTTCAAACAAGAAAGTGTCTAAGGTTCATTTAGTTGATGATGTCAGTACCATATTGACAAACTTCAAAGAAAACTTTTCTAGCTTGGGAGAATCTGCATCTCAAATTGTAGAAGAGAAATATATGAAGAAAAGATTGAGTGAACTAATTGAAAACTTTGCACTTGACCTTAGTTCATTGAAGGTTGGTCAATAATCCTTGAAGGAGTTTGCAGCTAAGGGAAGGAAGACCATAGCTGATTGTATGAACCAGGATAAACTAACTACATATCACTATAAGAAAATCCAAGAGGTAGAATCCATGATTGATAGTCTAAGGAAATCAGTGGAAGATCCCTCCATTGATATGAATATGTGCAAAAATGTATACCAAGGGTAGATAGAAAAGATATAAAAGTCTGAGAAGGAGATGTCCAAGATAAGAGCAAGGCAAACATAGGTTAGGAATTCTCTTGTGCCCTCTCTAGATATACTTCATCAAAACATCAAGGAGATAGATGCCACTATGGTGACATATGATCAAGGTCTGAATATAGACCTAGAAAAGATGAAGAAGCTACAATATGCCTTATGCAACCATCTACATATTGTCAATGCACTGATAGCATTTTGGAAACAAGAAATCCAAAACTTGCAGATTGCTTATCTGGATGTACTTTCCTTGTAAGTACTTGTACATATACTTTTTTGAGCACCTTTGTCATTAAAGTCAAAGGGGGAGTATTTTATGTTGTAGAATATGGAGTGTTATATATGATGTAAAGAAGAAGTATAGTATAGAGTATAAGGGAGATATAAGTTAGAGTATATACTAAAGAATTTTCTATAAGGGTCCAGATAGTAACTTTGCCATATTCCTTTGTTGCCATTAATGAAAGAGGGGGAGATTTTTGGAAAGTTGACTATACTATTGTATATGACTAGATATAGTGTTTTCATTATGGAAAAAAAGTCATATGGAGTTTTGGAGTTAGCACATATTATCATAATGTAAGAATATGGCTAAGCATATAAGACTAGATAGTTAGCAAAGCACCAGTAGATCAGAGCATCAATGCACGGGTGTATGACTGAGTTATGGTATGTGCCCTTGAAGTTAAGATGGTAAGTGTGTATTCATGCTAATTCTAAGAGTGCATGATAAGATGAGATAGCATGATGAAGATACAGACAATTGAAGTGGTACAGACAGTGAATGACAAAATAGAATAGAGTATGCAGCTGACTGGTAGTAATTAGATTAGCAGTTATAATAATACTTTGTAAAGGCTATGTGCCCATTGTAATTAGGTTGTAGACATGTAAACATCTTTTCTTGTAAACACGCTTGAGCTAATTCACTTGGAAGTGTTGTATGTAATCAGTTATAGGCCGACCTAGTTATTTATTTTATTAGCACATATAAATATAAGATGCACCTTTGTAATAAAGTATGAAATGTGGATAAAGAGATAATACAAGCAGAGTAGAGACATGCAAAGTGAAGATAGAATGAGTTAGAGTTTTACAAGAGGCTAAAGCATCAAAACACAAAAGGAACTAATTAGAGAAGTAGTGTCACAACACTAGTTCATCTAGCAGATATAGTGTGTATCTGAGATCATAAGGTTGTAGCCTTCATCACTTGAGTAGTGAGATCTAGGATAGTGTGTCCCCACCCCTAATAGGGTTATTATAAAAGACTCCTAATAGGGTCTAACCTTTGATCAATTCTCTGTACTAAAAGCATTGTAAAGAACAACTCCTAACAGGGTTACATATCTTCTAACAAGGATCATAAGACACTATTACAGTTCTTAGTGGGTGTCAATTCCCACCGAGATTTTTACCTATTTGGGTTTCTATTAGAAATAGGGAATACTAAGAGAGGGGGGTGAATCATTATTCTAAAAACTTTATCTTTTGCCCAATTATGGATATAGTAGATTATCTTTATACATGCATAACATAAGAAGCTAAACAACATGCATAACAATAAAGAACTCATAACACATGATTTGTTCTCAAGGAAACCCTAGCCAAGGGAAAACCCTGGTGGGGATGGTACCCACAAAGATCCACTAATCAAAAGTATTCTATTAAGGATGTTGACCCTATTAGGAGTCTATTACAAGCATATAGTGTATTAGTCCTGATTAAGGGACTATAGGCCTTGTTAGAAGCCTCAACCCTGTTAGGAGTTGGTAGTACAAAATGTGATTACTAGATGAGCCCACTACCCAAACAAGTAATGTATAATATACACTAATTACAAAAATAGGTTAAGGTACATTACCTTATACTACTTGCATCAATATCTCTTCGCTGCTCTTTCACTATCGCTATTACATATGTATCATATACTGGGCATCATATCACTACTTCATTACATTTCATTACTACTACATGATACTTCCTCTATATTTACAATTAAAATTACATTTATACCAATAGATTTATCCAAGAGTTAAAATCTAGGATGTCATCCCTTTATATTGTTAAGTCATTATTTTGATAAACAAAATATTCCCTTAACTCTTTACTAGTTCTATCTTCATATTCTGTCATGTTGGCTTGACATTGTCTTCGATAAAAATGTCATAACTTCTTCCGTACATGTCATACTGACTTGCATTCTGAGATGGGCATTCAATAGACATCATAGAGTCTATGTTCAAGTGTGAAAGCACTGAACTTACTCCAATCAATGTCACAAACAAAAACTATGTACAGGTTCACTAGTAAAAATATTGTCTCACACTTAGACAAATTTGCAATGCGCTCTGTCATACTTGCTCTTTGACCTATGCAATCTTCATGTAGATCATATGTTTCCATAATGACAAAATCTATGTAATCAACTCAGCCAAATTTCCAACAATCTCCCCCTTTGTCAATGGTGGCAACATATGAGAAAATTGGCTAAGTGTACAACTCAAAATCTCAAAATTGTTCAAAATTGTGGCCATAGTATAAAATATATACTATCCTTATAACTCCTCAAAAAAATATTTTCTCAGATATACTACTCCCCCTAAGAGTATCAATCCTTATCATATAGAATCAATTTTCTTCTATATATCTCTCCCCCTTTGACAACAATGACAAAATAAAGGTAGGGAGGGTTACAAAATTGTATCACAAAAATATTATACCTCAATTCAATTATTGCAAAGTTGGTAGGCTTGCAACACAATCTACATAATCTATCTTCATGTCTTCTATCTCCTTCTCCCATGATTTCTTAATGGAATCTACCACATTAAGTATTGCACTCAGTCCATAAGATGCTATTTCACATGCTTGGAGGTTTTCAAATTTAAACATATGAAAAGATGTCTTAACTGAAAAAAATTCTTCCAACTACTCTTCAATAATGCTTAACTTCATAGAAGCATGCTCTCTCAATAGAGTGAATCTTCTTAATTTTCTATCTCTCTCATCTTGCACAACTCTAATTTCATCATAAAGCTTCTGAAATTTCTTCTCAACATCACATACCTTCACATTGGGGCTAGACAGAAGGTTTGTTTCATTTAGAATTTATGCTTCCTTCAACTTTATCTTTTGATCTTCTTTTACTGTTAAGGTCTCTGATTTTGTACACTATATGTAGAAAGATTTACCTATTTCCAAATGCTTCCTCAAATCCTTGATACAGATATCAAGAGTGTTGATATCATTCCTGATGTTCTGACTAATGTTCAAAAGCATTCTAGCCTCATAGGCTGCTTGTGCTTTCACTTTTGCAATATCAGACAAGTTTGTGAATTCATTATCAAAAGTGATCATTACCTTCTTTTCTTTCTCCATAGGGTCTACTTCTACAATTTGTGTAGTTATAGTGCTTTGTAACTTCTCAGTTAGTTCCTTCAGACACCCTTCAAGACTCTTCACTTTCTCATTCTTGCCAATGATTTTATTTAAGGATGTGATCAATTCCAACTGATCATCATCATCTACTTCCTTTCTCAAATTCTCAATCATAGATCCAATTTGAGTCTTCTTTCCAGTCTCAGGAGTAAGACTGATATCTTCTTTGGTGGGAATGGGAACTTGTTCCTCTATTACTGGTGGTTCCACAACTATTGTCTCTGTCATCTCTTCTTCTTTTGTATCTTCATGTTCTTCAAAGGCCAAATTGTCAACAATGTTCTCCAAATTCTTGAATACATTTTCATCAGTATCCAAGGTGATTTTTGTACTGTCTACATTCATTTCTTCATCTTCAATATTAATGGCTGGAGGAGAGGGAATGTCCTCTTATTCTTTCTCACTTTCTTTCTCTACTGCAACTGATGATTCTCCAACATTTTCTGACAAAACCTTGATAATAGCTTGCTCTGTCTCTGAATTGATTTCTTCATATCTACCTCCCATAATCTGAATAGTTCTCCTTTTGGTTCTTAGATGGCTGCTTAAGGATTTCATGATCTGATTGAAATGTGTTTCATCTCTTATTTCACAAAGCTTTCTCACAAGATTTTCTCTTATAGCTATTTCCTCCTCTGATGCTCTCTTCTTCCTATTTACAAGTTTTTTATATAAATCACCAGGTATCTATCCCTGAATTGTATCAAACTTCTTGTCAGCCAAAATCATATGCTTCACAACTACATTCTCCAAATTAAGTCTGTCTATATAATCATAAAGATCATAGTACTTGTTCATTCTTGCAATGTCACCATTCTCAATGTTCTGCTCATTAAGCTTTTCAACTTTGGGTTTCCAAGCTTTCTTCTTAGTAGTGACATCATCTTTTATTTCTGCAATCTTTCTTGGAACTAGTTGTACTAAAGTTTTATGTCTCTTTCCTAGTCCAGTAGCACTTTCCTTTACTCTTTTTCTTGATGTGGAGGAAGTGGATCTAGTAGACATCTTTGCTTCTATATTCTTCTTAGTTTCTTCCACTTTCACCTTCACTTGTGGTTCTTCCTGTTGTACTGCAATTGATGATAAAGGAGGGATAGACAAAACTTCTTTTTGTCCACTCTCTCTGATTACTGTTGCTATTTTCTTTGCTACCAAAAACTCAAGCTCTGTCATTCTTGTATCTTTTAGGATTTTCTTTATGGTGCTCTCAACTCTCTTCTTAGACTACTTCTCTTCAATTAGGATCTTTGCAGAGTTGTTCTCCTCAAAGGTTCCAAACCTGTTACACTAAGTGTCCAACTTACACTTAAGTAACCTGCTAACATACTCTTCAGTCTCTACCTCAGATATCTCATAGCCAAGAGGGTCTATGAACTCTATTCTAGGCTCCACTACTTCAATATAGGTAAAGTCAGTATCCACCATAAAACATATATCATCTTTATATTTTTCAACAAGAGACTTAGGGATCCTTGATCTGCTAGAAACAATATTTTGAAATGTCTTAATAACCAGTACTGCACTCTCCTTTACACTATCAATAACATGTCTTCTATACACTAGGTTAATCCTTTCCATTGTATTATGTCCATCATTCCAGTCATTCCCTATGGTGTAAGGAAATCTCCTCAATAGATGAAAAAACATATAAGTGATTAGGGATGAAAACCTAAACCGTGTATACTTAGTTTTCTTAATCTTCTCCAAGTTCTCAAACAATTGAATTCTTAGAATTTCACACATATCAACTTGTGCCTATCAACACATATTAGATAGGCTACATGTACCATTCCAGCTGCCATGTCATCCTCTCTTCAATTTGCATAAAACTTAGTAGTTAGGATCTTGCATAAGTATCTCACATCATCTTGTTTGATCTTATTAATCACAATTCCTCTACCATTATAGGATGAGTTTGTGTTATCAATGACTATTTTCCTCACATTTTTCTTATTTAAAGGAATAGCTCCAGTTTTAGATAATCCAGTGACTTCATGAATCAAATCTACTATAATATTTATCACTCTATCTTCTAGCCAAAACTTTCCATTATGAATTCTGCTCAAGATAATCTTAGTGCATTCTTCATTATCAAATTCATACTTTAATCCATACTTAACAATTTCATTGTGCTCCAAATATTCAAAACCTTGCTTCAGTGTCATATCTTGATTGTAAATCTTCTTATATTCATTTGTGAAATCACTATCACTCATTGTCTCTAGTTTGCATCCAAGATAACTTCTGACATTTTCTAAGTGTAAAACTCTGTCTGGTACAGATGATAATGCAAACCTAGGGTCATCTTCCAAGGGTTCTACTGGTTCCCTTTTCAATTTAGGTCTATTCTTATCTCTAACATTGTGTATTAAGGAAACATCTATGATTTCTTCAAATTCCTTTACTAATTCAAAGATCTATCAAGTAAAATACCTTAATTTCATGATTTTAGGGCTTGCGTAGATTTGACACAAAATTCTTCTCCAAATCCTTGCAAAATGCTTCCAATCACTGCTCTTTGATCTCCTTGACACTTGAATTCACTTTGATGATCAAATAATACTGATCATAACCTTTTATTAATTCAATCTCACTTAGATCTGACATCACATTCAATTCTTTTGCTGCTTCTTTCCAAAAAGTTATTTCTACTAACCTGCAAAACTTAAAACTTCTTGCGATCTTGCAAAACATTATATTTTTCTTTGCACTCTTAACCATAGCATTAGAACATCATAAACTACCTTTCATTAACCGTGCAAGACTCACTTCATCATATATCTACTTCTACACTAATCTAAGTTCCTATTCTACTGCAATTTTCATAAATTAAGTACTTTGAGATAGTTCAGGTAAAGATCCATTCTTGCCTTTCAATAATTCACCTTCCTGATTACCTTCAATGTTGAATATGTGTCCTTGATTTGTGCTTTTGATAAACTTCACTTCATCTGAATTACTACAACATCCTTTCTAACTATTACTTGCATCTTCATTTCTTCTTGCATGATTTTTGGGATTAGGATTAGGATGAAAAAGTATATCGTTCATTCTGCAAAACCTTGTTGTATGTCCAATCTTGTTGCATATTTGACAAAGAATTCCATTGTTTCCATATCTTGGTCCAGGTTGATTGATTTGTGATCTGTAGTTTCTAGCAATGTGTCCAACCTTGTTGTGTCTATAACATACTACATTTCTTCTGTTCATATCTTTAGTAGGTTTCTTATTTGCATTGTTAGTATTCCTAAACATTCTACTACCATCATTATTCTCAATAAATTTAGGTTTTCTACATTCAATAGCTCTATGTCCAAAACCATGACAATTGTAACAATAGCCATTAAGAGGTTTAAATTGCTTACCTGTGCAATCTCTCTTCATATGTCCAATAGTATTACAAGAAACACATCTACCTTTGAATTCCCTTTGCATACCTTTGGGTGATTCCTCTTCTTTCAATGATTCTTCCCTTTTAAGTGTATCTTTAGATTTGTTGATCTCATCAGACTTCTTCTCATCTATGCTTTCAGATATTTTTAGATCTGGTTCCTTGCTTTCATCATTTTCTTTAAAAGTGTTGAATCCAAGACCAGTCTTATCATAGAATGGTTTTTGATAAGATATTTGTTCATCAATCTTCTCACTAGTTGAATGTAGCCTTTCAAGTTGTTGTTTGGATTGAGTCAGTTCACCTTTCACAATCTTATTGTATTTCTCAAGTTCATCATACTACAAATTGACTTTCTCAAGTTTAGATGTTACTATACAAAGTTTAGATTTTAGTCCTTCATTTTCAGTCTTTAGACTTTCATTCTCAGATTTCAAATTTTCTTCATTCTTTCCATTTCCATCTTTCAAACTAAGCTTCAAATTTTCTATCTTCAATTCATGCTTAAGGATCTCATTTTCTTTTTCTAAATTGTCATCACAATCTTCAATAAAAACTTCGAATTCATTTCCAAATCTCAGATCTTTCAATTTGTTTTTCAGTTTCTCAATAAGGTTCTTTGCATCATCATACTTTCTTTTCAAAGTATGCTTTTCAATAGTAAGCAAGTCAATCTGTTCAAGAGCTTCTTCAAGATTCTTCTGTAGTTGATCCATATTCATAGAGATCTTACTCGGGCTACTAGGCTTTCCTTGAATGATTCTTTTCTGAGTAACTAAGCTCTGTTACCAATTGTTAGAAATAGGGAATACTAAGAGGGGGGGGTGAATCAGTATTCTACAAACTTTAACTTTTTCCCAATTATGGATATAATAGATTATCTTTATACATGCATAACATAAGAAGCTAAACAACATGCATAACAATAAAGAACTCATAACACATTATTTGTTCTCAAGGAAACCCTAGCCAAGGGAAAACCCTAGTGGGGATGGTACCCATAAAGATTCACTAATCAAAAGTATCCTATTAAGGATGTTGATCCTGTTAGGAGTCTATTACAAGCACATAGTGTATCAGTCTTGATTAAGGGACTATAGGCCTTGTTAGAAGCCTCAACCCTATTAGGAGTTGGTAGTACAAAATGTGATTACTAGATGAGCCCACTGCCCAAACAAGTAATGTACAATATACATTGATTACAAAAATAGGTTAAGGTACATAAAATTATACTTCTTGCATCAATATCTCTTCACTGCTCTTTCACTATCGATATTACATATGCATCATATACCTGGCATCATATCACTACTTCATTACATTTCATTACTACTACATGATACTTCCTCTATCTTTACAATTAAAATTAAATTTATACCAATAGCTTTATCCAAGAGTTAACATCTAGGATGTCATCCCTTTATATTGTTAAGTCATTATTTTGATAAACAAAATAATCCCTTAACTCTTTACTAGTTCTATCTTCATATTCTGTCCTGTCGGCTTGATATTGTCTTCGGTAAAACTATCATAACTTCTTTTGTACATGTCATACTAATGTGTGCTATGAGATGGGTGTTCAATAGACATCATAGAGTCCATGTTCAAGTGCACAAGTAGTGAACTTACTCCAATCAATGTCACAAATAAAAACTATGTCTAGGTTCACTGGTGAAAATACTATCTCACACTTAGACAAATTTGCAATGCGCTCTGTCATACTTTCTCTCTGACCTGTGTGATCTTCATGTGGATCATATGTTGCCATAATGAAAAAATATATGTAATCAAATCAGCTAAATTGCCAACAGTTTCTCTGTAACCATATTGGTGTTATGTATTGTGATTTTTTATCTTATGTATATTGATGTTTATTTCAGTACTTAAGAAATCAAGATAAGTTTGAAGAGTAAAAGTAAAAGATTAAAATATAGTGAACACTGATTCACCCCCCCTCCCCCCTCTTAGTGTTCCCATTCCTAATAGGTTTATCCCACATGCACTTGGATTTGGTGTTGGGAGGTGTTTAAGTGAAAAGGTGCTCAACATGAAGGTAAAGTGAAGAGAAAGGAAGGTGAGTAAGACCTTCTAATGTGTGGGCCCTGACTATGTCCTCATCAGTTGAGCTCACATGGAGATTTTTTTTAATAGAAATATTTAAAAAATGTCAAGTGTTTAATCCCACATTGATGGGATGAAGAAAATTTGAAATGTTTAAATCAAAGAAAACTCACATTGTAATGTGAAGAAAGAGTAGGAGGCTCTTTGTGGGTGCACGTAGTTTCCGCATTGGGAAGCATGTCGGTGACCAAAAATCACTTAATTTTGTAGTAAGCTAGAGGTGAGGTGGACACATGGTGGCTAGTCAGGTAATATTTAGATGAACATGTGGTTAGGCTTAACATTGAGAGAATGGGAGAATGCTTAGTCACTTATTCTTGTGATGTTGGCAGTTAAGGTTGAAACATATAGAGAAATGGATAATGAAGGGTCTCATGTTCTCTACATACCAATGGTTAAGTCAAATACATCCAAAGATTTAGAGAATACTTAGCTACCAGTTCTCCAAATTAAACCGTGGTGAGCACTAACATTCAAAGAATTAGAGGTGGCGGTTAACTAGCCAAGTCATGTGATCAATAAATGCTAGTAGCTAGTGGCCTAACATTTGAAGATTCGGAGACTACCTTAGTCACTGAATCTCTGAGTAAACTTGTGGTCAAGGTATGCACTTGGAGATTGGGAGAATAAGGCTAGTCATTGGTTCTCCAAGTGTAACCATACAGGAATAAGATTCAGAGATTAAGAGAATAGTTCTAGTCGCTGAATCTCAAGATCAATTTAGTCAAACCAGGGTTATTTTGAGCATCCAACCAGCTTGTGACACTTGGTAGATCCTGGTGTGTTTTGGGTAAATGGTGCAGATTTAAAGGAAAATGTAGATTTAAATACTTTCAATAGTCTCTCAATAGTTTGTGAAGTATCTTTATTTTAAAATTGAGAGGTATTGATGGGAGCATTTTCAGAATCATAATGAGATCAAATTTTGAAAGGTAGAGAATCAAATTGGTTAGAGAAATGATTGCAGGCATGAAGGGAGTTGCAGAAGGAGATCAGTTTTGGAGAAGATGGAGATATTTTCTTGAAAATTGATAGGTGTCAGTTGGTTGATACTGGCTCTCATTTTCCTATATCTTTCTTTTTCTCCATCGTTACAAGGATGGTAAAATTAACACTACTAGGTAGTATTCTAAATTTTGAGTCTCATTTTTGGGTTTCATGGTTTTGTAAATGTATTGACCCAGAAGTTTTATGATGAAGAACAATGGAATCCATGTCCATTATTAGTGATGTCTTTGTATGTCTTGTGTTCAATTCTTGTATGTTAACTTGTAAGGCATTTTAATGTACTGGCTACAAGGTAGTTTTGAATTTGTTTTCTTAGTTTCTTTCAAGGAGAGAGTAAATCTTTGAGGAAAATTATGAGGGTTTAATCTTGCATATGAATCTAATGTTTGGGTATTGGAGTGAAAAGAGTGACTTGTAAGGCATTTCATTTGGCTTTTGTGTGTTTGGAGTTAGAAGGTTTCTGGGGATGTATTTTTATTTGACTCTGTTGCCCAATAGATAAGGCACTAGTCTTTGCTAGTTATACACCTTTCATCATCGATTCAAATATTAATAAATCTTTAATTTCTATTGAAGGGCACACATTTTATAACTTGTATTTGTAGAATACAAGTGTTGTTTAATGATTCTTTGAAGAAATGAATCCTAGGTTAGCCTACCTGAGTCTAGAACTCAAATAGAAGGATTTAATCCTTGTCACATATGCCATTTTACTAGTTCTTGGAACACTTATGTAAGTGGGATCTTGCATAAGATTGGTTGAGTATCAAAATCCCATTTCTTACTATTCTGAGAACTATCCATAGTCTTGTCTGCATAAGTGGAGTTTTATCAAAAGGAAGTTATTATACATGTAGATTTATGCTCTTATTAGGTACACCCATCTGAGTGTGTGGAGCTCGAAGTGAAGAAGGCTTGCATACCTTGTCAAGTTAGTCTTTTCTTTCCCTTGGTTTGTAAGAAGAAGTAGATTTATGTGAGTCAAATGAGGATCCCCAAGTCTGGTTTACATTTTCTCTTTTACAATTGAAGGATAGAAGAAAAATCTGTAACACCATTGATGTCACCCTTTATTAACTAGAATATCAGATGGCTGATGCAATCCCTTGATTGGTAATTATCAATCATCTTTTGATCAAGGCATTATGCCAATTGTTAGATTAAAATAGAGATGATAGTATCTTAATTGCTTGAGAATCGGGCTGAGGAAAACATGCACCATTAGATTGAGTCAATCAGACAGCTAATTGAAATCTCAAAAGGCTTTGGTCCCACCTCATTGAATCTTCACTTATTTGAGCATCAGACCACTAGCATGATCTCGCGAAGGGTAATCTTCTCACAACTTTTTATTGCAGAATCACACACACTGTTATCATTTCTAATTTGACTACTTCTTATCCTCGCCTGACTGTTATCTCACTCCCACCATTGCCATAAGGTAACCTGATGAATTCATTGACAATTGGTATATATGAAATTTCTGTTTTCTAATATACCTATTTCTTTTGATAGAATCATCAGCAAGAGATATCCCGATGACTTCATCTGGGATCATAAAGTTTGAAATTTGTCTTCGCCAAAGGTTTATCACACCTGATAGAAATATCAGTGTAACCTATGCCAATTTGAAAATGCTTAATGTATATCAGTGAAGGATATGGTGATGAAGGAAAGATCATTACATGAGCTTCAAAAAAGGAATTTTGATGAGCGATGGGCGGTTGGGAACAATTATAGTGATGATCAATTTTTAAATGATGTCAGGACTTAGGAAATATTGGGCCCACTAGGTAATTAAAATGATAACGAACATGGTGCCACCCAACATAACTTAACATATATGTGGAAAAGGAACTTAAGTGGCTCAAAAAGGGAATGAACAATTAGATCCTTTCAACAAAGACTTAGGGTTTCTTTTCATAACGAAGATTTATGGCTAGAAAGAGGATCTCACCTAGGGTTTAAGGAACAAAATGAACCCGTTTCTTTGAAATGTGAGGACATGGACAAAGTTTTAAAATGGGTATCCATATTCAAATACAAAAGAACCCTCTGTTTGACCATGAAAATTTTAAAACATAGATTCTTGATCTGAGAAAATAAACAGTGGTAACAGTATGCAAGGAGTTTCAAAATCATTTCCATAGTGAATATGTTGATTACATTATACAAGAAGGTATTTTTTTTAAGGTAGAGAAAATTTGTGTGCCTAGAGGCTCCATGAGGGAGAACCTCATTAAAGAGAAGCATAATGGGTCTTTGAGTGGACATTTTTGAGTCTATATGACCTTGGAGCTGGTTCAAAGATTTTATTTTTGGCCTAGGATGAATCAAGACATAAGAAAGTATGTGGAAACTTGTATAGTTTTCCAAAGGGCCAAAGGAACTTCATCTAATGTAGGGTTGTATTAACCCCTTTCAATCCTCAATAGACCTTGGGAATGTCTTAGTATGGGCTTTGTTGTAGGTTTTCCCAAGACTAAGCATGGATTTGACAACATATATGTAATGGTGGATAGGTTTAGCAAGATGGCTCACTTTGTGCCATTCAAGACTACTCATGATGCTTTCCACATAGCCAATTTTTTTTTTAGAGAAGTACTTTGGATTTATTTATTTCCATTAACTATAGTATTTGACAGGGCCTCCAAATTTATGAGTCATTTTTGGAAAAATTTATGGCACAAGTTGTGCACCAACTTGTCTTTTGGGTCTGCATATCACCCCAAATAGATGGGCAGACTGAGATAGTTAATAGGAGCTTGGGAAACCTCCTAAGGTGCCTAACTAAAGAGTATGGTTAGACATGGGACAAATTTATAGCACAAGTAGAGTATGCTTATAATGATACCATAAATGGGACAACCATCAAGAGTCCATTTGAGGTAGTCTATGGAAGACACCCAAGAGGCATTCATGAAAAAAGGGAAATTGGAGATATAATAACAAGGATTAGGTATGCAGTGGAATTTTATTAGTCCATGAAGGAAGCCCATGATGCAGTTAGAAAAGGTCTCAAAGATAATACCACCAAGACAAAGAGAAAGGTGGATGAGAGGAAAAGAGAACTACATTTCAATGTGGGAGATATTTTTATGGTACACTTGAAAAAATCTAGGTTGTAGAATGGGATCCCACACAAGCTTTAGATCAGAAGGATTGACCCTTGTGCCATCCTAGCCAAATATGGACCCAATTCCTACAAGGTTTACTTGCCAATAAACCTAGGACTATCACTGGTGTTTAACCTAATGTAAGGCAGGGCTAGTAGGGGCCAAACAATGGCACACCCTAATGATCCAAGCCTGCT
This sequence comes from Chamaecyparis obtusa, assembly GCA_027943335.1. NCBI lineage: Eukaryota > Viridiplantae > Streptophyta > Pinopsida > Cupressales > Cupressaceae > Chamaecyparis > Chamaecyparis obtusa. The sequence continues at coordinate 1,615,642 of BSBK01000083.1, read as the reverse complement.
CAACACATGTGAAAGCCAACACACACAACAGTGAGAGAGAGAATGTAGGATCTTTCATATATTTCATGAAATAGAACCATACATGCTGGGATATAAGGCCTTCCCAGTTATAGCTTGATGTTATAATGAATTACATAAGTCCTCAAACATGTGAGGATTTGTCAAAATCTCTAATTCTATCTTTTATCAAAAAATCCCTACTAAACTCTAAACCAACAACTACATTTATACAAGAAGCTACTGAACTGATTCAGCCTTTAGATCAACTATCAATGGAAGAAATGGTTAGATCTGGGACCACACACCTCCCAATGATTGATATCAAGATTAAATCCATGACCCAAAATAAATGCACAAGTTGGCCACAACAGAAACTAAAACTAAACCTGTCAGTGAGCAAGATAACTGAGCAATAGACAAGCGATGTTGAGTGCCAGTGAAACAACCAACCACCTAGGAGATATCTGACCACACTTGGTAACTAGAGGAAACTGACCAACTACCGACCAACTTAGTCAAAGCAGGAACTGAGCAACATAGACAAACTCCAAACTATTTTTGGTGACATAGGATTGCCAAGGACCGAAGATGCTCCTGCATCAGACACCTGGGGTTATTTTGGAATGATTCTCCAAATCATTTGATAGGTCTAGTCCAAGCTGCATCCAACTCAGACTATGAAATCCATGAACTATCTTCCATTGGTCTATTCTTCCACTTTACTAGATATTCCATATACATTTTTTTCTCTTGTACTCGTGCAAACTTTTTCCTTCAAAATCTATTCAATTTCTTCATTTTGCTTCTTAGGATATTTTGTCAGTACTGTCACTTCTTCATCAGGTTCATGATACTCATACAAATCAGCAATGTTGAAAATAGGTGATATGTCCATGTCATCAGGTAACTCAATCTCATATGCATTTCCACTGTCAAATTTCTTCAAAATCTTGCAAGGTCCAAAATTCTTCATCTTCAGCTTCCCATATGTTCCAACAGGAAATCATCCTTTCTTCAAATGAACCATCACTTCATCACCAACACCAAAATTTTTATGTCTCCTTGATCTATCAACTTCATCTTTGTATTTTTTATTACTGTTTTCTAGCTTCAACTTCACATCTTCATGCAATGTCTTCATGTACTCAACAAATTCTACTCCTTCAACACTTCTCTTACTTTCATCAGAAATGTCTCTTAAATCATATATTCCTCTTGGTTGTGTACCATTCACAATATTAAATGGTGTCTTTCCAGTACTCCTATTCATTGAATTATTGTATCTAAATTCTACTTGTGCCAACATAGAATCCCAATTACACGGTGTGTCTCCAACTAAACATCTCAAAAGATTTTCCAAACTTCTGTTCACAACTTCAATTTGTCCATTGGTTTTTGGGTGTAATGTAGAACTATATTTCAACTTAGTGCCAAATTACTTCTAAAGGGTTTTCCAAAAATATCCAACAAATTTACAATCTCGATCAGAGATAATACTCCTCGGTAATCCATGCAATCTGACAATTTCCTTAAATAAAAGATCTAATATATGTACTACATCTAATGTCTTTCTACAAGGTATAAAATGTGTCATCTTAGAAAATCTATCCACAACAACAAATATAGAATCATTACCTCTTATTGTCTTCGATAAGCCAAGAACAAAATCCATACTGATGTCAATCCAAGGTTTCTCAGGAACAACAATTGGTACATACAATCTAGTATTCTAACTTACTCCTTTTGAAACTTGACAAATTCCACAACTTTTCACAAATTTCTAAACATCTTTATACAACTGTGGCCAATAGTACTTCTCTTTAAGAAAATTCCATGTTTTATCAATACCAAAATGTCCAGCCAAACCACTACTATGTTTCTCCTTTATTAGATTAGTTGTCAATATTCCTCTCGATATACACAACTAAATTCCTTTAAACAACATACCTTCATGAATAAAATATTCATCCCATTTAGTATCTTGTTGATCTTGAATCGGTGTTCTGCACTTTCTCCATGGCTCAGAAAAATCAGGGTCAAACTCATAAGAATCTCTCATCTCATCAAAACTAAGAACCAATTTTCATCTCGGTCATGAAAGATATTCTTCTACTCAATGCATTAGCAACTTGGTTAGTGAACCCACTCTTATGCTTTATCACAAATGTGTAACTCTGCAAATACTCAACCCATTTAATATGTCTTCAATTCAACTTATCTAACTACAAAAATAATGTAAAGCCTTATGATCATTATACAACACAAATTCACTTGGTATCAAATAATGTCTCCACTTCTTCAGTACTTGAACAATAGCATAGAATTCTTGATCATACACAAAATATTTCCTTGTAGCGTCATTCAACTTTTCACTAAAGACAACAACAAGTTTACCTTCTTGACTCAATACAGCTTCGATTGCACTTCCACTTGCATCAAATTCTACTTGAAATACCTTACTAAAATTAGGTAATGCCAAAATAGGTAATTCAACAACATTCTACTTTAGAGTCTCAGAAATTTTGTCAACTCCATGTGTCCACTTGAATTCTCTTTTGTCTCCTCTCATAGTCTCAGTCATAGCATTACAAATTGAACTACAATTCCTTATGAATTTTTGGTAAAAACTTTCCAAACAATGAAATGATCTCACCTCACTGGTATTCATAGATGTAGGCCAATTCAAAATAACTTCAACCTTTTTAGGATCCATCTTCAAACCATGAGCTGAAATAACAAATCCCAAATACACAATCTCCTCTTCCATGAATGAACACTTTTTCAGATTTATCAGTAACTTTTCTTCTTTCAATCTCTGCAAAACTTGTCTAACATGAAAAAAATGTTCTTCTCTGGTCTTACTGAATATCAGAATGTCATCATGATATACAATCACAAACTTACCCAACAATTTCTTCAAAACTTCATTCATGAGCCTCATAAAAGTACTTGGTGCATTAGTTAAACCAAAAGGCATAACCAACCACTCATACAAACCTTCTTTTTTCTTGAAAGAAATCTTCCATTCATCACCTTCTCTGATTCTAATATGATGATACCCACTTTTCAAATCAATCTTTGTGAAATACTTTTCTCCAGTCAAACTATCCATTATGTCATCCATTCTCGGTATAGGAAACCTATACTTCACTATTATCTTATTGATTGATTTGGAATCAGTACACATTTTCCATTCTTCTTCAGTGCCAATACAAGAGGTACTAAAAAAGGATTCAAACATTCTCTTATCAAACCTTTCTCCAGCAACTCTTTAATCTTTTGGTTCAATTCCTGATTCTCAGTAGGTGTCAACCAATGAGGTGCCTTATTTGGTAAACTAGCTCTAGGGATTAGATCCATACAATGATCAATTCTTCTTTTGGGTGGAAAACCATCAGGTATGTTATCAGAAATGATATCACTATACTCAGTGAGTAACTTATCAATCTCCTCAGGGACATTATCCTTTGTTTTCTTCCTTGGTTTGTTAGGGATCACAACAAAACATTCATCATTCTTCTTCAAAGAGTTAACAAACTTTCTTCCCTCCATCAAACAAACTTTCACAAATGTGAAAACATTACTAATAGGTTCTTCCATCAATGGTAACAAGATTTGTTTCTTTCCATCAGCCACAATAGTATACTTATGCAATCTCCCATCATATATAGCATTTCTATCATATTGCCAAGGTCTACCCAACAAAATATGACAACAATCCATAGGCATGATATCATATAACACCTTATCATAGTACTTTCCAATCTTCAAATTTACATAACATTGTTTAATTACCAGGAGTGTATGCTCATCTTTGATCCATGAAATCTGATAAGGCTTCAAATGTACCAACCTTTCCAACTGCAACTTAGTGACCATCTCTTTAGATGCTAGATTCTCTAAGCTACCACTATCAATGATTACCTTCCAAACTTTGTCAGAAACTCTACATCTAGTCTTGAAAAAACTTTTCCTTACCGTATCTTCCTTCCTACTTTCATTCCATAATGTTCTCCTTACCATCAATTTATTTTCTTTCTCAGGTTCATTCGGTGACTCTTCTTGCACCAAAGCATTTCTACTGCTACCAGCCTTCTTTACTAGCCTGTATACATTCAAAAGATCTATTTCCTTCTTCTCCATAATTGTAACAAGTTCCTTGAAAAATTCCTCTTCTATAACCACCTCGGTAGTTACTACCTCTACCTCTAGATGAAATTTTACCTTTCCACTTGGTCTTGCCTTTGTCCAGATTTGTGTTTTCTGGATCAGATATACCATTTTCACCATTAGATCTACCTCTTCCTCTAGGGAATCTACCACCTTGACCTCTTTATCTTTGGTTATGTCTTTTGTTCAATTTCTCATTAGCCTTCAATGCAAATTGATAAGCCTCTTCAATGCTCTCCAACTTGACCATACTAATTTCCTCTTGGATGGAAACTCTCAAACCATTCAGGTATCTACCAATTCTTTCCACATCATCTTCATCATGTCTAGATCTAATATCTAATATATAGAATTCCTTAGTATATTCCTTTACTGAGCTATCTTTCTATCTAAAACTTTCAATTCACCGAACTAGGTTAATCTGATAATCACAAGGTAAGAACTTTCCTTTCAATTTGTTCACCATTTTATTCCATACCTTGATTTTGTCTTTTCCTTTCCTCTTCCTATCCAATTGTAGATGTTACCACCATAAGGATGCATGACTTTTCAACTTTGTGCTTGCAATCTTCACCTTCTTGTCTTGAGGAATGTTTTCATACTCAAAATACTTTTCCATCTCGGTGATCTAGTCCACCAATTCATTAGAATCTAATTTTCCAACATACTCGGGAGGATTGAAATGTGGTGTAGACTTTAGACTTGTCAAAGCCTTCAAAAATATTTCTTCACCTTGATCCATAACAGGTGCATGTTTTGCATTCACCTGTTCTTCTTCAACTTCATCATCACTAACATCTTCAAGATGTCTACCTCTTCTCTATGTCATTTCAATGGCTTCTAACCTAGCAACAATCTTCCTTAGCATATCTACTAATCTCGGATCTGCATCTCACCTCCCACAAACCATCTTCTCAACCCTCTACAATTGCAGGTCAGATCACAATTTTCTTCCCCACAACAATCAACTAGGGCTTCAAGAGGAACCTACAAATCTAGATCCGTAGACCTAGATCAAGATCTCACCTTGCTTTGATACCACCTGACTCAAGGCTAGGCTAGCAGGGGCCAAACAATGGCACACCCTAATGATCCAAGCCTACGCAACACATGAGAAAGCCAAAAAAAACAATAGTGAGAGAGAGAATGCAAGATATTTCATATATTTCATCAAATAGAACCATACATGCCGGGCTATAAGGCCTTCTTGGTTATGGCCTAATGTTATAATGAATTACAGAAGTCCTCAAACATATGAGGATCTATCAAAATCTCTAATTCTATCTTCTATCAAAATCTGCCTCCTAAATTCTAAACCAACAACTACATTTATACAAGAAGCTACCAAACTGAGTCAACCTTCAGATCAAAAATCGATAGAAGAAATAGTCAGATCTAGGACCACACGCCTCCCAATGATTGATATCAACATTAAATCCATGACCCAAAATAAATGCACATGTCGGCGACAGTAGAAACTAAAACTAAACCCATCGGTGAGCAAGATAACCAAGTAGCAGACAAGTGATGCTGAGTGCCAATGAAACAACTGACCACCTAGGAGATAACTGACCACACTTGGTAACTAGAGGGAACCGACCAAATACCGGCCAAATCAGTTAAAGCAGGAACCGAGCAACATAGATAAAATCCAAATTGTTTTTGGTGACACAGGATTGCCAAGGACCCAAGATGCTCCTGCATTAAACATTGCAAATTTGGTGCCTTACAAAGAACCAATCCCTATTGGAGATAGTGAATATGCTGGAGTTGTAGAGCACCTAGAAAATATGATGTTACCAATCACTCCAAGTCTCCAATCTGAGAAATTATTGAGTTCTCGGGTCACCAAGAAGACTAGACATAGAACCTACATGGAATATCTTGGTAAGTGGAAAGGTAAAGAAGATGTAGAGGCTAGATGGGTCTTGTAAAATGAGGTTTAGGGGTTAGGCATTGATCCTGACTCAGTCCCCACCAATGGGACTTGATTTCTTTTGTTTATGAGAGAATGGTGCAGGAGCACCTAGGACCTAGGATTGAAATTCCTACTTCAATTTTGTCTTGTACTAGTCCTAGCTAGACCATAGGTTAATAAAGGGGTCCAAGAGGGCCTTGGTGTGATAGGAGCGTAGTGGTTTCAGTTAGCTTAGGGTTGTGTTAGTTAGGTTGAGTCAATAGACTAAGGTGTCCTTAAGACCTAGCTTGGTCCTAGAGTTGGAAAAAGGGCACAAGAGTGGAAATGTGAGAAAAATGTTTGATTTTGGTGTAAAATGACCCAAAATGGCCATAGATAGGTTTTTATATAATTTTATGAGTCTTTCAGTGGTTTGAGTAAGGAAATGAGCAACTTTGTAAAAGTTGCTAAAACGTTGTCATGACAACTTTTATAATTTTGCAAAGTTACATGACAACTTTTGCAATTTTGCAAAATTGCATGAAATTTTTTTTTCTAAAAGGACCGACCTAGGTGGTAGGTCAATAGGGGTCCTAAACACCCAAGACCTTGACTATATAATTCTCAACATACACCATCAATGGTAACTTTCCTAGTCTATTCATTGATACTTTATTAGATGAATGGAATGGAATTCTATTTTTTTTAAATGTAAACATTTTATTGGGTTATCACTAGATTTAAATTAAGGAATAAGGCATTCCTAACATGGAACTTAGGACACATGAGGATCAATATGATTTTTCGGTGATTCATTTTGGCCATTATTAATGCACCATCTACATTTTAAAGTTTAATGAACTCCATTTTTAAGAATTTTTTTAGGAAGTTTGTATTAGTGTTCTTTGATAATATATTAATTTGTCACAATACATGAGAGGAACATCTACATCATTTTATATATTACTTCAAGTTCTTCAACATCACTAGCTATATGCTAAGCCTTCCAAGTGTTTCTTTGGTCTTAAGGAGGTTGAGTACATGAGACACATAGTTTCACATGGAGTAAAAGTGGATCCTAACAAAATTAGGGCTATTATTAATGACTGGTTCCCAAAGCTATTATGAATAGATAGGTTTTTTGGGGTTTAATAGGTTCTATAGGAGATTTGCAAAGAAAAATGGTCATATAAAACCACTTCTCACAACTATAGTGAAGAAGGATTTATTTCAATGGGATGAGTTAGCTAATGGAACATTTGAGAGATTAAAGGAGCCTATGTCCACTACTCCAATTCTTTCTACTCCTGACTTCACCAAGGATTTTATTGTGGATTGTGATGCTTCACATAATGGTATTGAGCAATTATCATCTAGGACAATCAACCAATTTCTTTTGAGAGTCATAGATTAAAGGGTAATCTTAAAATGAAGACCATTTATCAAAAGAACATGTTAACTATTCTTCATGTAGTCAAAAAATAGAATCCATATCTAATGGGAAGAAACTTCAAAATTAAGATAGATCGTGATAGCCTAAGTTTTTTTGGAAAAAATATTATCTTTTCAAGAGCAACAAAAATGGGTCATTAAGACATTGGGGTATGATTTTGAGATCATGTAAAGAATAGAAAGGAAAATATTGTGGCAGATGAATTCTCCAAGAAGGATGAAAAAGGTGAAGTTCTATTGTGTTCCATTTCAATATTGCATGAAAATTAGGTAGAAGAAGATAAAGATGAATGGAAAAATGATATTGCTACAAGAAATCTAATTCAACAATTAAAGAGTGATTCAAGTATTCCAGATAAGTTTTGTTAGAACAGATATGAATTGTGGTATAAAGAGTGATTGAACTTGTTGCCACTTCAAATTTTTTAACACAAATTTTCATGATTTTTCAAATCCTGAGGTGTTTACCATAAATGCCAAGATCTCCTTTGAAATCCAAGAAACCCTAATTAATTATTGTTAGGAATAGTCCCAAGAGATAACTAAGAGGGGGGGGGGGGTGAATCAGTTATCTACAAGTTTCAATTCTTTATCCAATTAAGTATACTTAAACATAAAGCATAAACACAATGAAAGAACACTTGAACACAACACCAATATTTTGGTTACAGGGAAACCCATATAGGTAAAAACCCTGGTGGGAATTGACACCCACTAATAATCTACAAAAGTGTTTTATGATACTTGTTAGAAGATCCTTATGTTGGCAAAATGGTTAGTGCTTCCCTCAGGATTCGCGACATGGCTTAAATTCCTCTTGTGTCTTCTATAAGTCTAGTGATTGTATCAAACATTAATTGGTCAATATTTTGGTACAACGACAACCACTACTTGTAACAAGTGGTATCAAAGCTTGGTCACAAGTTCAAATCCCCTCGTGTAGCGCTAAGGGGGAGACTATTGGAAAAATGGTCAGTGCTCCCCTCTAGATTTGCAACATGGCTTAACTGCCTCTTGTGTCTTCTATAAGTCTAGTGATTGTATTGGACATTAACAGGTCAATCTTTTGGTGCAATGACAACCACTACTTGTAACACCTTAACCCTGTTAGGAGTTGCTTTACAATATATTTAGTACAGTGACCTAGTCAAGGGTCAGACCCTGTTAGGAGTCTTTTATAATTAACCTTGTTAGGGGTGAGGACGCACTATCCAAGAGTATACTGCTCAAAGGGGTGAAGGCTACAACCTTCTGAATAACATATACACACTATATTTGTATCTTGGTGAATTGTGCTTTGACCTACTATCTAGATCAGTTCCAATGTATAGCACAAACTCTTTACTTAGTCACATAGACCTTCTACTGATGGCTCAACACTTTGTACACTCTGCTCTTCTCTTCACAAACAACTTTGAACCATGCTTTAGTAATCACAAATGACTGCTTATAAATATATTTCCTCTAAATGATATAATCAAGTCAGCCTATTAGAACCACCTTGAAATCATATTAGAGAAACCATAGCATACTCCAATAATAATTCTACTAGCTCTACTAAGCACACAACACAATCTAGGACTTGTCCGATGATAATAAATGTAGACACACGCTACACACTATTGGATCTACCAAAGTAACTAAAACTCTTTCCTCAAGATGAATTACATCATGCACTCTTAACCAAAAATTCTTAACACTTCTCCAATCTGTAATCCAAGGGCACATACTAAAATTATAGGCACAACTCCTGAACCAATACAATCTCTATCGGCTGTTCTGAATAAACACAAGAAACTGCTATTGGTGAATAACAACTGCATAACTTCACTTTTACTGATCATCAGACTCTATGTTCATTCTTGTAACACCACTAACATGTCTTCATCACATATCCAAAGGCGCAAGGCTCCATGATGACTGTATGGATAATCACTCATAGAACACTGCCTGTAACTCTGTCAAGAACACTGCTGATGCAAGTTGTTGCATAACTGTATGATCTAGAAATTAACCTCTACATCCATGATATCATGATGATAAAATTTCCATGATTCATATATACAAATCTTACTACATAATTCTTCTACGCATGTTACTTACCATATGGTGTCATTAATGAAAAATATATAGTCAGCACTAGCTTGCTGGCAAATCCCCAAAAATCTCCCCCTTTGGCATTGATGGAAACATATGGAATGAAAAACACCACCAATCCAAATGAGACATTCTCCATTTATTCATCAAAACTCCCCCAAGGATGAATCCTCCATCTGCTACAATATTCTTCAATATTCTCCATTTCCTTGACTGAATTGCTTCCATGACTGAGTACTACTCTCCTTAGTATATTACTCCCTTTTTCTTCTATTTTTCATGACTCTATATATTACTCCCCCTTTGACATCAATTGAAAAAGGTGCCATTATTTTTAAGCACCAATACTACTCCTGAGGTAGAGTATTCAACCTTCCATCAGTCCCTGAGGACTGATGCTTTTTCTTATTTCTTCTAAGCAGAATCAGGGAAGGGAATTACTCCCAACTTCTCCTTGAGATACTCAAAAGTATCCTTTGGCAAGGGCTTTGTCAATATGTCTACTAACTGATCTTTAGTACTCACATAGACCAACTTGACTTCTTTCTCTACCACTTTCTCTCTTAGGAATTGATACTTGATCTCAATGTGTTTTGTCTTTGCATGCATGATAGGGTTCTTTGACATATTGATAGTGCTAGTGTTATCACAATGTATAACAATAGGATAGTCAATCTAAATTCCAAAATCCTTTATCATTTTCTTTATCCAAACAATTGTAGAACAATTTAGGGCTGCTACAACATACTCCGCTTCTACTATTGACTGAGAGATACAATTTTTCTTCTTTCTTGTCCAGGTGACAAGTCTATCACCAAGAAACACTCCTCCTCCTGATGTACTCTTTCTATCATCAACACATCCTACCCAATCTGCATCAGTGTATACATGAAGCTCAACATTTTCTAAATTAAGATACCATAGACCATAATCTGTAGTGCCTTGTAAGTATCTAAATATTCTTTTTATTGCCATGAGGTGACTTTTTTTAGGCTCTGCTGCAAATCTTCCAACAATGCCAATTGTATTGGAAATATCTGGTCTGGTTTGAGTAAGATAAATAAGTTTTCCAATCATATACTTGTACAATGTTATATCTACTACTAGTGAATCATTTTCTTTTTTAATCTTACATCCTATTATCATAGGTGTACCTACTAGCTTGCAATCATCCATCTTGAATTTCTTTAATATCTCTTTCACATATTTTGACTGATTAATGAAAATACCCTTTTCTGTCTACTGCACATTTAATCCCAAGCAATATTTGATAGGTCCAATCATGCTCATCTCAAACTCACTTTGCATCTCCTTAGAAAATTCAGCACTAAGTTTGTCATTACCACCAAAGGTAATGTCATCAACAAATATAGCTACAAGTAGTAGTCTTGTAGATGTCTCTCTTACGAATAGATTAAAATTTTCTACTCCTTTCTTGAATCCAATTTTAGTTAAATATCCATCAAGTCTCTCATACCATGCTCTAGGGGCTTGCTGAAGTCCATAGAGGGCCTTCTTCAATCTGCATACCATATTAGGTATGTCTGATAGGGTGAATCCTTCTGGCTGTTCAATATATACTTCTTCTTTTAACTCTCCATTAAAGAATGTTGACTTGACATCCATTTGATAGACTTTGAATTTTTTGACTATTGCATAAGATAGAAACAACTTAATAGCTTCTAATCTTCTCACAGGTGCAAATTTGTCTAAATAATTGATGCCTTCTCTCTACACATATCCCTTACATAATAACCTTTCTTTATTTCTTACTACTGTACCATCTTCATTCATCTTGTTTCTAAATATCCATTTTGTTCCAATCACATTCTTATCACTAGGTCTTGGGATCGGTTCCCAAGTATCATTCTTAATAATATGATCTAGTTCTTCTTTCATATCATCATGCCAATCTGAATCATTACATGCATCTTCAACACTTAAAGGTTCAATCTGAGATAGAAAACATACCACCTCATTGCTTGTTGGATTCTTTGCTTTTGATCTTGTTGTGACTTTGTCACTCTAATCTCCAATGATGTCATCCTTAGAGTGATATCTAGATGTATACTTTGGAACTTTAGGTGAAACTGACTCATCTTCCTTCTGAGTTTCTTCTTCACTTGTTTCAGGGTCATTGAACAATACATTGATATTGTCAAACATCTCTTCAACAACTATCTCACTAGTGGAAGGACTGGGTTCTTCTTCAATCATAGGTGAGTAATCATGATATCTTTCTTGAACCATAAAATTTTCATCAATCTTAACATGAGAACTTTCAATAATTTTCTTCAATCTCAAGTTAAAACATCTATAAGCTTTACTTTTAGTAGAGTAACCAAGAAAAATACCTTCATCACTTCTTGCATCAAACTTGCCTATTGCTTCATCCCTCTTGATATAGCACTTGCTTCCAAAGATTCTAAAGTATTTTACTATGGTAACATTACCAAACCATAGCTCATAAGGTGTCTTGTCTGCGCTAGGCTTTAATTATATTCTATTGATTGTATAGACTACTGTATTGACCACATCTCTCCAATAGGTGTGTGCAACTTTTCCTTCAATCATGATGGTGCGTGCTATATTAAGGATAATATTGTTCCTTCTCTCTGCAATCCCATTCTTTTGAGGGGTTCTAGGTGCACTTAACTATCTTTTTATGCCATGTTCTTCACAGTACTCATAGAATCTATTAGAGGTGAATTCTCCTCCTCTATCCCACCTTAGACATTTTATCTTTAGTCCAGATTTACTCTCAACCTTAGCTTTGAATATTTTGAACTTCTCAAATGCTTCTGACTTATCTTTCAAGAATGAAACCCACATCATTCTAGAATAATCATCTACAAAAAAAATGAAATACCTTTCACCATAGTATGATCTTGTTTGAGTTAGTCCACATAGGTCTGTATGAATCAGATCTAGCTTGTTCTCTATTGAATTATGGTTGCTTCTGAATGAATTCCTCACATGCTTTCCCATTACACATTCCCTGCATATAGTATCAACTAGCTTTTCTATGCAAGGTAGGTCTCCAACTTCCTTTATATTACTTATCTTTACTATGGTATCAAAATTGATATGACATAGTCTTTTATGCCATAGCCAACTGTCATCTACTTTAGCAACAAAACAACTTGCTTCTGGATTAAGTTGAAAAACATTACCTTTAGTCTTCGATCCTGATGCAATCATTTCTCCTTCCTTATTGTTAATGATGCACTTGTTTTCATTGAACTCTAACCTATAACCTTTGTCAAGAAACTACCCAATACTTAGTAGGTTATGTTTCAAACCATCAACATAAAGAACATCATCAGTGTTGTTCTTTCCATCCAAGGTGATGGCTCCTCTACCAATGATGGGTTTAGGAGTGTTATCTCTAAATCTAACCATGTGTCCTTTATATCTATCTAAATGAACAAATCTATTTTTGTCTCCTATCATGTGTTGTGAACAACCACTATCAATGATCCAATCTATCCTGATGTCAGCTTGTAAAATCAGTGCTAACTCTTGTGAATTCTTTTCATCTTCAAGAGAAATGAATCCAATCTCCTCTTCTACTGATTCTTCATTTGATACTCCATCTCCAGTATAATAGCATTCCTTTTTATACTTAGGCTTGTAGTCATTCTTGGATTTTTTAACTCTTGTAGGACACTTAGATGCAAAGTGACCAATCTTATTACATGAAAAGAATTTGAATGGTAATTGACCTTCATATTTTCCTTTTCCTTTCTTTTCTCTTTTAGCAATCATAGCAATGAAATTATCTAGGGCTTCTTCTTCATCATCATCATCAAAATTACCAGAGGTGTTCAAGGATTTCTTACCATGGACCGAAGCTTTGAAGGCTGTCTCACTTTTAGGCTCTGTCTTCAAACTTGATATCTCAAATGTAGCAATCTTGTTGATTAAGGTCTCTCTTTTGAAATTTTCTAAGAATTGCATAGTCTCATCAAGGATGTTTATCTTGTTCTGATATTCTAGTGTCAAGGTAGTCATCACCTTATCCATGATGTCTTCTTCTGAGATTTCTCCACCATTATTTCTGATTCCAACAACTACTTCATTGATCCTTTAATTGTAGGCTCTTATGTTTTCTTCAAGGAGCATGTCCAATGTATTGTACTTTATCTTCCATGTCTTTCTGCATGCATTCTTTTCTTGTTTATTTCCTTTAAACATGTCTTCTAGGTGCTTCCATATCTTCTAGGCTGTGTCTACTTTCTTTATCTTTGAAAACTCACTATTAGATAGGGCGTTGATAAGGGCTTCTTTTGCAATTGCATTCTGATGGAAAAAAATCCTTCTACTTGCTAGTAGCATCATCCTTTGCAAGATCTTCTAGAGAGGGGATCTCAACTTCCTTGATAGCCACTTCAAAAACTTCAAAAGTAATGCACTGCAAATGTGTCATCATCTTATTCTTTGAATCAAGATAATTCTCTCCTTCAAACTTAGGATTGTCTTTTCTAAAGAACGCCATCTGATCAACCACAAGATCTTAAACTTTCTCTCTGAGGCACTTGGCTCTGATACCAATTGTTAGGAATAGTCCCAAGAGATAACTGAGAGGGGGGGTGAATTACTTATCTACAACTTTCAATTCTTTATCCAATTAAGTATACTTAAACATAAAGCATAAACACAATGAAAGAACACTTGAACACAACACCAATATTTTGGTTATGAGGAAACCCAAATAGGTAAAAACCTCGGTGGGAATTTGATGTAGGAGCATCCTGGGTGTAAGAGCAATCTTGCATCACCCAAAAATATTTCTATTTTTATATTCAATAAGGGCTATTTTTTGCAGAGCTGCTATTTATGGAAAGTTACTATTTTTGGTAATTTTTGTATGTGCTCAGAATGATCTGATTTCTTTCTTGGAGGTTCATGTTGGTCATATAAGTCTACCAGTAAAGTTTCATTGCCAGATCAAGTGTATATTGGAAGATATTGAAGATTTTCGGTATTGGCAGTAGGGTACATAAACTTTGAACTCAATTTTGAAGGCTTTAGAGGCCCCGGATGAGGTTGAAAATTTGGGTGACGGGCACTTGTGTAGGTCAAGCCTGTAGAGCGCTTCGTGGCATTTCTGAAATGGGGTTATAATAGCCGATCGGGTCAACTGGTGATGACTTATGGTCTTTGGAAGTTGGGCCACCTGAAATGGCAGAAAATAATTTTCTTCAAAATTTCTGTTCAGGTTTCAAAAGTTATCTTGACCTGACTATGATGTAATAAAATGTAAAATAAAATAATTCTAAGTTTGGTCGGCCTTATTGGCTAAAATTCTGGAATCTTCCTAGGCGGTGGAAAGTTGCCTATATAAGGAAGGCTGTATTATTGTCTTAGGCAGTTCAGAATAGTTCTGGGTAGTAGATCTGGGTATTGATTCGAGGCTTTGTCCTATAGAATATTGTAAGGGAATGCCCATGTAGCTTTGCATATTGTAATTCTAAAAGTTTGTAATTCCACATTTGTGGAGATAATAAGAAGCCAATTTTCTGTTCTTGCATATTACCGTTGTTGTTTCTCTATTTCTGTTATGTGTTTGTGGTATTAAGGGGAGCACCCTTCATCAAGTGGTATCAGAGCAAGTTTTCTTGAGTGTGTAAATAGATCACCGACTGTGAGGCAGTTTGCACTAGGACCATGGTTAGGGTTTCAACGTGCATCATGAAAATGCCTCCACAAAGAGAACATGGCAGAAGAGCTGGTGCTGTGACACCTGAGGTTAGAGAGGTACAGAGATAAGTGTGAGCATTGCAAGAAGAGATTCGTAGAGGAATGAATCTTAATGTCAGAAATGAAAGCGAGGATGAAGCCGAAGAAGAATATCAAGAAGGAGAAGTTGAAATTGTGAACCAGGAGGAAGAAAGACTTTTTTGGGCGATTTCCAAGATTGGGAAAAGACCTAAGATTGAGCTTCCTACATTTTTTAGAAATCTTAATCTAGAGGAATTGATCGACTGGATCAATGAATGTGAAGAATATTTTGAGTATGAAGATGTTGAGGATCCTGATAGGGTCAAATTTGTGAAGGCCAGATTGAAAGGTCATGCGAAGATATGGTGGCAAGAGATTTAGTTGGAGTGAAATAGAAGGGGAAAGGAGAAAATCATGAGATGGGATCAGATGGTGGATAAATTGAAGCGACAGTTCATTCCTGTTGATTATGAGCTTGACCTACTGAAGAAAATGCAAAGTTTGAAGCAAGCAGGAAGATCTATTCAGGAGTATACAGAGGAGTTCTATCGACTTCTCATCAGAATAGGCCATGCAGAAGCTGATAAAGAGAAAGTTGCCCAATACCTTAATGAGTTAAGGCCAAGCATTCAGGAGGAGCTGAATCTGGTTTGAATGAACAGTATTGAAGAGGCATACCAGTTTGCCCTAAAAGTAGAGGAAAAGCTAAACAAGAAGTTTGAGAGCAGACAAAATGGAAGATGTCACGGTGGATGATCTGGTGGATGGTCATATGGTGGCCGAAATGAAGATCTGAAAAAGAAGGATGAGGCCAATTGCAGTCAGAATCAGCGAGGAAATAATTCCAATCACTTCCAGGATCAGAATAATAGAGATCAGAGAGGAAGAGGAAGAGGACAAGGATCTGGAAGAGGTGGCTTCGGTGGAACATGTTTTCACTATGGAGAAGAAGGTCATAGGGCATTTCAATGTCCTCAGCACCAAGGCAGAATAGACAGGAGAAATGAAGGCCAGGCCAGAGTTGCACATATAGATGAAGATGCTAGATCATCAAATTCTGAAGATGCTGAAAGAGGAGAAACATTGATTAATAGAAGAGTCATGTTGAGTGGTGAGAATGAACCTGAGCAAAGGAGGAGCCTGTTTCGCACTAGATGCAAGTGTGAGAGTAAATGCTGTGATGTGATTATCGATAGTGGAAGCACTGACAATTTGGTGTCAGAAGAGATGGTGACAAAGTTGAAGCTCAAGAGATAGAAACACCCACATCCATATCAGATTGCCTGGTTGCAGGATGACCACAAGGTCATGGTCAGTGAACAGTGCCTGGTAAAGTTCAAGATCAGCAGGTACCAAGATGAGGTACTATGTGGTATCATCTCTATGGATGCATGTCATATGTTGTTGGGTAGACCGTGGCAATTTGACAGATGTGCTGTACATGATGGTCGTGCGAATACCTATTCCCTGACAAAGGATGGAGTGTGACATAAGCTAAAACCATTGAAGGAGACTGAAGAAAAGGTATGTGGTAATGCAAGGATAACTTTTATTGATGGAAGAAATTTCCTAGATGGTATGAGGCATGAGCATGTATGTTTTGCTTTAATTCCAAAAGCTGGTAAAGAGGAAGTAGAAGATGTTCCTGTAGAAGTTGCAGATTTGTTGAATGAGTTTCAGGATATTGTATCCGATAACATGCCTGATGGATTACCACCAGTCAGGAAGATCAGTCATCAGATGGACTTGATCCCAGGAGTGAGTTTTCCAAATAAGGCAGCACACAGAATGACACCTACAGAAAGTGAGGAGTTGAATAGACAAGTACATGAGTTGTTACAGAAAGGATTGATTTGAGAGAGTCTGAGTCCCTGTGCTGTACTAGCGATATTAGCACCAAAGAAGAATGGAGAGTGGAGGATGTGTATAGATTCCAGATCAATAAACAAGATCACAATCAAGTACAGGTTTCCATTTCCACGAATGGATGATATTATGGACTGTTTGAGTGGAGCTGTGTATTTCTCAAAGATAGATCTGAAGAGTGGATATCATCAGATTCGGATCAGAGAAGGAGATGAATGGAAGACTGCCTTCAAGACAAAGGAATGACTATATGAGTGGTTAGTCATGCCTTTTGGGCTAACCAATGCACCGAGCACTTTCATGCGGCTCATGAACGAGGTTCTGAAAGAATTTCTAGGTAAGTTTGTCATTGTTTACCTAGATGATATTTTGATCTTTAGTAAGACATTGGATGAGCATATGATGCATATTTGTATGGTATTTGAGAAGTTGAGAGAAGAGAAATTGTTGATTAATTTGAAGAAGTGCAGTTTTGTGAAGAAAGAGTTAGTGTATTTGGGATTTGTAGTTTCAGCAGAAGGTACAGGCTATCCTTGAATGGCCTACTCCAAGGAGTGCTACTGAGGTAAGATCTTTTCATGGTCTAGCTAGCTTTTACAGAAAGTTTATCAAAAATTTTAGCAGTATTTGTGGACCCTTGACTGAAACAATGACAGGGGATAGAAAAGAGTTTAAGTGGACTAAAGGAGCAGAAAAGAGTTTTCAATTATTGAAACAAAAAGTTACAGAACAACCTGTTTTAGCACTTCTAGATTTTAATAAGGTGTTTCAAGTAGATTGTGATGCTAGTGGTACTACAATAGGAGCTGTTATGAGCCAAGAAGGTAAACCTATTGCTTATTTCAGTGAGAAGTTAAATGATGCCAAGAGGAAATATTCTGTTTATGATCAAGAATTTTATGCTATAGTTCAGGCATTAAAGAAGTGGAGACATTATTTGCTTCCTAAGGAGTTTGTTTTGTATACTGATCATCAAGCTTTGCAATATTTGAATAGTCAAGGAAAATTGAATCAAAGGCATTTGAAATGGGTTGAGTTTTTGCAGAGTTATACATTTGTTTTGAAACACAAGAGTGGAAAGTCTAATAGGGTTGCAGATGCTCTTAGCAGAAGGCAACTATTGCTAACAAAAATGCAGATTGAAGTGGTTGGGTTCAAGGAACTCAAGAATTTGTATCTAGAGGATCCTGATTTTGGTGAAGCTTGGAAAGCTTGTAGAGAACCTGTTACTCTAGACAGGATGAAATGGGTGGATTTCATCA
Source organism: Chamaecyparis obtusa (assembly GCA_027943335.1). Classification (NCBI taxonomy): domain Eukaryota; kingdom Viridiplantae; phylum Streptophyta; class Pinopsida; order Cupressales; family Cupressaceae; genus Chamaecyparis; species Chamaecyparis obtusa. The sequence goes on along the minus strand of BSBK01000083.1, from coordinate 1,597,174 downwards.
TCTAGGATGATATGCTATTCAGAGGGAGTCAGTTGTGCATTCCACGAAGTTCTATGAGGGAGAATCTCATCAAGGAGAAGCATAGTGGAGGATTGGCTGGACATTTTTGTCATGATAAAACCCTTGCTTTGGTTGGTGAGAATTATTATTGGCCATAATTGCAGCAAGATGTGAAGAAGTTTGTACAGAGTTGCAGAGTATGTCAGATGGTGAAAGGAGTGAAGCAGAATACAGGGTTGTATCAGCTATTACCTATACCGGAGAAGCCTTGGGAGGATATCAGTATGGACTTTGTTCTTGGTTTACCGAGGACTCAGCGGGGACATGATTCAATTTTTGTGGTAGTTGATAGAATTTCAAAGATGGCACATTTCATTCCCTGCAAGAAGACTAATGATGCTGTTCATGTAGCAGGATTGTTTTTCAGAGAAGTGGTGAGACTACATGGTTTTCTAAAGACCATAGTTTCAGATCGAGATACTAAGTTTGTTGGATATTTCTGGCGTACATTGTGGAAGAAGTTGAAGATAGATTTGAAGTTCAGTTCATCACATCATCCATAGACTGATGGACAGACAGAGGTGGTGAATAGAAGTTTGGGAAATTTGCTGAGATGTTTGGTTGGAGATAAGCCAATAGGATGGGATTTGATTTTACCACAGGCGGAATTTGCATACAATAATTCTGTCAACAGGAGCACTGGTAAATCACCATTCCAGATTGTATATGGAAGTAGTCCAAGAAATGCATCTGAATTGAGGAAGATAGATAAAGGAGAAATAAGTAGTGCTGAAGCTGAGGATTTTGCAGAACACTTGAAGAACATCCATGGGGAGGTGAGGAAGCATATTACCAAGATGAACACAAAGTATAAGGCTAAGGTAGATGAGAAAAGGAGGTATAAGGAATTTCAGGTTGGTGATGAAGTCATGGTTCATTTGCGGAAGGAGCTGTTTCCAGTTGGTACATATAACAAACTGAAAATGAAGAAGTTTGGACCATGTAAGATACTGAAGAAACATGATTCAGGAAATGCATATGAGGTAGAATTTCCTACCGAGCTAAATATTTCACCAATGTTTAACATTTCAGATCTGATAGAGTATCATGAAGGAGGTGTTGAAGATGAGATCACAACAGCACAGTGGAGTATTCCAGCAACTAGTTCAGACACTAAGGAGATCGAGGATATACTAGACAGTCATGTTGGTAGAAGCACAAGGAACAGGACATATGAAGAATATCTGGTCAAGTGGAAAGGATGACTTGTTGAAGATTCATCATGGCTAACAAGGGTGGAGGTTAACCGTCTTGGTTTTCCTCTGCACACCTGAGTTGTGACAAGGTCACTTCTCAAATTACCCTGGGTGTCTGATGCCGGAGCATCCTGGGTGTAAGAGCAATCTTGCATCACCCAAAAATATTTTTGTTTTTATATTCAATAAGGGCTATTTTGTGCAGAGCTGCTATTTATGGAAAGTTACTATTTTTGGTAATTTTTGTATGTGCTCAAAATGATCTGATTTCTTTCTTGGAGGTTCATGTTGGTCATATAAGTCTACCAGTAAAGTTTCATTGCCAGATCAAGTGTATATTGGAAGATATTGAAGATTTTCGGTATTGGCAGCAGGATACAAAAACTTTGAACTCAGTTTTGAAGGCTTTAGAGGCCCCGGATGAGGTTGAAAATTTGGGTGACGGGCACTTCTGTGGGTCAAGCCTGTAGAGAGCTTCATGGCATTTCTAAAATGGGGTTATAATAGCCGATCGGGTCAACTGATGATGACTTATGGTCTTCGGAAGTTGGGCCACCTGAAATGGCAAAAAATAATTTTCTTCAAAATTTCTGTTCAGGTTTCAAAGGTTATCTTGAGCTGACTATGATGTAATAAAATGTAAAATAAAATAATTCTAAGTTTGGTCGGCCTTATTGTCTAAAATTCTGAAACCTTCCCAGGCGGTGGAAAGTTGCCTATATAAGGAAGGCTGTATTATTGTCTTAGGCAGTTCGGAATAGTTCTGGGTAGTAGATCTGGGTATTGATTCGAGGCTTTGTCCTACAAAATATTGTAAGGGAATGCCCATGTGGCTTTGCATATTGTAATTCTAAAAGTTTGTAATTCCACATTTGTGGAGATAATAAGAAGCCAATTTTCTGTTCTTGCATATTACCGTTGTTGTTTCTCTATTTCTGTTATGTGTTTGTGGTATTAAGGGGAGCACCCTTCATCAGAATTGATAGACACTAATAATTTTCACTAGTGTTTTATGATCCTTGTTAGAAGATCCTTAACCCTATTAGGAGTTTCTTTACAATATATTTATTATAGTGACCTGGTCAAGGGTCGGACCCTATTAGGAGTATTTTATAATTAACCCTATTAGGGGTGAGGACACACTGTTTGAGAGAACATTGCTTAAAGGGGTGAAGGCTACAACCTTCTAAATAATAGATACACACTATATCTGGATCTTGGTGAATTGTGCTTTGACCTGTTGTTTGGATTAGTTCCAATGTATAACAAAAACTCTTTACTTGGTCACATAGACCTTCTACTGATGGCTCAACACTTCGTACACTCTTCTCTACTCTTCACAAACAACTCTGAAACATGCTTTAGCAATCACAAATGACTGCCTATAAATATCTTTCCTCTAAATGATATAATCAAGTCGACCTATTAGAACCACCTTGAAATCATATTAGATAAACCATAACATAGTCCAATAATAATTCTATTGTCTCTACTAAGCATGCAACACAATATGGGATCTATCCAATAATAATAAATATAGACGCATGCTACACATTGTCGGCTCTACCAAAGTAATTGAAAATATTTCCTCAATATAAATTACATCATGTTCTCTTAACCAAACATTCTTAACACTTCTCTAATCCATAGTCCAAGGGCGTATACCGAAATGACAGGCACAACTCCTAAACCAATACAATCTCTATCACCTCTTCTTAATAATTATAGAAAACCACTACTGGTGAATAGCAACTGCATAACTTCACTTCTACTGATCATCAAACTCTAGATTCATGAGTGTAACACCAATAACATGTCTTCATCACATATCCAAAGGTGCAAGGCTCCATGATGAATGTATAGACAATCACTCACAGAACACTACCAGTAACTTTGTCAGGAACACTACTGACACAAACTATTGCATAATTGTATGATCTGGCAATTAACCTCTGCATCCATGATATCATGCTGATAATATGTCCATGCTTCATATACTCAAATATTACTACATAAGTCTTCTACACATGTTACTTACCATATGTTGTCATCAATAACAAACATGCAGTCAACATTGGTTTGCTGGCAAATCTCCAATAATTATCATGTTTGAAAAAACCCTAACATTTCTTCATTTCAAGCAAAAACCCTAAGTCAAACTTCTATTTTTCTTTTTGGTCATTACTTTTTGGAGATCACTAAAGTCATTTTTAAAGCATGTGTTATATTATCCTTTTGGTGGGGCCTTATTTCCTAAGTTTTTATCTACCTACGTTGATGCTTTAATTTTCCTAAGTCCATAGTCCTGACAACCTTTAATATTTTCCCTAAGTCCCAATGATTATTTTCCTAAGGTTTGACACTTTATCAAAATGCTTATCTCACATTTTAATCCAACGGTGGTCCCATAGCTGCAAAGGAAAGATGTAGGGAGATTAACCACTATGGCATTGTGACAACCATTGATTTTGACAAACAACTAAGAATCTCTGTCAGGTGGGACCGGTTACCTTGGTTTTATCACAACTGTTTGATTGTGAAGATCTATCGGTGTGTAGTCACTAGGCTTAGTTAATAAAGGTTGTAATGAGTTGACATATTGCTTTTTTTCTAATGGCTATCATGTTTCTATGAAAGAAAGATGATCATACATTTGTGCTTGTGACATTATGACAACCGTCAATTTGGTATCAGGCCATGAGATACAACAGTGGGTCCAATAAGAAGGTACCTAAAGCATCGACCATTGGATCTTCCATCTAATAGTAACAATATGATGCAAGGAAGGGGTCAAAAGGGGCCAAAGGATGGTGCACCCTAATGATCCAAGCCTACAACACATATGCGGAAGCAACAAACAACGAGAGTGAGAGAGAGAATGCCAGATCCTTTCATATTATCATCAATTTGAATCATACATGTTAGGCTATAAGGCCTTCCTGGTTAGGGCCTAATATTATAATGAATTGCAGAAGTCCTCAAACATGCGAGGATCTTTCACAAATCTCCAATCTAATGTCTATTATCTTCTATTTGAACTACCCCTCTAAACTACAACCAAACATCTACATTTATACAAGAAGCTACCAAGTTGAGTCGGCATTCAGATCCATAATTAATGAAAGTAACAGTCAAATCTAGGACCACATGCTTCCCAATGATGGATTCCAACATTAATTCTATGATCTAATATAAATACACAAGTTGGCCATAATAGGAAATGAAGCTAAACCTATCGGTAAGAAAGATAACTGAGCAACCAACAGGCAATGCCAAGTGCCAGTGAAATAACTGACCACACTTGGTAACAAAAGGAAACTAACTAGATACCAACCAACTCGGTTAAAGAAAAAACCAAGCAACATAGACAAAACTCCAAACTCTTTTTGGTGACACAGGATTGCTAAGGACCCAAGATGCTCCTCCATCAGACACCTAGGGTTATTTTGAAATGATTCTCCAAATCATTTGGTAGGTCTGGTCTGAGCTGCATCCAAATCAAACCATGAAATCCAAGATCTATCTTCCATCGGTCTATTCTTCCACTTAACAAGATATTTCATGTACTATTTTCCTCTTGTACGCTTGCCAACTCTTTCCATCAAAATCTATTCAACTTTAACATACTGCTTCTTAGGATATTCTATCGGTACTATTACTTCTTCATTAGGTTCATGATACTCATACAAATCAGTAATGTTGAAAATTGGTGATATGTCCATGTCATTAGTTAACTCAATCTCATATGCATTTCCACTGTCATATTTCCACAGAATCTTGCAAGGTCCAAACTTCTTCATCTTCTACTTTCCATATGTTCCAACAGGAAACTGACCTTTCTTCAAATGAACCATCACTTCATCATCAACATCAAAAGTTCTATGTCTTCTTGATCTATTAGCTCTGTCTTTGTATTTTCAATTACTATCTTCTAGCTTCAGCTTCACATCTTCATGCAATGTCTTCATGTACCCAAAAAACTTTACTCCTTCAGCACTTCTCTTACTCTCATCAACAATGTCTCTCAAATCAGATATTCCTCTTGGTTTTGTGCCATTCACAATCTTGAATGGTGTCTTTTCTGTACTCCTATTCATTGAATTGTTATATACAAACTCTGCTTGTGCTAACAAAGAATCCCAATTACTCGGTGTGTCTCCAAATAAATATCTCAAAAGATTTCCCAAACTTCTGTTCACAACCTCAGTTTGTCCATCAGTTTGTGGGTGAAATGTAGAACTATATTTCAATTCAGTGCCAAATTTCTTCCAAAGTTTTTTCCAAAAATAACCAAGAAATTTACTGTCTTGGTCAGAGATAATACTCCTCGATAATCCATGTAATCTGATAATTTCCTTAAAGAAAATATATGCTACATGTATTACATCTGATGTCTTTCTACAAGGTATAAAATGTGCCATCTTAGAAAATCTATCCACAACAACAAATATAGAATCATTACCTCTTACTGTCTTTGGTAAGCCAAGAACAAAGTCCATACTGATATCAATCCAAGGTTTCTCAGAAACAAAAAATTACTCCTTTTTCAACTTGAAAAATTCCACAACTTTTCACAAATTTATGAACATCTCTATACAACTACAACCAATAGTATTTCTCCTTAAGCAAATTCCATGTTTTATCAATACCAAAATGTCTAGCCAAACCACTACTATGTTTCTCCTTTATGAAATTAGATCTCATTACTCCTCTCAGTATACACAATTGAATACCTTTGAACAACATACCTTCTTGAATAAAATATTCATCCCATTTAGTATCTTATTGATCTTGAATAGGTGCTTTGCACTTTCTCCATGGCTCAGAAAAATCAGGGTCAATTTCATATAAACCTCTCATCTCATCAAAACCAAGAACTTCAATTTTCATCTCGGTCATCAAAGATCTTCTTCTACTCAATGCATCAGCAACTCGGTTAGTGACTCCACTCTTATACATTATCACAAATGTATAACTCTGCAAATACTCAACCCATTTCATATGTCTCTGATTCAACTTATTCTAACTACCCAAATATTGTAAAGCCTTATGATAAATATACAACACAAATTCACTCGGTATCAAATAATGTCTCCATTTCTTCAATGCTTGAACAATAGCATAGAATTCTTGATCATACACAAAATATTTCCTTCTAGCATCATTTAACTTTTCACTAAAGAAAGCAATAGGTTTACCTTCTTGACTCAACACAACTCCAATCGTACTTCCACTTGCATCATCTTCTACTTGGAATACTTTACTAAAATCAGGTAATGCCAAAATAGGTAATTCAACAATCTTCTGCTTCAGGGTCTGAAAACTTCTTTTAGCTCCATGTGTCCACTTGAATTCTCTTTTGTCTCCTCTCATAGTCTCAGTCATAGCATTACAAATTGAACTGAAATTCGTTATGAAATTTTGATAAAAACTTGCCAAACCATGAAATGACCTTACCTCACTAGCATTCATAGGTGTAGGCCAATTCAAAATAGCTTCAACCTTTTCAGGATCCATCTTCAAGCCATCAGCTAAAATAAAAAATCCCAAATACACAATTTCTTCTTTCATGAATGAACACTTTTTCAGATTTATCAACAACTTTTCCTCTTTCAATCTCTGCAAAACTTGTCTAACATGCAACAAATATTCTTCTCTGGTCTTACTAAATATTAGAATATCATCCAGATATACAATCACTAATTTACCAAAGAATTTCTTCAAAACCTCATTCATCAACCACATAAAAGTACTTGGTGCATTAGTTAAACCAAAGGGTATAACCAACCACTCATACAAACCTTCTTTTGTCTTGAAAGCAGCCTTCCATTCAGCACCTTCTTTGATTTTGATTTGATGATACCCTTTTTCAAATCAATCTTTTTGAAATACTTTTCTCCAGTCAAACTATCCATTATATCATCCATTCTTGGTATAGGAAACCTATACTTCACTATTATCTTATTGATTCTCTGGAATCAGTACACATTCTCCATTCTCCATTCTTCTTCAGTGCCAATACAGTAGGTACTTGACATAGACTCAAACTTTCTCTAATCAAACCTTTCTCCAACAACTATTGAATCTATCGGTTCAATTCTTGATTCTCGGTAGGTGTCAACCAATGAGGTGCCTTATTTGGCAAACTAGCTCCAGGGATTAGATCCATAAAATGATCAATGCTTCTTTTTGGTGGAAAACCATTAGGTACATTATCAAAAATGATATCACTATACTCAGTGAGTAACTTATCAATCTCCTGAGGGAAATTATCCTATATTTTCTTACTCGGTTTATTAGGAATCACAACAAAACATACATCATTCCTCTTCAAAGAATTTACAAACTTCCTTCCTTCCATCAAGGAAAATTTCATAGATGTGAAAACATTACTAACAAGCTCTTCCATCAATGGTAACAAGATTTATTTCTTTCCATCAGCCTCAATAGTATACTTATGCAATCTCCCATCATATATAGCGTGTCTATCATATTGCCAAGGTCTACCCAAAAAAATATGACAACAATCCATAGGCATGATATCACATAACACCTTATCATAGTATTTTCCAATCTTCAAATTCACATAACATTGTTCACTTATCAGGAGTGTATGCTCATCTTTTATCCATGAAATCTGATAGGGCTTTAGATGTACCAATCTTTCCAACTACAATTTTGTGACCATCTCTTCAGATTCTAGGTTCTCCGAGCTACCACTGTCAATGATTACCTTCCAAACTTTGTCACAAACTCTACATATGGTCTTGAACAAAATTTTCCTTACCAGATCTTCCTTTATGCTTTCATTTCATAGTGCTCTCCTTACCATCAAGTTATTTTCCTTCTCAGGTTCATTCAGTTACTCTTCTTGCACCAAAGCATTTGTACTGCTACATGCCTTCTTACTAGCTTGTGTACATTCAAAAGATCTATTTCCTTCCTCTCCATAGTTATAAAAAGTTCCTCAAAAACTTCCTCTGCCATAACCACCTTGGTAGTTACTGCCTCTACCTCTAGAAATTTCATGTTTCCACTCGGTCTTGCCTTTGTCCAAATTTGTCTTTTCTGGTTCAAATCTACCATTTTCACCATTAGATCTACCTCTTCCTCTAGGGAATCTACCACCTCGACCTCTCTATCTCTATTCATGTCTCTTGTTCAATTTCTCCTCAGCCTTCAAAGAAAATTGATAAGCCTCTTCAATGTTCTCCAATTTGACCATACTAATTTCCTCTTGGATGGAATCCCTCAAACCATTCAGGTATCTACCGATTCTTTTCACATCATCTTCATCCTATCTAGATCTGATATCTAATCTATAGAATTCCTTAGTATACTCTTTTACCAAGCTATCTTTCTATCTCAACCTTTGCATTCGCCAAACTAGGTTAATCTGATAATCACAGGGTAAGAAATTTCCTTTCAATTTATTGACCATTTTACTCCATACCTTGATTTTGTTTTTACCTTTCCTTTTTGTATCCAATTCTAGATGTTCCCACCATAAGGATGCATGAATTTTCAACTTTTTTCTTGCAATCTTGACCTTCTTATCCTTAAGGATATTTTCATACTCAAAATAATTTTCCATCTCGGTGATCGAATCCACCAATTCATCAGAATCTAGCTTTCGACTATACTCAGGAGGATTAAAATGTTGTGTTGATTTTAGACTTGTCAAAGCCTTAAAAAATATTTCTTCACCTTGATCCATAATAGGAGCAGGTTCTACATTTTCCTATTCTTCTTCAATTTCATCATCACTAACATCTTCAAGATGTTTGCCTCTTCTTTGGGCTATTTCTACTACTTCTAACCTACTAGCAATCTGTCTTAGCATATCTACCAATTTTGGATCTGCATCTCGCATCCCATGAACCATCTTGACAACCCTCTACAATTGCAGGTCAGATCACAATCTGCTACCCCACAAAAATAAACTAAGGCTTGAAGAGGAACCTACAAACCTAGATCTGTAGACCTAGATCAAGATCTAACCTTTCTCTAATACCACCTGACACAAGGTAGGGTTCAAAAGGGGCCAAAGGATAATGCACCCTAATGATCCAAGCCTGCAACACACATGCGGAAGCAAAAAATAGCAAGAGTGAGAGAGAATGCCAGATCCTTTCATATTATGATTGATTTGAATCATACATGTCAGGCTATAAGGCCTTCCTAATTAGGGCTTGATATTATAATGAATTACAAAAGTCCTCAAACATGTGAGGATATGTCACAAATCTCCAATCTAATGTCTATTATCTTATATTTGAACTGCCCCCTAAACTACAACCAAACATCTACATTTATACAAGAAGCTACCGGGCTGAGTCAGCCTTTAGATCCATAATTAATAGAAGTAATGGTCAAATCTATGAACACATGCTTCCCAATGATGGATTCCAACATTAATTCCATGATCCAATATAAATGCACAAGTCAGACATAATAGGAAATGAAACTAAACCCATCGGTAAGCAAGATAACCGAGCAGTAGATAGGCAATGCTGAGTGCTAGTGAAATAACCAACCACCCAGGAGAGAACCAACCACACTTGGTAGCCAAAGGAAACCAACCAACTATTGACCAACTCAGTTAAAATAGAAATGGAGCAACACAGACAAAACTCCAAATTCTTTTTGGTGACACAGGATTGCCAAGGACCCGAGATGCTCCTGCATTAGATAGGCATAAAGGTTAATAAAGGTTGTAATGAGCTGACTAGATGTATGGAGATTAACCACTACAACATAGCGACAACCATTGATTTTTTTAGACAACTAAGCATCTCTGTCAGGTGGGACCAGTTACCTTGGTTTTATCACAACCGTTCGATTGTGAAGATCTATCGATGTGTAGTCACTAGGCCCAGTTAATAAAGGTTGTAATGAGCTGACATATTGCTGCAAAGGAAAGATGTAGGGAGATTAACCACTATGGCATTGTGACATCCATTGATTTTTTTGGACAACTAAGCATATCTCTCAGGTGGGACCGGTTACCTTGGTTTTATCACAACCGTTCGATTGTGAAGATCTATCAGTATGTAGTCACTGGGCCTAGTTAATAAAGGTTGTAATGAGATGACATATTTTTGTTGACCTGACGACTGTCATGTTTCCATGAAAGAAATATGATCAGACATTTGTGCTTGTGACATTGTGACAACTGTCGATTTGGTATCATGCCATGAGATACAAGAGTGGGTCCAATAAGAAGGTACTTAAAGCATCGACCGTTGGATCTTCCATCTAATGGTAACAATAGGTCCAGTTGTCAGGTGGGTCCAAGATACTGTAATTTTCAAACTATTCCAGATCTATCTTGATCTAATGGTTGTCGCATGGCTGCAAAGAAAAGATGTGCGAAGTTTTAACCATTGTAGAAACATGACATCCATTGGATTTCTCTTAAGTGAAGATCGACGGTCATGATTTAAATTCAATCAAAAATTGGTTTGAAAGCAAATTTTCCCATTGAATGTAGACTGTTCAAATTTGTAGAGAAGTTATGGCTCAATCATGTGGAATGAATTTTCAAAGGGTTAACACTTTCAATACCAATATATCTTTGATTGATTCATTTCTAAAGGCATGAATTAGTCTAAGAATTTGTAGAGCCCTTACAAAGAAAATTGCAGAGAAAGTCACCTTATCTTGAGGATTTTCTGAGATCAGTTAGTATTCTATGAAGATTTTATGACTTCTATTATTTTCCTAGATTTCTCATTAAAGAAGTGTGACTATCTTTCTATTACCTCTCTTAATTTCTTGTATTATCATCAAAACCTATGAATTTTGAAAATGGCACCAAGAAGGGAATTAACAAGAAATATTGAGTAGCATGATAGAGGTGTGCAGGAGGACCTCCTACAATAATTTGATAATTCATCTACTGACATAGTCAAGGAAAAGGGTTTAACACCAAAAGACCCTAGGGTTAGAATAGCAGATGGTATGTATAACAAAGGGAATTATATGAGAGATGCCAAAATTGGGATCTCTAGTTTGGGATTGTTCAAAGTAGGGTTTGGCCAAAGACATGCTTTTTCTCCCACCAATAATGTATGGAAATTTGACCTAGGTAAACTCATTGTGCCAAACATGTTCATGGAAGTAGATATTATGATCCAAGTTGCCCATAAATATGATCAAGTAACTAGGGTTGTTAGGGACATAACTGGAAACCCTTTAATTAGTATTTCAGCTGAGGAGATCAGAAAGGTTTTGTGGTTAAGTGAACCAACTGGTGACCTCGAAAGAATAGACTTTGATTAGCTAAAACAAGTCTATGATGCTTAGAGAGATTATCTCAGGAGTGGTCCTTTGAAGGAATTCTACAATAAAATTGGGGGTCTGATCACAGTGGGACCAGACACACAAGAACCTTTCAAAGTAGACTATTTTAACCTCAGGGCAAAGGGTGTGTACTAGTCATTATGCCAAATTTTTGGAGAAGATGTTCAAGAAAGGATGCTAGTACACTTCATGTATATGATGGTTCAAATCTTGCACCCTTTCTTGGTTGTTACTTTTGACTTTTCCCCTTTCTTAGTTGAATTGATTCATGAGGGATTAATGGGAATCCAAAAGAGTAAATTAGACAAACCCTTTGGCTGGTATTCCCTATTAATGTATATGTTTCTCTACAAAGTTGAAAATTACTTTGAAAAAGAGATGGATTCAATGAGGTAGAAGGATGGTGAAGAAATGCTAGTACAGTTATGAAATCTCAATATGGCTTGGGATAGGAATAGGAATTTTTTTTTCAATTTTGATAAATGTTTTGCATCAAGGCTCAGGGCCTTTTTATTTCTAGAAAACCCAAGAATCCCAAAGGCCTTGTTAGAACTCCTTAGACCTAAACAATTTGCTACTAATATCAAAATTCTACACAATTGGGGTGATTTTATCTTTTATCCAGTAATCTACTGTAATCAGAGTGTATGGCTTTAGAGGGACCCCTTTTGTATAGCCATATCAAGTCCTTCTCAAGATTGGGGTTGTCAAATTTTTGAGACAACTTGGAGAATTGCAAGAGAATACTCTCACAAGGAGGGCTAAAGGAACTCTCTTTCCTACTGTCACAATAGCCCATGAATTTGTGATCACTAAAGGTGGATGGACCCACATGGATGAGATCTTGCAACCATATTACATGGCTACTTCAGTTGCTAGGGTAGCTGATCCTGAGGGTTTTTTTGAGAACATGTATCAGAAGAGGACTAGAAGTGCCTCTATGGATCATATTTTTAACTTTCCTGAAGATATTATTAGAAAAATTCCTAACCTGGAGGAACAGGAGATCATGAAAGAAAAATGGATGGTGTATAAGAAGACATTAGATTTTGTGCAATATTTTGTCAGGGATTATGATTCCTTAAAAGAGTTCACCCCTTTTGAGAAGAAAATAAAGACTCTTATGATCCATTTTGAGGATGTCATCCAGACCCTAGGTGAAAAGAAAGAACAAGTCATGCAAGTTGAACTAGAAAAGGCTAAATCTATGTTGAGTAAGCCTACATTTCCAAAGATGTTACCCCGGGGTAGGTATATGGTGCAAAATAAGACTGGATATAGTGTGTTGGTATCTAGACCAAGAAAACAAGAAAAAACTATAAGAACAAAGGATATCCCTTCCACCTCAAAGGAAGTTGAAATGCATGATAGAATAGAGGAAATGCCAAAATCACCATAGAATCAACCAATTGAAATTGATTTTGATTCTCCACCTCCACCTCCACCAAAGAAGAAAATAATTGAAGAAAGGCCTACGCATGTTGATGAGGAATACTCTCCTACCCAATCACCTCTAAATCTTGTAGAATATCAAGAGGTAGTAGAACAATTACAACAATTTGGTAGTCTACATCAAATTTTCATGACCTATGAGGAAATAAATGAAGGAATGCCAGAGCCACCAGATGAACCTGAGTCAGACCTAAAAATAGGAGATATGGCCAGAAAAGAAATGGATCCAATCACTAAGAAAGCATGTGATGAATTCTTAGCAGATGATGCTTTTGTCAAGGCTAGAGCCTTCATGAAATTCTTATGGAGACTGCACATAAACCCATTTGAGGAAACCTGTGAGAAAAAGACATGAAGAAAATACACAAAGAGACCTCAAGGTCATAAAAGATGAGGTCAAGAAAGAAATGACAAAGAGGTTTGAAAAGGTCACTCTAGAACAGGGGAGAGAGATGATGAAAAATTCAGGGGTACTCATTCTCCTAGAATGGGACATGACTGATGCAGTGGTTCTAGATACTATTACGAAGAAAACCACACTAGTTCACAAAACTAAAGAGGAGGAAGAGAAATCAATCAAGGGAGTCACTTTTAGTGATGACCATCAAGCCTTGGTTATGTGGTCCATGAGGAAAAATGAAAACAAAAAAGGTAAAATGGTTGATAGCGGTGATCTTATAGGCAACCTTCTAGTGAAAAGGGTCAGTGAAACTTCAGTTGTTGAAGCAATAGACATGGTTTTGGAGATGACCAAGTTCAATATGAAGGTAGCAGAGAAGGAATCTAGGGAAAAAGAGGAGCTCACACTGAAGATAGAAACAATGTTAAAAGCTTATGGGGAGATGAAAAAGGAGATCAATGAAAAGGATAAATTGATAGAAAACCTAAGGAAAATTTTAGGAGAATAGGGCCCAACCCAGATATTAGAGCAACTACAAATTTCTTCCTCCCCTTATATTCATTCTTCATCAAGTCCTATACTTGAATATCCCCCTTCCCCTTTACCTCCTCCTATGGAGGATGAAGACATAACACAGAGAGATATTTTGGAAAATGAAAGATGGGCTTTCTTGGAGAAAGCAAAGAAGGTAAGGGATGAAAGGAAATTGTTTGAATAGGGACAATTGGAAGTGTCCATGAAATATGAAGAGAAAATAAGGGACACAATTTTTTAATTTTTTGTAAGTATAGGGCCAAAAGAAATCTATAAGGTTGGTGAACAATTATCTAAAATTTTGATTTCTTTTAAGGAAGAAATGACCACTATGAGCCCAATTTTGGATAGGTGGGTTGCCAGAGAAAATAAGTTAAAATCATTTTACTCTTTGATTAAAACTCAACAGATTTTAGATATACAGTTAACAAATACATATAATTTTATTAAGATTTTACTTAGGTTTTCAATAAAGAGGGAAAACTTGGAGAGAAAGGTATTAGTTCTGAGGGCAAGATATTTCTAGGATAGTTTTCAAATATTTCCCGGTCTTTTCAAAGAAGATGGAGCCATAAAAGACAAAGAGGGATGGTTAGGACAAATAGATGATGAACTGTTAGCCAAAATAACCACCATCTTACTAACGACACCAATATTCCCTTTCTCTAGACAACTAAAGTATTACAAGATGTCAGGGTACATTTCAAAACCATAAGGAAAGAGGTAAATCAGGTAAAATTTCAATGGGATATTTTGGTAGCTAAAACAGATGAGGTATTGGCCTTCCATTGGCCAGATGAAGAAGTTTATACATCTTGGGAAGCAACATATTCTTTGGAGAGTACCAAGAAAGAAGAGACATCCATTGAGGCTGCAACAGATGGAACTTCTTCAACTTTTGAAAGAAAAGAAAACAACATAAATGATCTCATATGAAAAAGGAAACACTTGGCAGAAGTTGAACTAACTTTGCAATTTTTTGCAAATTTTGGTGCCCAAGTGAATAAGCAACTTTGTAAAAATATAACAACAACGTGTTGTATTTGTCCTTTTTGTTGGGAATTTGGCTGAGTTGGTTACATAGATGTTTTCATTAAGGAAACATATGATCTACATGAAGATCACACAACTCAGAGAGCTAGTATGTCAGACCACAATACAAATTGTCTAAGTATGAGACATTGTGTTTTTACCAGTGAACCTGATGACAATTTTTGTTTGTGATGTTGATTGGAGTAAGTTTAGTGCTTGTGCACTTGAACATAGACTCTATGGTGACTATTGAAGACTCACCTCAGAGCACAAGTCAGTACGACATGTACA
Source organism: Chamaecyparis obtusa (assembly GCA_027943335.1). Taxonomy (NCBI): domain Eukaryota; kingdom Viridiplantae; phylum Streptophyta; class Pinopsida; order Cupressales; family Cupressaceae; genus Chamaecyparis; species Chamaecyparis obtusa. Next base: position 1,581,904 of record BSBK01000083.1, on the reverse strand, counting down.
AAATAAGTTATGACAATTTTACTAAAGACAGTGTTAAGCCGACATGACAAAATATGAAGACATAATTGATAAAGAGTTAAGGGATTATTTTGTTTATCAAAATAATGATTTAACAATATAAAGGGATGACATCCTAGATATTAACCCTTGGATAAAGATATTTTGTAATATGATAGCCGACTGGAAAGTTATTATTCTTAATAACTTGTATAAAGATATGTAAAGATTGTAATTGTAAAAGAGAGCAATGCGGTATAGTGTATATGTGAATGTAATAGTGAAAGTGAAGAGTAGTGAAGAGATATTGATGCAAGAAGTATAAGGTTATGTACCTTGACCTATTTTTGTAATCAGTAAATATTATATATTACTTGTTTGGGCAGTGGGCTCATCTGGTAATCACATTTTGTACTACCAACTCCTAACAGGGTTGAGGCTTCTAACAAGGCCTATAGTCCCTTAATCAGGACTGAGACACTATTTGCATGTAATAGAATCCTAACAGGGTCAACATCCTTAACATGATACTTTTGATTAGTGGATCTTTGTGGGTACCATCCCCACTGGGGTTTTCCCTTGGTCAAGGTTTCCTCGAGAACAAATAATGTGTTATGAGTTCTTTAGTTTTATTGCTATGCATGTTGTTTAGCTTCTTATGTTATGCATGTGTTAAGATAATCTTTTATATCCATAATTGCGAAAAAGTTAAAGTTTGTAGAATATTGATTCACCCCCCCCTCTTAGTATTCCCTATTTCTAACAATTGGTATCAGAGCTTAGTTACTTGGAAAATAGTCATTCAAGGAAAGCCTAGCAGCTTGAGTAAGATCTCTATGGATAGGATCAGCTACAAAAGAATCTTGAAGAAGCTCTTGAATAGATAGATATGCTTATTGAAGAAAGAGATACTTTGAAAGGAAAATATGATGATGCAAAGAACCTCATTGAGAAACTAAAAAAAAATTTGGAATATCTAAAATCTGAAAAGGAATCCAAAATTCACATTGAAGATTGTGATGACAACTTAGAAAAAGAAAATGAGATCCTTAAACATGAACTAAAAATAGAAAATCTAAAGCTAAGTTTGAAAGATGGAAGTGGCAAGAATGAAGTAAATCTGAAATCAGAGAATGAAAATCTTAAGCTTGAAAATGAAGGGTTAAAATCTAAACTTGATAAAGTAACATCTAAACTTGAGAAAGTCAATTTGTAGTATGCTGAACTTGAGAAATACAATACAATTGAGAAAGGAGAACTGACTCAATCTAAGTAGCAACTTGAAAGACTATATTCAACTAGTGAGAAGATTGATGAACAAATATCTTATCAAAAACCATTCTATGATAAGATTGGTCTTGGATTCAACACTTTTAAAGAAAATGAAGAAAGCAAGGAGCTAGATTTGAAAATATCTGAAAGCATAGATGAGAAGAAGTCTGATGAGATTAACAAATATAAAGATACACCTAAGGAAGAAGAACCACCTAAGAAAGAGGAATCACCCAAAGGTATGCAAAGAGAATTCAAAGGTAGATGTTTTTCTTGTAATACTATTGGTCATATGAAGAGAGATTGCACATGTAAGCAATTCAAACCTCTTAATGGTTATTGTTACAATTGTCATGGTTTTGGACATAGAGCTATTGAATGCAAGAAAACTAAATTTATTGAGAATAATAATAGTAGTAGAATGTTTAGGAATACTAACAATGCAGATAAGAAACCTACTAAAGATATGAACTAAAGAAATGGAGTAGTTTGTTATAGATGCAACAAGGTTGGACACATTGCTAGAAATTGCAGATCATAGATCAATCAGCCTGGACCAAGATATGGAAACAATGGAATAGTTTGTCAGATATGCAACAAGATTGGACATACAACAAGGTTTTGCAGAATGAACAATAGAGTTTTTCATACCAATCCTAACTCTAGAAGTTATGTAAGAAGAAATGAAGATGCAAGCAACAGTCAGAAAGGATGCTGTAGTAATTCAAATAAAGTGAAGTTTGTTAAAAGCACAGATCAAGGAGACATATTTAGCACTGAAGGTAGTTAGAAAGGTGAAGTATTAAATGGTAAGAATGAATCTTTACCTAACCCATCTCAAAGTACTTAATTCATAAAAAATTATAGTAGAATAGGAACTTAGATTAGTGTAGAATTTGATATATGATGAATTAAGTCTTGTGTAGTTAATGCAAGGTATTATATGATGTTCTAATGCTATGGTTAAGAGTGCAAAGAAAAATATTATGTTTTGCGAGATCGCAAGAAGTTTTAAGTTTTGCAGGTTAATAGAATCAGCTTTTTGGAAAGAAGCGGCAAAAGAATTGAATGCGATATCAGATCTAAGTAAGATTGAATTAATAAAAGGTCACGATCGATTTTATTTGATCATCAAAGAGAACACAAGTGTCAAGGAGATCAAAGAGTAGTGATTGGAAGCATTTTGCAAGGATTTGGTGAAGAATTTTGTGCTGAATCTACGCAAGCCCTAAATCATGAAATCGAGGTATTTTACTTGGCAGATCTTTAAATCAGTTAAGGAATTAGAGGAAGTCATGGATATTTCATTGATTCACAATGTTAGAGATATTAATAGACCTAAAATGAAAAGGGAACTAGTAGAGCCCTTGGAAGATGATCCTAGGTTATCTTTATCGTCCATACCAGATGAAGTTTTACATCTAGAGAATGTCAGAAGTTATCTAGGATGTAAAATAGAGACTCTCAGTGACAGTGACTTCACAAAGGAATATCAAGAAATCTATAATCAGGACATGTCATTGAAAGTAGGGTTTGAGCATTTGAAAGATAATGAGATTATTAAGTATTCTTTGCAATATGAATTTGATAATGAAGAATGTACCAAGATAATCCTAAGCAGAATTCACAATGGAAAGTTTTGGTTAGATGATAGAGTGATAATATCACAGTTGACTTAATTCATGAAGTAAATGGACTATCTAAAACTAGATCCATTCCTTTAAATGATAAAAACATGAGGAAAATGGTCATAGACAACACAAAATCATCCTACAATGGAAGATGAATTGTAATTAGCAAGATACAACAAGATGATGTTAGATACTTATGTAAGATCCTAACAACTAAGTTTTGTGCTAACTCAAGAGAGGATGACATGGTAGCTAGAATGATACATGCAACTTATTTGATGTGTGTGGATAAAGCACAAGTTGATATGTGTGAGATTTTGAGGATATAGTTGTTTGAAAATTTGGAAAAGATAAAGAAGACTAAGTATTCATAGTTTAGATTTTCATCTTTAATCACTTATATGTTTTTTCATCTATTGACAAGATTTCCATTCACCATTGGAAATGACTGGAATGATGGCCAAACTACAATGGAAAGGATTGACCAAGTGTATAGGAGGCATGTTATTGATAAAGTAAATGAAACTACAATATTGGTAATTAAGTCTTTTCAGAATTTGATGTCTAGTAGATCAAGGATCCCACAGTCTCTTGTGGAGAAGTATAAAAATGAGATATGTTTCATGGTTGATACTAACTTTACTTACATTGAAGTAGTAGAACCTAGAATAGAGTTCATAGACCCTCTTAGCTATGAGATATCTAAGATTGAGATAGAAGAATATGTGAGTAGGTTACTTAAGTGCAAGTTGGATACTCACTATAATAGGTTTGGAACCTTTGAGGAGAACTTCAACTCTGCAAAGACCATCCTTGAAGAGAAACAATCAAAGAAAAGAGTTGAGAGTACTATGAAGAAAATTCTAAAAGATACAGGGATGACTAGACATGAATTCTTGGTAGCCAAGAAAATAGCAGTAGCAATTAGAGATATTGGAAAAAAAGAAGTTTTGTTTGTTCCACCTCTATCATCAATTGTAGCACAGCAAGAAGAAACACTAGTTAAGGTGAAAGTGGAAGAAACAGAGAAGGATCAAGAAGCAAGAATATCCACTAGATCCACCTCCTCCACATCTAACAAAAGAGTAAAAGAGATTTCTACTAGACCGGGTAAGAGGCAGAAGATATTGGTACCACCAGTTCAAAGGAAATTTGCAGATATCAAAGATGATGAAAGTACTCCTATTAAGAAGAAAACCTGGAAACCTAGAGTTGAGAAGGTTAATGAACAGATCATTCAAGATGGAGACTTTACAAAGATGAACAAGTATTAAGAATAAGTATCTAGAAAATGTAGTGGTGAAGCATATGATTTTATCTAATAAGAAATTTGATACAATTCAGGGTAAGATACTTGATGACTTGTACAATAAACTTGTAAATAGGAAGAAGAGAGCATCAGTAGAGGACATAGATATTAGAGAAAAGCTTGTAAGAAAACTTTGTGTTGTGAGAGATGAATTACACTTCAATCAGATTATGAAAGCTTTAAGCACCCATTTGAGAACCAAGAAGAGAACCATTCAGATTATGGGAGGTAGATATGAAGAAGTTAACATAGAAACAAAGAAAGCAATCATTAAGGTAATGTCGGAGAATGTTGGAGAATCATTAGTTGTAGCAGAATCTAAAGATCAAGTAGTAGAAGAAGCAGAACAAGAGGACATTCCCTCTCCACCATCCATAAACATTGAGGATGAAGTCATGAATGTAGAAGGAACTAAGATCACCTTGGATAGTGATGATAACTTATTCAAGAATCTTGAAAACATTGTTGACAATTTGGCTTTTGAAGAGCAAGAGAGTACCAAAGGAGAAGAGAAAATAGAGATGATAATTGTAGAGCCTAAAGTGACAGAGAAACTAGAACCTATTCCCACTCAAGAAGAAATTAGTCTTACACCTGAGACTGGAAAGGAAACTTAGATTAGTTCTATGATTGAGAATTTGGGAGAGGAAGTAGATGATGATGATCAGATGGAATTGATCACATCTTTGAACAAGATCATTGGAAAGAATAAGAAAGTAAAGAGTCTTGAAGGATGCCTGAAGGAGCTTATTGAGAAATTAGAAGGTATTATTACTACTTAGATTGTATAAGATGACCCTCTGGTAAGAGAAAAGAAAGTAATGAATGCTTTTGATAATGAGTTTACAAATCTATCTAATATAGCAAAGATGAAAGCTCAAGAAGCTTATGAGGCCAAAACACTCTTAGACATCAGTCAAAATATCAGGAATGATATCAATAACCTTGATATCTATATAAAGGACTTGAGGAAGAACTTGGAAATAGGAAAATCCTTGTACATTCAATGTACAAAATTAGAGAACTTGGTAGCAGAGGAAGATCAAAAGATGAAGGTGAAGGAAGAAGAAATTCAGAATGAGTTGAACCTTCTTTCGAGCCCCAATGTGAAGATATTTGATATTGAGCAAAAAATTTGAAAGATCTATGATGAAATAAGAATTTTGCAAGATGACAAGGATAGGAAGCTGAAGAGATTCACTCTTTTGAGAGAACACATTTCTATAAACTTGAGCACTATTGAATGGCAATTGGAAGAATGTCTTTCAGCAAAGACATCTTTTCATAAGTTTAGTTATGAGAATCTCCAAGCATGTGAGATTGCATCTTATGGATTGTGTGCACTACTCAATGTGGTAGATTCAATTAAGAAATCATGGGAGAAAGAGTTAGAGGCTATGAAGATCAATTTTGTAGATTGTGTTGCAAGCCTACCGGCTTTGCAATATTGAATTAAGGTACAACTTTTTGTGAACACAATTTTTTTACCTTCCTTATCTTTTTTTTGTCATTGTTGTCAAAGGGGGAGAGATATATAGTAAAAAATTGTTAAGGATACATACTCTTAGGGGGAGTATAGTATATAGAGAGGATTAATGAATTCATAAGGATAGTATATATATGTTTTGTATTATGGTCACAATTTTGAGATTTTGAAGTTGTAAGACTTAGCCAATTTTCTCATATGTTGCAACCAATGACAAAGGGGGAGATTGTTGGCAATTCAGCTGAGTTGGTTACATATATGTTGTCATTATGGAAACCTATGATCTACATGAAGATCGCATAGGTTAGAGAGCTAGTATGTCAGAGCGCAATACAAATTGTCTAAGTATGAGACAGTGTGTTTTTACCAGTGAACCTGATGATAGTTTTTGTTTGTGATGTTGATTGGTGTAAGTTCACTTCTTGCACAATTGAAAATAGACTCTATGGTGACTTTTGAAGACTCACCTCAGAGTACAAGTTAGTACAACATGTACGGAAGAAGTTATGACAGTTTTACTAAAGATAATGTTAAGCTAACAAGATAGAATATGAAGACAGAATTGATAAAGAGTTAAGGGATTATTTTGTTTATCAAAATAATGACTTAACAATATAAAGGGATGACATCCTAGATGTTAACCCTTGGATAAATATATTTTGTAATATGATAGCTGACTGGAAAGTTATTATTCTTAATAACTTGGATAAATATATGTAAAGATTGTAATTGTAAAAGAGAGCAATGTGGTATAATATATATGTGAATGTAATAGCAAAAGTGAAGAGAAGCGAAGAGATATTGATGAAAGTAGTATAAGGTTATGTACCTTGACCTATTTTTGTAATCAGTAAATATTATATATTACTTGTTTGGGCAGTGGGCTCATCTGGTAATCACATTTTGTACTACCAACTCCTAACAGGGTTGAGGCTTCTAACAAGGCCTATAGTCCCTTAATCAGGATTGAGACACTATATGCATGTTATAAACTCCTAACAGGGTCAACATCCTTAACAGGATACTTTTGATTAGTGGATCTTTGTGGGTACCATCCCCACCAGAGTTTTCCCTTGGCCAAGGTTTCCTCGAGAACAAATAATGTGTTATGAGTTCTTTAGTTTTATTGCTATGCATGTTGTTTAGCTTCTTATGTTATGAATATGTTAAGATAATCTGTTATATCCATAATTGGGCAAAAGTTAAAGTTTTTAGAATACTGATTCACCCCCAGCTCTCAGTATTCCCTATTTCTAACACTTTTTGTCCTATATGTCTGTCATTATTTTGTCTTTTCTAAAGGCATCCAAAGCTTGTATTCAATCCTTAAATTCTATAAAAGGATTCCTAGGATCACTTTGTATGGACTAGAACTTGAACATTTGATTGACAAGTTTTGAGTCTAGGATACAGTAGACTGTATTAGGCCAAATATTTTTTATAATAGAAAGTATTACATGTTTAGCTAAATTTTCAAATGGTTTTCATTTTAAAGAATTATGTATACATACAGATGATATAGAAAACTAAATAAAATCCAAAGTTCATATCTCTCCTTGGTGTTCTCTTTCTTTGAGTTATGAGTTGTCAGATTCATTGCATGGATTACCTCTGTGTATGTATTGATATTCTTTAGCTTTGATCTAAACATCAAATTAAATAATCTTTAGATACAACACTAATTATTTGAAGTTTGCATAAGGATATCAGTAAGTAGTGTGAATTTCAGGAATCTTTTGATTAGAATCATCACAGGGTGATAGTATTTTCTAAGGATATAAATCATAAAAGTTCAATATATTATCTCTGTATTTCATTTTACAATAAATATGTCACCCAATAGATAAGGCACTCACCAGCACTAGAGCTATTTTATGGGAATAATTGTCCGATGAGGTCTTACTGTATTTGTAAATATTGATATAAATCTATCAAAAATCTTTGAAGTATTGTGACCTACAACTTATGTCATCTCCAATGGTAATGGAGAATCAATGAGTGGTTATCATTTAGTATTTTCTTACCATCTATCTATTGTTCTAAAATCCAGTCTATAATTTTTGAAGTAAGGTTTGTTTTACTAGATTGGGAGTACCCTCCTTGGTCTTGTAGAGCTAGAAGTTTAGAGAGTAGTCTTGTCCCTATAGTTGGTCCAGTCATCTTAGAACTCATATTTAGATCTAACCCTTCCTTAAAAACTATAGATGTATTAGTTGCTACCAAAAGCATAAAGTCTAGTTTGAGGAACTGACAAAGTGGTGACTCTGCTAGGGAATAGAGATGATACAATTGTGTTAAATCTAAATTGAAGATCTATGGTGTTATAATTTTATATCAAATAACGTAGGTACAAGTTGAGCTAGACTCTTGGCCTTTTTATTTGTCAGAACCAATTAGTTACCATTGAAGAACAGAGAGCTATTTACAATCCTTTGTTTTGTGCACTATTTTGAAAATTTTAGTAGGATTTTCATTGTCTATTATAAAGTCATTCTTTGATCATTCCCAAGTATTAAGTACTCAAATCTATTAAGATAGTAAGATAGTTCCCAATTTTATTGGGTGGAAACTCTTAGAATCTCTGCAACAGTGTTGAGTAAAGATAAAAAGAAAGACTTCCATTTTTCTTTATAGATATGAGTCAAAGAAATACTAGGGCTTGGAGGAGAGATCATCTAGAAAATAGATTGGAAGGTGAACTTCCAAGTACTTCTAGAGCTCGTCGGCCTAGAAGGGATCAGAATGATAAATATATGTATGAGGCTTGGAGGCAAAAGTAGAACACCAATGAGAATGACCTATCCCATCCTAGCCAAGAAGGGAATGCCTATGAGTATGAGGAAGCTATGGATTTAGGTTTAGGAGAATATGATGATTATTATTCTCCTCACTCTAGGGGATAGGATGGAATGAAATACAAGAAAGGGATGCTTCCGAATAAAGAACCTCAAGAGGGAAGTAGAAGATCAAGAAGTAAAAGTAGGGGCCTAGAAGGAAGAAATGATCCTCCAACCCAAGGGACTTATCCCTCTGAAAGCCCTCATAACCCAAGAGATGATCAACAAAGGTTTCTTGTTGAAACCTCAAAATCTAACACTACTCTTTCAAATTCTGAAGATATTTTTGAAGAAGTTTTTAATTTGGAGAAGAGGATCCAGGAACAGATTTCCATTAGGAGGGAAAGAGAAAAAGGAAAGGAAGTTGAGTTAAGACAAGCCCAAATTAGATCAGACCAATTGAGAAGGCAATTGTTAACCCTGGAAGCTATAAATGTTGTTACAACACCCAAGAAAATTATTGAACAACCTATTATCCATCTTGTTTCTAAGATTAGTGTTAGAAATAGGGAATACTAAGGGGGGCACTGGTAAATCAGTATTCTACAAGATTTTTCTTTTGCCCAATTATAGATATAACAGATTATCTTTATGCTTTCATAATAAAGTAAACTAAAGAACATGCATAACAATAAAGTAAATGAACTCATAACACATTATTTGTTCCTGAGGAAACCCTAGCCAAGGGAAAACCCTAGCGGGGATGATACCCACAAAGATCCACTAATAACGTGTCATGTTAAGGATGTTGACCCTGTTAGGAGCCTGTTACATGCATATAGTGTCTCAGTCCTGATTAAGGGACTATAGGCCTTGTTAGAAGCCTCAACCCTGCTAAGAGTTGGTAGTACTGATTAAAAATGATTACAAGATGAGCCCACTACCCAAACAAGTAATGTATAATGATTACTAATTACAAAATAGGGTAAGGTACATAACCTATATCACAACTTCTAATCAATATATTTTTCTATATCATCTATCTCATTACAATATCATATATCTCTCTGCATTTCATATGCCTTATATTTATACAAGTTATTAGGAATAATAACTTTTATAGTCGACTTTACAAAACATAAAGCTTTACACAAAATAAATATTTAACCAAGGGTTAACATCTAGGATTTCATCCCTTTATATTATTAAGACATTATTTTGATAAACAAAATAACCCCTTAACTCTTTACCAATTCTATCTTCTTCTCTGTCCTGTCAGCTTAACACTATCTTTGGTAAAACTGCCATAACTTCTTCCGTACATGTCGTACAGACTTGTGCTCTCAGTTGAGTCTTCAATATGCATCATAGTATCTATGTTCAAGTGTGCAATCACTGAACTTACTCCAATCAACATCGCCAATCAAAACTATCTTGGGTTACATTGGGAAAATACTGCACATACTTAGACAATTTTTCTTTACGCTCTGTCATACTTGCTCTCTATCATATGTGGTCTTCATGTAGATTATATGTTTCCATAATGACAAAATCTAGATATCTAACTCAATCAAATTGTCAACAATCTCCCCCTTTATCATTGGTGGCAACATATGAGAAAATTGGCTAAGTCTCAAAACTTCAAAATTGAAAATTGTAGCCATAACAAAAAAAATTATTCATTGTCCTTATAACTCCATAAATCTTATCTATATTCTATAATCCCCCTAAGAATATACTTCCTTATCATATATACATCAATTTTCTATTATATATCTCTCCCCCTTTGACAACAATGACAAAAAAAGGGTGCCAAAAATTGTTATATACCTTGATTCAGAATTGCAGAGCCGGTAGGCTTGCAACACAATCTGCAAAATTCACTCTAATTCTCTCTATCTCCTTCTCCCATGCCTTCTTAATGGAATCTGCAACACTAAGTAGTGCACACAATCCATAAGATGTGATCTCACATGTTTGAAGGTTTTCAAAACTAAACTTCTCAAAAGATGTCTTAGATTCAAGACATTCTTCCAATTATCCTTCAATAATGCTTATCTTTATTGAAATGTGCTCTCTTAGAAGAGTGAATGTTTTCAATTTCCCATCCGTTTCATCAGTGAGAATCCTTATTTCATCATTTACTTTGTTGATTCTTTTCTCAATGTCCAATATCTTCACATTAGGGCTGGCTAAAAGATTTGTCTCTAATTGAATTTATGCTTCTTTAACCTTAATCTTCTTAACTAATTCAGATACATGGTTTTCAGATTTTGTACATTGAATGTACAAAGTTTTACCTCTGTCCAAATTCCTTCTCAAGTCTTTTATACAAACATTCAGATTGTTAATATCATTTCTGATATTCTGACTTATATCATGAAATATTTTGGCCTCATAGGCTGCCTAAACCTTCACTTTAGCCATATCTAATAGGTTAGTGAACTCATTATCAAATGCTTTCATAACTTCTCTAGCTCTTTCCAGTGGATCTACTTTTGCTATCTAGTTAGTCACAACACTTTGTAACTTCGTTGTTATTTCCAGCAAAGATCCTTAAAGGCTTTTCACCTTCTTCTTCTTTCCAATTATTTTGTTTAGGGATGTGATCAATTCCATTTGATCATCATCATCAACCTCTTTTCCAAAGCTTTCAAATATTGATCCAATCTATGATTTCTTTGCAATCTCAGGTGTAAGATTGATTTCCTCTTTGTTAGGGACTTCTTTCTGTCCCTGAATTTTTGCACTTTCTTTATTCTCTATTATCTTTTCTTCCCCTTTCCTTGTTTCTTTCTTTCCTTCTTCACTAGATCTGTCATGTTCTTCTAGAACCGAATTGTCAACAATGTTCTCTAGGTTGCTAAAAGGACTATCATCACTATCCAATGTGATCTTAGTTCCTTCCACATGCATTGACTCATCTTAAATGTTAATTGATGGTGGAGAGGGACTCTTCTGATGCTCAAATCCTCCACCCATTTTGCTAGCTTTGCTGCACTAGAGTGTTTTCCAACACTAGATGTCATTACCTTTACTATTGCTTTCTATGTTTCTTTGTTTATCTCTTCATAGTTTCCTCCCATTATCTAAATGGTTCTTTTCTTTGTTCTCAGATGGGTTCTAAGTTCTTTCATTATTTCTTTAAAATGATCTTCATCTTTGACATCACATAGTTTTCTCATAAGATTTTCTCTGATTTTATTATCTTCTTCAGTTGCTCTCTTTTTTCTGTTAGCTAGCTTCTCAAATAAATCATTAGGTATCTTACCTTGAATTGTGTCAAACTTCTTATCTATTTGAATCATATGTCTCACAACTGCATTTTCCAAATTCAATCTTTCTGAATAGTTATAAAGATCATAGTACTTGTTCATCTTAGAAAAATCTCCATCATGAATAATTTGTTCATTTACCTTCTCAATCTTTGGTTTCCATGTCTTCTTTTTCACTTGAATATCTTCATCATCTTTTATCTCTGTTATTTTCCTTTGTACTAGTGGCACTATTGTCTTCTGTCACTTACTTGGTCTAGTAGCTATTTCTTTCACTCTTTTCCCTAGTGGAGTTGAAGATGATCTTGTAGATTTCCTAACTTCTTATTATTCTTGCTCTACTTTCACCTTATGTTGCAAATTTCTAGTCTCAACTACTGATAGGGGTGGAACAAACAAAACTTCCTTTTATCCAATGTCTCTAATAGCCTCCATTATATTCTTTGCAATCATAAAGTCATGTTTTGTCATTCTTGTGTTCTTTAGAATCTTCTTAATTTTACTTTCTACTCTTTTCTTTGACTGTTTTCCTTCTTGAATAGACTTTGTGGAGTTGAAGTTCTCCTCAAAAGTCCCAAATCTATTGCTGTGAATATCCAACTTTCTCTTAAGAAATCTATTCACATGTTCTTCTGCTTCAATTTCAAAAATTTCATAGCCAAGAGGGTCTATGAACTCTACTCTAGGTTCAACTACTTCAATGAATGTAAAGTCAGTGTCAACCATAAAACATATATCATTCTTATACTTTTCAACAATTGACTGAGGGATTCTTGATCTTATCTTCATCAAATTTTGAAATGTTTTAATCACTAAAACTACACTCTTATTGACCTTGTCAATAAGATGTCTCCTAGATACTTGGTTTATTCTTTCCATTGTGGTCTTACCATCATACCAATCATCACCAATAGTAAATTGAAATCTTCTTAACAAATGGAAAAACATATAAGTGATTAATGATGAGAATCTAAACTGGGAGTTCTTAGTCTTCTTTGTCTTATCCAAGTTCTCAAATAACCGTATCCTCAAGATTTCACACATGTCTACTTGTATTTTGTCAACACACATTGTGGTCTTACCATCATTCCAATCATCACCAATAGTAAATGGAAATCTTCTTAACAAATGGAAAAACATATAAGTGATCAATGATGACAATATAAACTGGGAGTTCTTAGTCTTCTTTATCTTCTCCAAGTTCTCAAATAACTATATCCTCAAGATTTCACACATGTCTACTTGTATTTTATCAACACACATCAAATAGGTTGCATGAATCATTCCAACTGCCATGTCATCTTCTCTTGAATTAGCACAAAATTTAGCTATAAGGATCTTGCACAAATACCTAACATCATCTTGTTGTATCTTGCTAATCACTATACCTCTGCCATTGTAAGATGATTTAGTGTTGTCCAATACAATTTTCTTCACATTCTTTTCATTAAATGGTATGACTCCAAATTTAGACAAACTAGTTACTTCATGAATTAGGTCTATTGTAATGTCTATCACTCTGTCATCTAACCAAAACTTTCCATTATGTATTTTGCTCAAAATTATCTTAGTGCATTCTTCATCATCAAATTCATACTGTAAAGAATACCTTATGATTTCATTATCCTTTAAATGTTCAAACCCTACTCTCAATGACATATCCTGATTGTAAAGCTTCTCATACTCTTTAGTAATATCACTATGACATAGGGTTTCAAGTTTACATCCCAAATAGCTTCTAACATTCTCCTAATGTAGAACTCCATCTGGTACTGATGATAAAGCCAATTTAGGGTCTTCCTCCAAGGGTTCTACTAGTTCCCTTTTAATCTTAGGTTTGATCTTATCTCTTACATTGTGAATCAATGAAACATCCATATCTTTTGCAAATTCTCTAACTGACTAATAGATTTTCTTAGTAAAATACCTCAATTCCATGATTTAGGGTTTGCATAGATCTGACATGAGATTATTTCACCAAATCCTTGTAAACTACTTCAAATCACTGCTCCTTTGATCTCCTTAACACTTGTATTCACTTTAATGATCAAATAATACCGATCATAACCTTTTAACCTTTCAATCTCACAAGATTTTGACGTCACATTCAATTCTTTTGCCTCTTCTTTTCCAAAAAGTTGTTCCTGCTTACCTGCAAAACTTAAAAATTCTTGCGATCTCATATAACATCATATTATCTTATGTTCTCTTAACCATAGTATCACTACATCAGATGCTACCTTGCATTAACTGTGCAAGACTCAATTCATCCTATACTAACTTCTACACTATCCTAAGTTCCTATTCTACTGTATTTTTCATGAATTAAGTACTTTGAGATGGGTTAGGTAGATATTCACTCTTACCATTAGATACTTCACCTTTCTGATTACCTTCAGTGCTGAATGTGTCTCCTTGATGTATGGCTTTAATAAACTTCACTTCTTCTAAATTACTACAACAACCTCCATGACTGTTGCTTGCATTTTCATTTCTCCTTGCATGAATTCTAGGGTTAGGGTTTATCATGTTATTCATCCTGCAAAAAATTGTTGTATGACCAAATTTGTTGCATATCTGACAAACTACTCCATTGTTTCCATATCTCAGTCCAGTTTGGTTGATCTGTGATCTGCAATTCTTGGCAATGTGTCCAACCTTGTTGCATCTATAACATACCACTGCATTTCTTCTATTCATATCTTGAATAGGTTTCTTATCTGCATGGTTAGTATCTCTAAACATTCTACTACTATTATTATTCTCATTAAATTTAGGCTTCCTACATTCAATAGCTCTATGTCCAAAACCATGACAATCATAACAATAACCATTAAGAGGTTTAAATTGCTTACGTGTATAGTCTTTCTTCATATGACCAAAAGTATTACATGCAAAAAATCTACCTTTAAATTCCCTCTGCATACCTTTAGGTGATTCTTCTTGCTTAGGTGTATCTTCTTCTTTACGTGTATCTTCAGATTTGTCAATTTCATTAGATTTCTTTTCTTCTATGTTTTTAAAAAAATTTCAGATTTGGTTCCTTGCTTTCTTCACTCACTTTAGATGAGTTAAATCCAAGACTAGTTTTTATCATAGAATGGCTTTTCATAAGACATTTTTTCATCAATCTTCTCACTATTAGAATATAGCTTCTCAAGTTGTTGCTTAGACTGAGTCAATTCACCTTTCACAATAGTATTGTACTTTTCAAGTTTAGCATACTACAATTTGGTTTTCACAAGTTTAGATTTCAGATCTTCTTTCTTAGATTTTAGATTTTCATTCTCAGATTTCAAATTTTCTTTATTCTTTCTATTTCCATCTTTCAAACTCAACTTCAAATTTACTATCTTCAGTTCATGTTTAAGGATATCATTTTATTTTTCCAGATTATCATCACAATCTTCAACCTCAATTGTAGATTCTTTTTCTAATTTTAGTTCTTCTAGCTTATTCTTCAGCTTTTTAATGAGGTTCTTTGCATCATCATATTTTCCTTTTAGAGTATCTCTTTCTTCAGTAAGTATATCAATCTGTTCAAGAGCTTCTTCAAGATTCTTTTGTAGTTGATCCATATGCATAGAGATCTTACTCAAGCTGCTAGGATTTTTCTGAATGATTCTCTTCCGAGTAACTAAGCTCTGATACCAACTGTTAGAAATAGGGAATACTGAGAGGGGGGGGTGAATCAGTATTCTACAAACTTTTTCTTTTTCCCAATTATGGATATAACATATTATCTTTATGCTTTCATAACAGAGTAAACTAAAGAACTATTAATATGATTTAGAACAATAGAGAGGGGGGGTGAATCAGTTGTTCTCAGGTCCTAATGTATAAGACAAACTTAAAAACTTTTCCTTAAATCAGATCCAATAACCAAAACAAACTCGGTCATTACTGATTCAATAATAGAAACATATAACAATGCAGTCCACTACCCAGCTATAACTTAACTTGTAAAACACAAAAATGTTCAAACCAAAACATTCACACAAGTATTAACACCAGGATTTATAGTGGAAACCCAATGTGGGAAAAACCACTTTGTAACATGCTACTATTATTTTCACTCTTCTAAAGTGAGCTCGATTAAAAGCCAACCCTGTCAAAGGTTACAATACACACTGTTAGGTGTGACCCAATTAAAGGATTTCAATGACCTTGTTAAAAGGTTAGCCTTGTTATAGGACTTACATACACTCCATTAGAATGCAACCTTATTCAAAGGATTTAACTTATGATTGTTAGGTCAACCTCTATTAAAAGGATTTTGACTATTACAATGGTTAGAAAGTAGCAGCAATATTGATCTGAAAAACATACAAGTCACTTTGAAAATATCAGATCCGATTTCGTACACTAATGTTGGTTTACTGACTTTGAAAATTTTTCATCTCCATCTCTGATCTACTTGGAATTTTTCTTCAAGAAACCACCACAATTCTCCTTCAGCCTTTTCTTCTTATACAGTCAATAAAACTTTACTGATCTTCTAGCATTCTCTTTTTTTCCCCCATCCACACGCATATCCAATGATCAGGTTCCCTTAATACTTTCCTTAATTAGGCTAACTCATCTTATGCTGCTCAATCTCATTCATAGATATTAGGGTTAGGTCAGATTCATTGAATCTACCCACTTCATGTTCTTCGGCTTCATTTCTAGAATCATCTCAAATCTCTTAAAGATTTACAATAAAACATTTTACAATGCATTTAATGCTTTCAAACAATCAATAAATAAAGTCAACACATTTTACATAATCCAAGAATTCAACAATCTCAGCTCCAAAACTAAATTCTCTTCAAATATAAAAATGCTGATGCTCGGTCAATACTATGATCAACTACTCGGTCTTCATGTAGAAAGCTCAATCATTACTAAAAATGTTTCCTCATCTTATACTGTCTTCCTCAGCAATTAACTATTGTTTGGTGGACACTAGAATTTTTTCTCAGCATACACTGACTCGGTCGACACTAGAATTTTTTCTCGGCATACACTGACTTGGTCGACACTAATATTGCTCAGCTTAAACATGATTTCTCCATTTTTTCTCGGTCAAGCCTACCAGTTTAGTCTTCAGTCTTACTAGGATAAACAATACATTGTCTAATAATTGTACAGCATAGTCAAGTACACTTTGTAATATCAAGATAACTCAACCTTTCCCTAGGTGCTATTGTTACCAACCTTGCCCCAATCATTCAAAAAAATACAATAGATATATTACTTTTCTAAGTAGCAACAGTCTTACCAATTAAGGTTTGACATCAATGACAATACAACAATTGCTTCAATTGCAGTTTCCAACAATCTCCCTCTTTGGCATTGATGGAAACACCATATGATATCACCTGAATAACACATGGATTACCAACCAATCCAAAAAATTATTTGTTCATCAGAGAATTATTTTTAATATCCTTAGCTTCATTCTGATTTAGAATCCTATAAGCCTCACTTCTATGACTGTTAGAAGTATTCAGATCTCCCTCTATCCTAATCCTTCATTTCAGTTCATCACCCTTACTTTTCAGTGTCATGTGTTATCATATTAGTTCATCTCCCTCTTTGAAAAAAATGCCAAAGTAGAAACTAAAACATACATCCATCAAATGTAGATAATATCTGTGTAGCTCAGTGTTTCTCCCTCTATCATCTTGCTTATGACTGATTCCTTGTCTTTGTTCCTTTTCGCAACTCTAGGCCAACCCTAAAGTCTGACAATCTTCTGCATCAAGTTGTCAAATATTATGTTGTAGCATATTCGATGCAGTGCTCCTAGCTTGACTAGGCAGCCTCAATTAGGGGAAGGACCCCTAATTGACTTCTCAAATACTCATGAGCTTCTCTGGGTAAAGCTTTAGTGAATATGTATACTAATTTTTCTTTTGTATTCACATATTCCATTCAGACTTCTTTATCTTGTACTAATTCTCTGAAGTAGTGATACTTGATTTCTATGTGCTTGGTCTTAGTGTGCATCATTGGATTCTTAGAAATATTGATAGAACTTGTGTTGTCACAAAAAATAGAAATAGGTTCAGTGATTTCTTCTTTCATGCCTATCAACAATTGTTTTATCCATACCAAATTTGAACAGTTTACTGCAGCAGCAACATACTCGGCCTCGACGGTAGATTGGGAAATGCAATTTTGTTTCTTGCTTGTCCAAGAGACTAATCTTTGTCCAATAAAGAAATCTCCACCACTAGTACTCTTTCTATCATCAACATTTCCTGCTCAATCAGCATCTGTATAAACTTTGAGTTCAAATTTGTCATCCTTCTTATAATATAGGCCATAGTTAGCAGTTCCTTTTGAGTATCTCATAATTCTTTTCATAGCCATCTTGTGTGTTTCCTTAGGATTGGCAAAGAATCTTGGGACAATCCAAATAGCTAGTGCAATATCTGGTCTACTATGTACAACATACTACAATTTTCCAATCATGGATCTGTACAAAGTCTGATTCACTTCTACAACATCATCATTCTTAAATAACTTTTTTCCAGTAACCATAGGAGTACTCACTGGTCTAGCATCTTCCATCCCAAAGGTTTTCAGTATTTCATTAACATACTTAGACTGTGTAATGAAAATTCCTTTCTTCATCTGATATACTTGTAAACCAACAAAGAATTTGATCTCACCAAACATGCTCATTTCAAATTTAGTTTGCATTTCATTTGAAAATATTTTACACAATGCATCTTGTCCACCAAAAATAATGTCATCCACAAAAATTTTTGCCAACAGGATACCTTTACCTTCTTCATCTTTCATGTACAGATTGCTTGTGTCATTTGTTCTTGAAAATCCAATTTGTATCAGGTAGTTGTGCAACCTCTCATACCATGCTCTGGGAGCTTGTTTCAATCCATATAGTGCTTTATTCAGTTTTCACACCATGTGTCTTTTGTTTGGATCAATAAAACCTTCTGTCTATTCTATGTAAACTTCTTCTTCTAGTATACCATTTAAAAACGTAGACTTGACATCCATTTGATATACCTTGAAATCTTTATAAGCAGCATATGCAAGAAGAGTTCTTATTCCTTCCAATCTAGCTATAGGGGAAAATGTATCCCCATAATCTATTCCTTCTTCTTATGTGTAGCCTTTGTATACCAGTGTAGCTTTGTTCCTAGTTATTTCACCATTTTCATTCATCTTATTCCAAAACACCCACTTTGTTCATATAATATTTTTGTTTTCAGGTCTTGACACCAAATTCCAAGTATCATTCTTCTCAATCTAGTCAATCTCTTCATTCATTGCTTGTATCTAGTCTTCATTCTCCAATGCCTCACTAGTTGACTTGGGTTCAAATTCACACAGTAGGCATGTTGGATCCTTAGTCTTACTTTTGGTCTGAATTCTAGTATTTTTGTCTCCAATTATCTATTCAGGCGTGTGATTTCTTCTTACATATTTTTCCAAAAAAGGTTTATCTCTTCTCTCCTCTATTTCATCAGGTTCCCCAACAAGATTTTCAGATTCAGCTTCTGAATGCTCGACAACCTCTTCCTGATACTCGACAACATTTTCTTGTAGCTCAGCATGTTCTTGTTCTCTTTCGACACTGTTTTCCTGATGCAATGTAGCATCTGTCTATCACTTGGCATTGCTTACCTGAGAGTCAGCATCAGGTGCAAGTCTGTTACTTGCCTCTTCTTCTTCCTCAATGTACACAAAAGATCTATAATCTTCTGTTTCTCTTTTTCTCTTAGCTTCATTTCTTTTTGCATGCTCATCAATTTTGACATTCACACTGTCCACAATTTTGTTAGTGTTAGAGTTCAAACACTTATAAGCTTTACTTTTTGTGGAATATCCTAAGAATATGCCTTCATCACTCTTAGCATCAAACTTTCCATTCCTAGTGTCTTTTAATATATAGCACTTACTTCCAAAGATTCTAAAGTATTTAACACTCAATGCATGCCCATGCCATAATTCATAGGGTGTCAGATTTGTACCTTTCTTGATCTGTACCCAGTTAAGAGTGTAGATAGTAGTGCTTATAGCTTCTTTCTAGTATTTCTATGCCACATTCTTTTCAATCAACAATGTCCTTGCACAATCCAAGATAGATCTGTTTCTTCTTCCTGCTATACCATTCTGTGGAGGTGTTCTAGGTGCACACATCTATCTTTTAATTCCTCTATCATTGCAAAATAGATTGAATTCATTTGATGTAAATTCTCCACCTCAGTTAGATCTAAGACATTTCAGGTTCCTACCTGTCTCCTTCTTAGCCTTAGCCAAATACCACTTAAAGAATTGAAAAGCTTCAGATTTTTATTTTAGAAACATTACATGCATCATCCTAGTATGATCATCAACAAACAAGATAAAATATATAGCACCACAATAACTTTGTACACCCATAGGTCAACAAAGGTCAGTATGAACCAAATCTACAATGTTTTCAGAAGTAAAGGATTTTCTCTTAAAACTTGACTTTGTCATTTTTCCTAACTGGCATTCCTTGCACATCACATTCTCAGGTTTTTTCAATCTAGGTAGACCTCTTACCTTTTTCTTCTTACTTATCTCTACCAGATTGTCAAATTTAATATGACATAGCCTTTTATGCCATAACCAAATATCATCAAGTTATGCAATTATGCACATTTCTTTAGATAGATCAAGATAGAATAAATTACCTCTAGTCTAATCTCCACTTCCAATTAGTTCTCTAGTAGCATCAAATATTTTAGCTTTCTTGTGATGAAATTCCACTCGGTAACCAGTTCTGTTGAGTTGAGCAACACTTAACAAATTATAATTAAGACCTTCAACCCAATATGCATTTTCACAAGATATCTTATCAGTCAGTTTAATCAAACCTTTTCCTCTAATAGGACATGGTGCATCATTACCAAATTTTACACTTTTACCTCTGTAATGTTGTAAGGTCTCAAACCTATTTTTGTCACCAGTCATGTGATGTGAACAACCACTGTCAATAATCCATTTATTTTTCTTGTTCACATAGGATATCAATACAGTTTTCTCATCCTCATCAGATTCATCTTTCATTGCAACATAGACTACCTCAATTTCAAAATCATCACTATCAGTGTCAGTTTCTTTTTCAGCAATGTAACAAGATTTCTTACCCTTTCCTTTGTAGTCTTTTTTCCCTCGGTAGCTCCTTTCATCTCTTATGTCTTTGTGTTTTCTTTTTCTTTCATCATCTTTATCCTTCCTATCAAGACATCTAGTAGCTATATGACCAACTTTATTACATGAAAAACATATAATAGGGAGTTTACCTTTATACTTTCCTTTTCCTCTTCTTAGTCTTCTAGCCATAAGAGCTTCTAGATCTTCTAGTTCTTCATCAGAAGTGTCACTCTCACTTTCACTTTCACTTTCACTTTCAATGATGTATCTTTCTTTTTCTTTCTTTGGCTTGTTCAAAACTAGTTGTGACTTGAAAGTAGATTCAACATTACCAATGCTTCCAATAGTGAAATTATCATAGTTAGAGAGTTCAAAAGTAGTCAGCTTACCAACCAAACTTTCCAAAGTAAGCACATTAATAGAGTTGCATCTAGATTCCTGAATAGATGAGATCTTAATAGCATATATAGGACGCAGGGTTCTTAGTAATTTTCCAATTATAGTTTCATCATCAATAATCCCATTTTCTCCTCTAATAGTATTCACAACTTCTTTATTCTACCACAATATTATGCAAAGTTTTTACCTTCTTGCATTCTCATTTCATCAAACTTACCTCTAAGAGTCTTAGCCTTTGCTTTCAGTACATTTAAGTCACCACCATAGATCCTTGCAAGAGTGTCCCACATCTCCTTAGCAGTTGTGCAATCCTTAATGTCCTCAAATTCTGGATAGCTTAGGCAAAATGCAATTTCCAGCATTGCCTGATTATGTTGTTGCTTAGCTCTCATGTCTTTGGCAGTCAAAGGTGCGATAGGTGAGACATAGCCATTCTCAATGTAGTACTTTGCAAAGTCACCAATACTAGCTAGATGCAGCTTCATCGAGCTTTTCCATGCAGGGAAGTTTTCCTTATTCAGCTTTGGCACCTCCTTCTTATACATCCCGATCATTCGCTTCAAGTCCCTTTAAACTTGATTTCTGTAAACACTAATAATAAGCAACAAAGCTCTGATACCAATTGTTAATATGATTTAGAACAATAGAGAGGGGTAGTGAATCAGTTGTTCTCAGGTCCTAATGTATAAGACAAACTTAAAAACTTTTCCTTAAATCAAATCCAATAACCAAAACAAACTCGGTCATCATTGATTCAATAATAGAAACATATAACAATGCAGTCCACTACCCAGCTGTAACTTAACTTGTAAAACACAGAAATGGTCAAACCAAAATATTCACACAAGTATTAACACCAAGATTTATAGTGGAAACCCAATGTGGGAAAAACCACTTTGTAACATGCTACTATTATTTTCACTCTTCTAAAGTGAGCTCGGTTAAAAGCCAACCTTGTCAAAGGTTACAATACACACTGTTAGGTGTGACCCGGTTAAAGGATTTCAATGAACCTATTAAAAGTTAGCCTTGTTATAGGACTTACATACACTCCATTAGAATGCAACCTTGTTCAAAGGATTTAACTTATCACTGTTAGGTCAACCTCTGTTAAAAGGATTTTGACTGTTACAATGGTTAGAAAGTAGCAGCAATATTGATCTAAAAAACATACAACTCACTTTGAAAATATCAGATCTGATTCCATACACTAATGTTGGTTTACTGACTTTGAAAATTTTCCATCTCCATCTCTAATCTGCTCGGAATTTTTCTTCAAGCAACGACCACAATTCTCCTTCAGCCTTTTCTACTTATACAGTCAATAAAACTTTATTGATCTTCCAGTATTCTCTTCTTTTCCCCCATCCACACACATATCCAATGCTTAGGTTCCCTTAATACTTTCCTCAATTAGGTTAACTCATCTTATGCTGCTCAATCTCATTCGTAGATCTTAGGGGTAGGTCAGATTCATTGAATCTACCCACTTCATGTTCTTCGGCTTCATTTCTAGAATCATCTCAAATCTCTTCAAGATTTACAATAAAATGTTTTACAGTGCATTTAATGCTTTCAAACAATCAATAAATAAAGTCAACACATTTTACGTAATCCAAGAATTCAACAATGTCAGCTCCAAAACTGAATTCTCTTCAAATATAAAAAATGTTGATGCTCGGTCAATACTGTGATCAACTACTCGGTCTTCATGTAGAAAGCTCAATCATTACTAAAAATGTTTCCTTAGCTTATACTAACTTCCTTGACAATTAACTATTGTTCGATCGACACTAGAATTTTTTCTTGGTGTACACTGACTCGGTCGACACTAACATTGCTCGGCTTAAACATGATTTCTCCATTTTTGCTCAGTCAAGCCTATCATTTAAGTCTTCAATCTTACTAGGATAAACAATACATTGTCTCATCATTGTACAACATAGTCAAGTACACTTTGTAATATCAAGATAACTCAACCTTTCCCTAGGTGCTATTGTTACCAACCTTGCCCCAATCCTTCACAACAATACAATAGATATAGTACTTTCCTAAGTAGCAATAGTCTTACCAATTAAGGTTTGACATCAATGACAATAAAACAATTGCTTCAATTGCAGTTTCCAAAAAGAACATGCATAATAATAAAGCAAATGAACTCATAACATATTATTTGTTCTCGAGGAAACCTTGGCCAAGGGAAAACCCCGGTGGGGATGATACCCACAAAGATCCACTAATCAAAAGTATCATGTTAAGGATGTTGACCCTGTTAGGATTTTGTTACATGCATATAGTGTCTCAGTCCTGATTAAGGGACTATAGGCCTTGTTAGAAGCCTCAACCCTGCTAAGAGTTGGTAGTACTAATTACAAATTATTACAAGATGAGCCCACTGCCAAAACAAGTAATGTACAATGATTATTGATTACAAAATAGGGTAAGGTACATAACCTTATACTTCTTTCTTGTCTTTCACAACTTCGCATCAATATATTTTTCTATATCATCTATTTCATTAAAATATCATATATCTCTCCGCATTTCATATGCCTTATATTTATACAAGTTATTAGGAATAATAACTTTTATAGTTGGCTTTACAAAATAGAAATATTTACAAAAATACATATTTACCCAAGGGTTAACATCTATGATGTCGTCTCTTAATATTATTAAAACATTGTTTTGATAAACAAAATAATCCCTTAACTCTTTACCAATTTTGTCTTCTTCTCTGTCCTATACATGCCATAGAGACTTGCGCTCTCAGGTGAGTCTTCAATATGCATCATAGTATCTATGTTCAAGTGCACAATCACTGAACTTACTCCAATCAACATCACCAATCAAAACTGTCTCAGGTTACATTGGGAAAATAATGCACATACTTAGACAATTTTGCTTTGTGCTCTGCCATACTTGCTCTCTATCATATGTGGTCTTCATGTAGATTATATGTTGCCATAATGACAACATCTAGATATCTAACTCAGCCAAATTGCCAACAATTTAGGGGACCTAAGGATAAGGGTAAATAGATTTCAATAGGAATCTTAATAAATGAACCTATCAGTGACAAAATTCCTTTGGATCAATTGTCCAAATTGGAAAATTATTTGGAGAGAGCAAAAAGAGAGAAGGAAATTCTAGCTAAAGAATTAGAGAAAGAAGAACTGGAGGCTACTACTCTGGAAATGAAGAAGAAAATTAATTTTCTTAGGCATTCCTCAAGCCCCTCTAATGAAATTAATCCTACTTTGATGCTTGATGCTAAGTCTAGAAATTCTGCTAGCCATGCTGCTAATATCCTACCATTGACAGCTACAAATGCTACTAACACATCAAATAATAAAGACTCTTCTCAAAATGATGGATCATTACAAAGGAGACTGGTTCATGTGGAAAGGTACATACAACTTCTTTTTAATAATATTCTTGGTTATCCTAATTTGATTCCTAAAGAAATTAGGGAAAAGCTTCCAAAATTCACTAGTAATAATGTTGTTACTTGTGAAGAGAATCTAAAAAGGCTCATTGACATGATAGATTATTATGAAATAGAACATGAGGATATAATCATGAAATTATTTGTCCAATCACTAATTGAAGATGCAAGAGATTGGTTTAGAGGGCTTCCATATGACTGTATTTCTTCTTGGGATGATTTTGTAAATTGTTTCAAAGACCAATATGGTGATAAGACAAATGAAGGATTTATGTTGAACGAGTTCAACAACATTAAGAATAATGAAAATGAAGAGGTCCTTGAATTCAATTTTAGGTTTCAAAAGGCAATGCATAATCTTTTCCAGGTTATGAGACTATATGAAAAGGTGTGCTTGGAAACATACATGAATGCTTTTGATGCTAAAATGGGAGGATGGGAAACCTACTATCCCAGAAAGAAAATATAAGCCTAATGAAAAAACCCCTGACCCTTTGCAAAAGCATTCAGTCAACATGACTGATGAGGTTCCATGGTGCACAACATGCCAGTCCCCACATGATCCTAATTATTTTGCAATTTCTCAAAATAGGACACAAGGGAGGATAGGACTGGCCAAAAATGGTACACCTTAACTAGATCCACCTTGCTCAACAACACATGGAAGAAACAACACACAACTATGAGAGAGAGAATGCAAAAAAATTTCATATATTATCTTCAAATTGATTCATACATGTTGGGTTGTAAGGCCTTCCCAGTTTCAACTAGATATTACAATCAAGTACATAAGTCCTCAAACATGCGAGGATCTACCAACAATCTCTAATCTATTATCTTCTATCCTCTATCAAAACTCCCCTCCCTAAAACTATACCCAACAACTACATTTATACAAGATGCTACTGAGCCAAGTCGGCCTTCAGATCCACAATCAACAAAAGGGAAGACCAGATCTAGGTCCACATGCTTCCCAATAATGGATACCAGCATTAAATCCATGACCCATAATAAATGCACTAGTCAGCCTCAACATAAATCCAAAATAAATAACTGAGCAAGCAAGTGAAACCGAGTGCATGAACAAGCATCACCAAGTGCCAGGGAATTTATTGAGCACTAGAGAGATAACCTACCAACTTGATCAACAAAGGAAACCAAGCAACTCAGTC
Source organism: Chamaecyparis obtusa (assembly GCA_027943335.1). Taxonomy (NCBI): domain Eukaryota; kingdom Viridiplantae; phylum Streptophyta; class Pinopsida; order Cupressales; family Cupressaceae; genus Chamaecyparis; species Chamaecyparis obtusa. Next base: position 1,555,994 of record BSBK01000083.1, on the reverse strand, counting down.
AAAGCAGGAACTGAGCAACACAAAAAAAATCAAATATGTTTTTGGTGACACAGGATTGCCAAGGACTCGAGATGCTCCTGCATCAGACACCTAGGGTTATTTGAAAATGATTCTTTGAATCATTCAGTAGGTATGATCCGAGATGCATCCAACTTAGACTGTGAAATCCTAGAACTATGTTCAATCAGTATATTCCTCCACTTTACCAAATATTCCATATATTGTCTTCCTCTTGTACCTCTGCCAATTATTTTCTCCAAAATCTTTTCAACTTCTTATGTCTGCTTCTTAAGATAATCATTTTTCACTGTCATTTTTTCATCCAACTCATTATACTCATATAAATCAGCAATGTTGAAAATAGGTGATATATCCATATCATCAGGTAACTCAATCTCATATGCATTTCCACTATCAAATTTCCTCAAAATCTGGCAAGGGCCAAACTTATTAATTTTCAGCTTCCCATATGTTCCAATAGGAAATCGGCCTTTCTTCAAATGACCCATCACTTCATCACCAACATCAAAAGTCTTATGTCTTCTTGATTTATCCGCTCTGTCTTTGTATTTCTGATTACTCTTTTCTAGCTTGATTTTCACGTCTTCATGCAATGTTTTCATGTACTCAGCAAATTTAACTCCTTCAACACTTCTCTTTTTCTCATCATCAATGTCTCTCAAATCAGATATACCAGTCGGTTGTATGCCATTTACAATCTAAAAAGGTGTTTTTCCATTACTCCTATTCATTGAATTATTGTATGCAAAATCTTCTTGTGCCAACACAGAATCCCAATTACTTGGTGTGTCTCCAACTAAACATCTCAAAATATTTCCCAAACTTCTATTCACAACTTATGTTTGTCCATCGGTTTGTGGGTGAAATGTAGAACTAAAACTTCTATTCACAACTTATGTCTGTCCATCAATTTGTGGATGAAATGTAGAACTATATTTCAACTCGGTACCAAACTTTCTCCAAAGAGTTTTCCAAAAGTATCCAATGAATTTACTGTCTTGGTCAAAGATAATACTCCTCAGTACTCCATGCAATCTGACAATTTCCTTAAAGAAATGATTTGCTACATGTACTGCATCTGATGTCTTTCTATAAGGTATAAAATGTGCCATCTTAAAAAATCTATCCACAACAACAAATATAGAATCATTACCTCTTACTGTCTTCGGTAAGCCAAGAATAAAATCCATACTGATGTCAATCCAAGGTTTCTCAGGTTCAACAATCGATGTATACAATCCAATATTCTAACTGATTCCTTTTGCAACTTGACAAATTCCACAACTTTTCACAAATTTTTGAACATCTTTATACAAATGTGGCCAAAAGTACTTCTCCTTAAGCAAATTCAATGTCTTAGCAACGCCAAAATGTCTAGCCAAACCACTACTATGTTTCTCCTTTATCAAATTGGTTCTCATTTGTCTCGGTACAGACAACTAAATACCTTTAAAAAACATACCTTCTTGAATGAAATATTCTTCCCATTTTATACTCAGTTGATCTTGAATAGGTACTCTACACTTTCACCATGGCTCAGAAAAATTAGGATCAGTCTCATACAAATCTCTCATCTCATCAAAATCAAGAACTTCAATTTTCATCACGGTCATCAAAGATCTTCTTCTACTCAATGCATCAACAACTTGATTAGTGACTCCACTCTTATGCTTTATCACAAATGTATAACTCTACAAATACTCAACCCATTTCATATGTCTCTAATTCAACTTATTCTTGTGTGTGTGAAAATTGTACCTGATTTGTAGACACAACACTCAGTAAAACATTAGAGGTTAGCTATAATCAAAATCGTGCAAAATTGAAAGCTATCTAACCAAGTGATTTACTGCCTTCTAGTAGGTGCGAGATTAATGTTCTTAGATTGTAATCGAGATCAGTGACCTAGACGACACCTAAATGAAGGATTTGAATGCAATTGATCTAGATATGAAATATGAATGCAATTAATCTATTTTTTTGATATTTTCTATGCAATAAGAATGATAAAAACTGATATGCTATGGATGCTAAATGATCTAACAATGAAGATTCTAACAATGATATGAAAACTATGAAATTCTATGCTAAGATATAAAAACTATGCAATTGAAATTGATCTCACAAAGCTTTGAATTCGCAAGTTGATTTCCTCAGCCTCCAATTCTCCAACGTGATTGTGCAAAATATGAGATGATTTGTGAAGAGATGAAGCCTTTAATTTATAGAAATCCAGGGCTTTGGAGGTGCATGGATAAAAGCCATAAATCACTCAAATTAACTCATCTTGATTTTTGAGTTATCTGATCATGAAAGATAGTTAATTCTCAAAATCATGCAAAAATAGCTTTTAAACCCAAATTAGAGTTTAGATCAGCTTTTTGAACTCCAAAAAGATGTTGAGTTCCAAAAAGTCAATAACTTGCATTGATTTTCTGATTGGGAGTTTAACTGTTTCTTTTGAATATGCATAATAATTAAGAATTAAATAAATAAATAAAGTGATTTATCCTCAACTCAACTGATTTTTGAAATAAAACAATTAATTTATGGGTTAATTAACTATTTTACCAAACTTTTATTAAAAATTATATTATTAAATAATGACAACATGTTTTAATTAATTAAATAAGAATTTAATCAATTAAAGATAGGAATTTTGATCTATTGTCAAAATTAAATAATACAATTAATAATAGATAGAATTAAATTTAATTAAACAATTAAGTGGCAAATATTAAATCTAATTAATTAAATATGAAAATATTCAATTAATCAAACTTAGGATAAATGTGATTTATTGCCAAATAATCATTAAATTAAAGATAATTAAGATGATTAGGAATATTACTAGGAATATTCCCCGATGCAGAATTTAAGATAATCAATTATGATTCGATGATGTTTAGATGTGCCTTAGATTAGGACTTTGATGTTGATTTCGTTTGAATTGTCGATGTAGGAGATTAATGAACTTATAGCCCATTTTTGGGGTATTAAAATTCTGACTCCCCAAGTATTGTAAAGCCTTATGATCAGTATATAACACAAATTCACTCAACATCAAATAATGTCTCCATTTCTTCTGTGCTTGAACAATATCATAGAATTCTTGATCATACATAGAATATTTTCTTCTTGCATCATTTAACTTTTCACTAAAGAAAGCAACGGGTTCACCTTCTTCACTCAACATAGCTCCAATTGCATTTCCACTTGCATCACATTCCACTTGAAATACCTTATTGATATTAGGCAATGCCAAAATAGGCAATTCAGCAACTGTCTACTTCAAAGTCTTAAAACTTTTATCAGTTCCATGTGTCCACTTGAATTCTCTTTTATCTCCTCTCATTGTCGCAGCCATAGCATTTCAAATTAAACTGAAATTCCTTATGAAATTTTTGTAAAATCTTGCCAAACCATGAAATGATCTTACCTCACTAACATTCATAGGTGTAGGCCAATTCAAAATAGCTTCAACCTTTTCAGGATCCATCTTTAGACCATCAGCTGAAATTACAAATCCCAAATACAAGATCTCCTCTTTCATGAATGAACATTTCTTCAGATTTATCAGCAACTTTTCTTCTTTTAATCTTTGCAAAACTTTTCTAACATGCAACAAATGTTATTCTCTGGTCTTACTGAATATCAGAATTTCATCAAGATATACAATCACAAACTTACCCAAAATTTTCTTCAAAACTTCATTCATCAACCTCATAAAAGTACTCGGTGCATTAGTTAAACCAAAAGGCATAACCAACCACTCATACAAACCTTCTTTTTTCTTGAAAGCAGTCTTTCATTCATCACCTTCTCTGATTCTGATCTGATGATACCCACTTTTCAAATCAATTTTGGTAAAATAATTTGCTCCAGTCAGACTATCCATTATATCATCCATTCCCAGGATAGGAAACCTATATTTCAATGTTATCTTATTAATTGCTCTAGAATCAGTACACATTTGTCATTCTCCATTCTTCTTAGGTGCCAATACAATAGGTACTACACAAGGACTCAAACTTTCTCTAATCAAACCTTTGTCCAACAACTCTTGAATATGTTGGTTCAATTCCTGATTCTCGGTACGTGTCAACCGATGAGGTGCCTTATTCAGTAAACTAGCTCCAGGGATAAGATCCATCCAATGATCAATGCTTCTCTTCGGTGGAAAACTATCAGGTACATTATCAAAAATGATATCACTATACTCAGTGAGTAACTTATCAATCTCGTCAGGAACACTATCCTCTATTTTCTCACTCGGTTTGTTAGGAATCACAACAAAACATACATCATTCTTATTCAAATCTTTAACAAACTTTCTTCCTTCCATCAAGCAAACTTTCATAGATGTGAAAACATTATTAACAGGTTCTTCAATCAAAGGTAACAAGATTTGTCTTCTCCCATCAGCCCAAATAGTATACCTATGCAATCTCTCATCATATATAACATGTCTATCATATTGCCAAGGTCTACCCAACAAAATATGACAATAATCCATAGGCATGATATCACATAACACCTTATCATAGTATTTTCCAATTTTCAAAATCACATAAAATTGTTCACTTACCAAGAGTGTATGCTCATCCTTGATCCATGAAATTTGATAAGGCTTCGGATGTTCCAACCTTTTCAACTATAACTTTGTGACCATTTCCTCATATGCTAGATTCTCTGAGCTACCACTATCAATTATTAGCATCCAAAATTTGCTAGAAACTCTACATCTAGTCTTGAACAAACTTTTCCTTACTAGATCTTCCTTTTTACCTTCATTCCAAAGTTCTCTCCTTACCATCAAGTTATTTTCTTTCTCAGGTTCATTTGGTGACTCTTCTTGCACCAAAGCATTTCTACTGCTACCAGCCTTCTTGTCGTGTGCTAAAATATTGTCACACTTCTATGAGTCATTAAATCCTAGATTGCTTAAGAATGAGGTCTCAAATGATGACTCATAGATCTCTATTCATGGAGTGCAAGGGTTTATAATGGAGGCCCTCAGATTAGACCAAGTTTGTGCCCATGCAAGTACACCATAAAAAGATTCAAAGAGGAAAAGAAAGAATGCTAGTCTCCATGATCATCAAGTATGCATGCAAATGAAAATGAAAGCTATTATAAATGATAAAAATGCATGAAAGAAAACTAATCTATGAAAGGAAATGCTTATGCAAGATTATTCTATGAAAGGAAATATGAATCTAATCTAATATGGAAATGCAACATTAATATAAATGGATTGCCATGGAAACATGAGAGAAGAAGACAAGAAAAGAGAAGTTTCAATATCCAAGCTCAAGTTCTCAAGAATCTTCTCCAAAGTTTCTCTCCAAACCTACAGTATAACAATACAAAAATCTAGATGCCCTAAATGAGAAGGAGAAGACTCCTTATAAAGGAAAGTAGACGGTCAAGATTAAGAGGCAAAAAGAAATGAGCAATGGTGGAGATTAAATTTTGGTTGATCCATGTGCTCAAGATTCTTTAAGAGGCAAAAAGATGAAAAAGGACCACCACTTAAAAGTATGTGCAATCAAAGTGGAGAGAAAAAGGGATTTTTATTTATTATTTATTTATTTTATTTCCTTTTTCAACACAAAGAGATATTTTAAGTGGGGATTTTATTTAAAGAGGAATTTTATTTTAAAAAGATGATTTTATTTAATTAAAAGGGAAGTTTTCTTTTAATTAAATGAGGCTTAGGATAGAATGATCAGACCTTAGGAAATATTAAAATAATTAAATTAATTACAATTTGATCAAGGAAATTGATTGGAATTGAAAATATTATAAGGCATTGATTCAGGAAATTGATAAATTGAAGAATGGGGGCCCAAAGTCTAGGCGACCATTTTAGAGTCCATACATTTTCCCCTCTTTGACTAATGTGTTATCTTCATGGGAACACATGTAGTCAAAGAATGAAGTTGAAATGTGAGATCGATTTGGGATCACAAAACAACCCAAATGTGTGATTGATGAATGGGAACACATCAGGACAAAGATAAGCTGATTGAAAAAGACAAGGCCAACACCCTTGTAATTAGGTAATTGTCAAGTCTCAAGCAAGGTTTAATTGATAGGATTGATAAAGCTAAATCAAGGATTGAAGTTTGATAGGTACTACCCCCTTATGTTCGAAATTGAAATGAGATAGAGGAGAAACAATAAATTGATAAATTTGATCCAATCGAACTAAAGATAAGGTTCTTGATGTAAGATGAAAGATATAAGGATCACAGAACCAAGGTAGACCATCAAACATGAAAGATTATGCCCCAAGGTTGAATTAGAAGAAAATAAGTGGGGTGAAAGCAAATGGAAGATAGAAGTTTGGAAGAGGTGAAAAGAACTAGAGGGAAGAAAGAGAATTTTCCTCAAGAAAGAGAATGCCTCAAAATCAATCAACTAGTTAAAGTAGAAAATTTTGATTGAGATCACGAAAGAAGATAAGGAAATGAAGATCAAAACATGACCTTAGTTGATTAAAATTCCAAAAGAAAGATGAAGGAAAACCCTCTCAAACTCCTAATGCAACCTAAAAATGTAATTTAACATGAAGTCTAACAAAGCAAGATACATGAAAATGCAAAGGTGTACTTGCAATAGAGCAACTGTAACATAGGATTTTGTGTTCATGATTCATTAGAGAGTGTTAAGGAACTTATTTTCATCATTGGGCCATTATTAATAGACATTGGAAAATAACACAATCATCACTAGTCACAAGCGCAACTATGGAGATATGAATGTGATTAATATCAGATTGGAATGTGGAAAGATTCTAACATAAGCATTGAAGACATAAAGGTCAAAATGACTTTGATGTTAGCTTACCCAATTTAATGTAGCAAAACCACTCTCACATCAAGACATAGATGCCAGGATGACCATAAGAACGGTTGTGTAAAAATAGTCAAGGATGATGCCTCAAATCTCCTAAGTGTTTCAAGGGGACAACAAGAGACACTCTAGAGCTTCAAGACCACACCCACAAGTAGAAAGTAAATAAAAACATGCTCCATGCCCCAAGTCCTCTAGCTATGCATCCCGGAGAGACTTATTAGACAAGGACACTCAATGAAAATCAATAACAGTCAGCACACAAAGAAAATATCATGACATATCTCAACCATTAAGTGTTGCATTTAAAAATTTAAGTGTGTTAACTGATACTAAGTTCTGAGGATAAGGATCGATTGCTTGCAAGTAGCTAAGATCACATGACAAAAATGGGTAAAACCAAACTAATAAGTGTTGAAAAACACTTGATGCTAGGGTTTGTGTTGAAAAACACAATTGGGGTGGTTTTGAAAAACAACGTTTGTGAGGTGTCATAAAGACTAACGCATCCAAGAGACCAAAGCTAACATAGTTATGCCCCCTAGACAAAGACAAAGACCAATTCCAAACCAAGGCAACAAGGACAAGGCACGATGGAGAAATGCTATGTGTCGAGGATGAGTGCTGAGAAATAAGAGTGCAAAGGCCTTAAGTAGCACTCATTTCTAGGTTTTCACCACTTGAATTTTATTACAATTTTTTATTTCTTCCTTTTTTTAATATATTTTTGCTACCAAGGCGCCTATTTCCAGGTTTTCACCAAGGCACTTTTTCTATTTTTTTTTTAATTTTTTAATTTTTTGATATTTTTTGAGATACATCAAAGCGACTATTGCTAGGTTTTCACTAAGATGATCATTTTTTCAGGACATTTTCAAATTTTTAGAATTTTTGACAATATATCCATTTTTTGGATATTTTTCAGGATCAATAAGTATGTAAAAAGGATGCCCCCAGCTAGACTAGACATTAGGGATAGAACTTCTTCAGGTGCAAGACATTGATAGGATCAGGGAGCTGCTCTCCCTCTTTAGTAGATAATAAATAAGCACCTATCCCAAAAGCTACTATAATGATGTAAGGTCCAAGCCAATTAGGTTCAAATTTTCCCTTTTGATCTCTATGTTGTTGATTCTTAGGATTTTCACGTAGGACAAGATCTCCCACTTGGAATCCTCTAGGGTGAACTTTTTTGTTGAAGGCTTTGGACATGAGCTTTTGATAAACCCTCATATGGTCAAATGATGCTTTACGTTTCTCATCTAGAAGTTCTAACTCTTGAAGTCTCATGGCACGGTAGTCTTCATCTATAACTAGAACTTTGAGGGAAACTCTAAGTGAAGGAATCTCAACCTCTAAAGGTAACACTGCTTCAATTTCATATGTAAGGGAAAATGGAGTAGCCCTAGTAGGATTACAAATACTCATCCTATAAGCCCACAAAGATGAATTTATTTGTAAATGCCAATCTCTACCATTCTTATGAACTGTTTTATGTAGGATTTTAAGAATGGTTTTCTTTGATGCCTCTGCTTGACCATTTCCTTGCAGGAAGTAAATGGAGGACTAATGTTGTTTAATCTTGAATTTTTTGTAGAGTTTCTTAAGGTCCTTATTTTTGAACTAACCTCCATTGTCAGTGATAATATCAGAAGGCACTCCATATTGATAGATGATATGGTTCAAAATGAATAGAGAGACTGTCTTGCCCGAGGCAACAAAAAGTGGGATAAATTCTACTCATTTAGTGAATTAGTTAGTAGCAGTGATAATAAACTTGTGTCCACCTGATGAGTTGGGATGAATCTACCCAACAAGATCAAAGGCCCAGCACTTAAATGGCCAATGAGATTTAGAAGGAATGAGCTCCCTGCCTGGAGCATGTATCAGGTTACCATGTTTTTGACACTTTTCACATGACTTTGCAAAAGCTACTGCATCAATCTACATCGTAGGCCAACAGTACCCCACCCTAAGCAACCTTCGGGCCATGGAAAGACCATTGGAATGTCCCCCATAAATGCCCTCATGGATGTCAACTAACGCTTGATTAGATTCTTCCTTTTTTAAGCATCTAAGAAGTGTTCCATCTAAACCCCTCCTATACAAATCACTAGAGATAAGGGTATCACGAGAGGCATTTTGAGTAAGGTTTATGCATTCAGATCGGTTAAAGGTTTCATGGATAATGCCATCATGAAGGTATGAGTAAATGGCACCATAACGGGATAACTCACGACCAACAAGGGTATAAATAACATGGCTTTCTTGGGAGTCATAGATAGGGTAATGTAGCTCTTCCACTAGGAATTCAAATCCAGATTCATGTTGCTCTAATTGAAGGAGTGAAGAAAGTGTAACCATAGCATCTATAGACACCTAAAAATCTTTAAGAAAATAAATTATTTTTATTTTTTGAAAAATCCCTGATGACATCATCATTTATTAATTAATTATTTATTTAATTAATTAAATTATTTTTATGTCATTAAATCCCTTTATCTTAATTAAAAATATTTAATTAAGAAATCCCTCCCAAAAATGTTTAAATCTTATTTAAACACTATTTCCCTATTTATTAATTATTTAACTAATAAATTGACCAAAAATCCCAAAATAAATTATTTATTTATTTTTTGCCCAAAACTTGGCCAATTTCCTTAAGACCACTAACCTCTTCCAAAATCTTCTAATCCTTCTTTAATTTTGATTAAAGGCTAATCCCCTCATTTCCTAACCCTAATCCCAACTCAATAATATTTAATTAAGATTAAATATTAATCCTCAATCCCTAAATTACCCTAGTAAAACTCTAGACTCTTCTAGAACTTTCCTAATCCTTCCCTAAACCCATTTAGGGGAAATTACCTACTTTCCCTAAGCTAATCTAAGTCTCCTTTGACTCCTAGTCAAACCCTACCCCTAATGAGCCTCAAACTCATTAAAGCCTTTTGGATAAATAAAACTTTATTTATTTCCTAAATTCCATATTTATCCCTAGAAAGCCTAGACTTTTCTAGAAAGTCTTTGTCCTCATCCAAAGCCTAGACTCTTCTAGAAAGTCTTCATCCTCATCGCTTTGACTCAAAACCCTAACCTTACCCCAAACTCTAACCTTTCTTCCTAACCCAAGCCCTTAGGAAATCCTATAAATGCTCCCTCTTCCAAGAGCAATTAATTAGCTTAGTCTTTCATCTTCATGCATTGTTATCATGCTCTTTTACTTCTAGCTCTAGCATAATCATTCCTAATTGTTAGATTTATTTTTTTTCTTCAAGCTTTCTTACACATCATAGCTTAGCAATAATGGATTAACTTAGTTTACTTCATTGTTTTTCATAACATATAGCATCATATCACATCTCTATTTGGTCTAAAATCAATCTTAGCACAATCATCATGTAGCTTAATATTCATATCAGCATCATTTGGATCCTTGAGACCTTAGGGGCAAATCAGGTGTTCTATACCTATTTTGTGCCATTTATGAGGTTTTCATGGATCTAAATCCATCCTAAAATGTATTAGAGTATGCTCCAAGTGCTTAGAGAGCACACCCACATCCCCTTAAGCAAGAGCAAATCAAACAGCACTTGGGTGCACCTATTTTTAGCTCAATCTGAGGTGGCTTAGCTTAGAGTTTCCTTGTTTTGATTTGATTTTATGCTAGTTTAAACTCTTAACGTTTGATTGATTTGAGCCTTTCAAAATAGATAACAAGATCCTCAAAAGCCTTGCTCACAGCATCAACAACTTTATTTTCTGCTCTAGGGATTTGTTGAAATGTGACAAATGTGAAGTATCATTTCAAGGAATCAGCCATTTTCTTATAAGGTACCAGTTTCTCATCTTTTGTTTGATATTGTTCATTGACTTGGTTGATTATCAGTGGTGAATCCCCATAGATGTGTAGCTTTGTGATTCTCCATTCTATGGCCATCTTAAGTCCATTTGTTGAAGCTTCATACTCAACAATGTTGTTTGTACATGGGAACAATAACTTGTAAGACTTAGGAATCATGTACCCATGAGGAGAAATAAACAACACACCAGCTCCTAAACCATTTTTCATAAAAGATCCATCAAAGAACATCCTCCATGTTCTTTCAGTCATATACATGAGATGCTCATCTGGGAAGTCAACTTGAATAGGTGCATTATCTTGAATTGGGAAGTTAGCCAATTGATCTACTATGGCTTGTCATTTTATGGCTTTATGCTCAATGTACTCTATGTCAAATTCTAAAAGTATCATTATCCATTTAGCAAGTCTACCTATGAGGGCAGCCTTACTGAGTAGATACTTGAGTGGATCAATTTTTTATATGAGGTGTATTGTGTGCGCAAGCATGTAATGTCATAGCTTTTGGGAAGCAAACACAACTGCAACGCAAGCTTTCTCAATGCTAGTGTAGTTAACCTCATATGAAACAAGAGTATGACTAATGTAGTATATTGCTCTTTCTTTCCCACATTCATCAATTTGAGCTAATAATGCCCCCAAGGAAGATTCTATTGCTGAAACATATAGAATAAGTGGTTTCCTTGGGATAGGAGGCATTAAAATTGGAGGATTTTCCAAGTACATCTTGATTTGATCTATGCTCTTTTGACAATCCTCATTCCAAACACATTTGACTCCCTTGTGTAAGTTCTTGTTGAAAGGTTGAGCTCTATCTACCAATTGTGAAATGAACCTCCTTATGGATTGAAGACATCCTTGAAGACTTCTCATTTGACTAATGTTTTTAGGAGGTGGCATATCCATGATTGCTTGAACTTTTTCAGAGTCTACCTCTATTCCTTTTGCTGAAATGATGAATCCTAGTAGTTTTACAGAGGTGACACCAAATGCACACTTCTTAGGATTTAACCTTAATTGAAATTGTTCCATATAATCTAGAATGACTTCTAAATCATCTAAGTCTGTGTCTCTTTTCTTAGATTTGGCCAAAGTGTCATCCACATAATCTTCCATATTTTTATGCATCATGTTGTAATACCCTAACCAACTCAAAGCAAAAGAACTACCATAGAGCACTAAACATATCAAACAAAGAAAATTATAACCCGAACAATTTTTTTTTAAAAAACAATATCCATTACAATTAACCTTGTACAACAAGTTCAATAGAATACTCATAAACAGTAGTGTAATATTTTTCAGATCATAACATCCGAGTACGACATATCGTTACTCTTACAAAAAGTAAAACAACAACTATTAAGGTACATCCAAATTAATCACTGATTCTAAAAGATAAGAAGTCAACTTTCTTCTAGATCCGTATTCATTTATATCTCGAACCTGAAATCAAATCATCAAAAACACAACACACCAAGCAGGGCTTAGTACAGAAATCAATCTGAAATAACCTCCAAAACCTGCACGTTAGATTTAATAACATCTAACATTATTAAATCCAAATAATAGAAGTATTGATAATACAATTTTCTTTTCACATCAAAATTGTAAAGCAAGTACATAATTTCATACATGCAGATATGCAGAAAATAAACCCGTATAGAATATGACAAGGTGATGATCCAGTAGTCCATGGGTGTCAACATATGAATCTACGTTTAGCCACTCGTAGAACTCATTATGTCAGGTGAAACCATAATATTCTTATCTTATTATATGATTCCCATCCCATGAATTTTAATTGTTACCACTTGTTTAAATAACTATCATAAACTTTCCCATAAGGATCCAGACTGAAGTCGGAGGGCATCCGACAACGTATTTCTTTCACCACAAGTTACTCACTTTATGACAGTCACCAAACCTAAAGGATCACACTTGCATAATCTAACATACACATAATTCAAATCATACTAATTGGAAGAAAACTTAAACTAATTTTCCGATTCCAACTAATATACATATATTTCTTTTGCCACAATAAAACAATTGCACCAGCAAACAGAAACATCATTTGAATCCAAATTTCCATCTTTCAAGTACCATTTGAAACCATATTTATAACCACATTGTTCAATCCTCTAACAGCTATATCTAAATCTAATAACAAGAAATGTCTTTTCTAAGATACATTTAACTTAAATTCCATTAAACAAGATATTACTAATGAAACTATCCATATAAATATAATTATAACAAATTATAAAAACAATCAATTTCCATTACCAAAACAGTATTCACTATAATTTCTAGATTATAAATCTATGATAAAACTAACAGTGAATTTCATAATAATATACATATACATTGATACCTATAAATAAATACTTATACATACACATATACTCAGCACCTATAAGTATACATACAAATACTTACCTACATATATCAAAATATATGTAAAATCTTATTAATTTAAAGTTAGCTCTAAGATAGAAAATAATCATTTCCGCTGTACATCAATAACCAATTGTTTCCAGATAACAAATTTCACTACTCTATTTAGTAATGGTGTTGACAATAAAATGATATCATAGTAGTTGTTTTCATTTCAGAGCTCTCGAACTCAACCCATTAAAACATACTCTCAAATCATCTAAATACGATACAGTCAACGAAAAATGTTTGTATGCATTCAATGATTCAAGCTAATACACAAGATGACAGTCGCAATACTCTTCGCTATGCCATGGTTTAACCACAATATCGAAATCCCACATATACTACAGTAGGATTTGAATATTTCTTATAATCCAATCTCTGAATTCGCAAATGATTAATCTATACAATTAACGGAATCCAAACCCTTTAAAAGTCAAACTCAAAATCTTATAAAAATATATACACTTACATATATATATCACATAGAATTTTCAAACCCAAATTCGCAAACAACTTAACAATAATGGGACTGTAACTTCAGACCCGAAACTCATTGAGATAATCAAACGACGCCATCCGAATAACATTTATACAAATGTTTGGTTCCCTATTTATTGCCGAAACCCTTCTCCTACACAAAATTTATAATAATACAGCACATATAACAACAATGGCTTGACAAAAAGAAACCAATTCTCTACACCAAGTTTATAACTACGACTCAGGGTCATGTCTCAAAGTCAATGCAAATTTGCGACCAAAAGTGAATAAATCCATAATCACAAATTTATAGCCGGGTTACAACTGTAACAAACTTTTAACCACAAAACAGAGTACCCACTGAGCTCGGATCAAAATCACAGCCGGCAATTTATGCTATCCACAACCAACACAAAAACTACAATTACAGCAACCACATAAAATCACAAACCCCGTATACGCCCATGTTTCCAAGGCGATATCTCCATTCTCATTCAAACACGGTATATGCAAAACAAACTTCGCTAAACAAACCATTCTCTATAATTTCCATGATGAGATGTACTAAATACCATTTAAACTGAAAGACCTTAATACTTAAAACATTTCAAAACTTTCGAAGGAGATAATGTAGAGAAATATCAAGCATCTGAATAAATTTTACATCCAAAACTGGGGTACACTAGATTAAGCTATGGAAACCCCATACCCTGCATACTCTTAAAGATGGGTACAAATTTCCAAACACAACATTTTTAATAGTCGATAACCACCATATCATACTAAAATAATACAGATAAAAGAGTAGGGTTTTGAGAAAGAGCCCCCTGCCTATGATAATATGAAATGACATAGGAGTTGATGCCTGATAAAACCCTCTGCTATCAAATTCGCAACACTCCAATCCTTGCCACAAAGAACCAGAGAAAGCCTTTTAAGAAAAGATACTACAAGAAATGCAGCAACAAAACAACAGAACCACAATAAACGAAATTGTGAACCTTCAAAATGTTGAGAAGAAACGATTTCCTCCATAGTTGCCATCAATTTCCCTACGATAACGCAGAGAAAAATGCTCGACAGAGCATCCATAACCCCAACCACGACCAACGATGGTGGTCTGAATACAACATCGTGCCAAATTAATGCTCATAACAGCGAGCAAGAAACCAAACTTCATACGCAATGCAGATACCAACACATGGCAGCCGAGGTACCAACTCACCAATCGAGAAGCCTGCTCTTCATAAAAACCCACTAACTTGCCACCATAAGCCAAAAACCCAAAACCCCCATAACAAGCGCTAGTCTAAGCATCGACTAACTTAGGTGAGTTTAGTTAAAAGTTTTATGGAAAAGCTGAATCCTTCGATAGGTAAGATAGTTACTAACTTACATATCAACATAACATTAGATACTAACAACACTATCCATATTAACATCAATGTTAAGATCAATATTAACATTGACTTTAATATTAATATTAATTTACTAATTAATATTCTTATCAATATTAATATTAATATTAATATTAATATTAATATTATTATTAATATCGATATCCAAATTAATAATACTAATGTTGTTTTCCAATTAATAAGTATACGTATATATATATATATATATAATATTTATAACTTGTATATATATATATAAATTCCAGCACACGAATATCTACAATTACAAATATATATATACATATATATATATATATATAATAAACTGATATTTATATACATATGTATACACATATATATATATATATATATATATATATATATATATATATATATATATATATATATATATATATATATATATATATATATAATTATTCATACTAATGCAGTCGAACTTATATACACGTATGTATAATTATACAATGTTATAAATTTACATATATATATATATATATATATGTTTATACTTATAAACTGACAAACAACATACACAGGTTACTGAAAATATATATATTTTTATAAAATCCAGCTTAAGAACAAATCTGAAAGTACGAATCAAACGAAGGTAAACTGAACCATACTAACATCATTAATAAAATTTGATCTCTGAATCCAAACTGATTCAGATATTAAGATTCTGAAAGTAGCGTAATACTGACAACATAAAAACCTCTGTTTCTGAGAATCAGATTTTGAATCAACTCTGAATTCTCAAAAAGTTCAACATAAAACAAAATCCCAGAATAATAGAAATAACTTAACACGTGTCAACCATCCAGAAAATGAACTAATCTTAGGTTCCAAGGTATCAACTACAGTCGGTCAGGGTCATGACACCCTCCCCCACCAGCTTAGGCTTACTCCTGGAAGGCTGAAAACAAATGAGGATGAGAAACTTTCATTGCCGCTGTATCTTCCCATGTTGCAGAGGTATCATCATTATGATCCCACAATACCTTTACCTACTCCACCTTGTGACCTCTGAGATTTAGCTCTCTTTGCTGAATGATTCGCACTGGTTCCAGCATCAACTGGCCATCCATCACCTGTAATGCATTCCAATTCAGAACATGAGTGATATCAGGTATGTATTTCCTTAAAATAGACACATGAAAGACATCATGGATTCGAGATAGACTGGGAGGCAAAGAAAGTCAATAGGCAACCAGACCAACACGTTCCAAAATTTCAAACGGTCCCACAAAATGTGGAGATAATTTGGAACCTTTACCATATCTAATTGGACTTTTTCTAGGTCTAACCCGCAGAAAAACTTTGTCCCCAACGATAAACTGACGCTCAATCCTATGCAAATTTGCATACTTTTTCTGTCTATCATGTGTTGTAACAAGGTGTTCCCTGATTCGTTTCACTTGCTGTTCCATATCTTGGAGCATTTCAGGTCTTAGGAGAATTCTATCTTCCAAATTATCCGAGCTCAAGGGTGTTTTGCAAGGTCGTCCATACAAAGCTTGAAATGGAGCCATACCTATAGAGCTGTGATAATTGTTATTATATGCAAACTCAACTAAATGCAAGAATTCTTCCCATTTGTTCTGCCTATCCATGACGTACATCCTGAGCATGTCTTCCAAAATCTGATTTACACGCTCAGTTTGCCCATCAGTCTCAGGATGATATGCAGAACTGAAGTTCAGCTGAGTACCAAGTTCACGCTGCATAGACCTCCAAAGTGAAGATGTGAAAACTGGGTCCCTATCAGATATGATCTTCTTAGGGATTCCATGCAATCTAACTATCTGCTCCATATAAATACATGCTACAGATGCTGCATTATATGAAGATCTTACTGGAATAAAATGTGCAACTTTGGTTAACCTGTCCACCACAACCATGATTGCATCATGCCGTCTAACTGATAAAGGTAATCCCACTATGAAATCTATGGAGATGGTATCCCATTTCCATCCAGGCACACTGTGAGATTGAAGTAAACCTGCAGGATGTTGATGTTCAACTTTTACCCTTTGACATTCCAGACATCTAGCAACAAAGTCAGTAATATCTCTCTTCATACCTGGCCAATAATAATACTATTTCAGATCGGCATTCATTTTCTTAACACCAGGATGTGCTAAATAGGGCTCTTTATGAGCTTCAGACATAACCAAATTCCGTAGTTCTCCAACCTCAGGAACATAAGTACTACCTTTGTAAACCAACAACCCATCAGTGCTGATAGAGTAACCTTCAAATCTGCCTTCTAACATGCTGCCACTGTCCATAATAGCTTTCACATCTAAAAACCATGGATCAAAACCCAGATTTTGCAATATTTTCTCCTTCAAATCCACTGTGAGAGTTAAAGAAGAGAGTTCATGACATCTTCTGCTAAGTGCATCAGCCACCTTATTCTCTTTACCTTGCACATATTTGACTTCAAAGTCATATTCACACAAAAATTCCATCCATCTGCGTTGCCGTGCATTCAGATTTGGCTGTGTGAAAATATATTGAAGACTTCTGTGATCAGTTCGCAACTCAAAATGCTATCCAAGAAAAAAATGTCGCCATTTGGTCAATGCATTCATTACTGCAGCAAGCTCCAAATCGTGAGTTGGGTAGTTAATTTCATGATCCTTGAGTTTCTTGGATTCATACACAATCACTCTGCCATCTTGCATTAGAACTG
The DNA here is from genome assembly GCA_027943335.1 of Chamaecyparis obtusa. NCBI lineage: Eukaryota > Viridiplantae > Streptophyta > Pinopsida > Cupressales > Cupressaceae > Chamaecyparis > Chamaecyparis obtusa. Next base: position 1,538,212 of record BSBK01000083.1, on the reverse strand, counting down.
CTCCTAACCCATCCAATGATGCATCCGTGCAAACTTCAAATTCTTTACAAGGATCAGGTACTGCCAAAACAGGTGCACTAGTCAACCGATCTTTAAGATGCTGAAAATCCTCTTCACACTGATCTGACCAGACAAATTTCTTACCTTTTCTTTGTAGAGAAGTGATAGGATGTGCTATTTTAGAGAAATTAGCCACAAACCTTCGGTAATAACTGGCCAAACCCATAAAACTTCTCACTTCAAACACGTTTGTAGGTGCTGGCCACTCTACAATAGCTCTAATCTTAGCTGGATCCATAGCTATTCCATCTCCTGTGATAATGTGTCCAAGGTAGCTTATTTTAGATTTGAAAAATTCACACTTATCAGGATTAGCATACAACTTATTCCTTTGGAGACATTCAAAAACTTGCTTTAGATGTTGTTCATGCTCCTCCAAGGAGTTAGAATAAATCAATATGTCATCCAGAAAGACAACTACAAACTTATCAAGGAAGGTTCTAAACACTCCCTGCATCAAACTCATAAATACTGATGGCGCATTTGTTAAACTGAAAGGTACAACAGTGAATTCATAATGCCCATATCTAGTTCAAAATGCTGTCTTATGAATATCGACTTCTTGAATTCGAAGCTGATGGTAACCAGATTTAAGATCAATTTTGGAAAACACCTTAGCACCCTTAACTTGATCAAATAAGTCATCAATCCTAGGCAATGGATACCTATTCTTGATAGTAACCTTATTCAACTGTCTGTAGTCGATACACAGTCTAAGAGATCCATCTTTCTTCTTAACGAAGATAACAGGTGCACCCTAGGGAGAGACACTTGGTCTGATCAGCCCTTTCTCAAGGAGTTCTTCAAGTTGAACCTTAAGTTCAGCCAATTCTTGTGTTGTCATACGATAAGGAGTTTTAGAAATTGGCTCAGTTCCAGGCACAAGATCAATCCTAAAGTCAATTTCTCTCTTGGGTGGAATACCCGGAATCTCCGTTACAAACACATCAGAAAATTCCTTAAGCAAAGGATGGTCAAGACTTACCCGCTCGGCCATGGGTTCAGAAAAATCATTGATAGAAATAGTAAATAGCTTACAGCCCTTCCGTAAACACCTATGGAGTTGTTTAGCGAATATAGTTCTAAAAGAAATAGGCCTCTTAATCCCTGAAATGACTTTACTGGCCCCAAAATCATCAATGCATGCAACAGTCTTCTCACTGCAATCAATTACAGCTTGGTGCTAATACAACCAGTCCATTCCTAAGATTACATCATAAGTTCCTAAAGGAATAACTCGGAGGTTTGCTACAGTGGTAAATGCCTCAAGATGAATTTCACAATTTACCACAATCAGCCTACAATCTACCTTAGAACCAGAAGCTAACTCAACTTGCCATGCCAACTCAGCCTTTCTCACAGGAATATTACAATGTTTAACCAAATTGGCAGAAATGAAAGAATTAGTGGCACCTGAGTCAAATAAAATGGAAATTTTTGTACCTTGAAAAGTACCTTTAGCCTCAATCACTGTGTTCTGATGTTCTGCTTGATTATGATCCACAGTAGCAAAAATACGGTGGTTCTTTCCAGAGTCACCAACAGTAGCTTCAGAACCTGATGCCCTTGGCCTTCCCTGATTATTGCCTTTAAGAGGGAAATTCCATTGTAAGTGACCCAACTGTCCACAATGCCAACATTCCGCTCCTCTTTTGGTACTCTTATCCTGTGAGGAATTTTCTTGTGGCTGTGTAAAACTCTGTTTCACACTTTCAGCAGGTTTAATGGATTTAGGTAGTTCAGGGACCTTAAACCCCTTGTCTGATTTGATAAACTTATTGAATTTCCGCTTTTGGGATTTACTACCATAGCCACTAGGTGTTGCCTTAGAGTCATCCTTGAAGGATTTCTGATTTTTACTGCTACTAGGAACATATGAATTAACAACACTCTTGGTTGAAAAACCAGATTTCATTTCCGCAAGCTTAGCCTGATCAGCAGCTTCCTTAACAGATTTTGGCTTGAAAGTTCTCACTTCCTCACCAATCTTAGGATTTAAACCCCAGACAAAGTGCTGCACTAAAGGTTTATCACCTTCATTCCAACCAGAATACTTCTTAAGCTGAAAGAATCTTCTTTCATACATTTCCACAGTTGAGTTCCCTTGAGAAATGTTAAAGAATTCCTTAGACCTAGTTTTTTGCCAGTACTCAGACATAAACCTTTCCCGAAACCTTTCAATGAATAACTCCCAAGTGACTTGAGAAATATGCAGTCCAAGGTGTTCCAGTTCCATATTCCACCAGATTGATGCGAAAGATCTTAACTGCATTACAGTCCAACGAACTTTCACATTGGTGTGATAATCATGAAGAATAAAACATCTTTCGATGTTTACAAGCCAGGCTTCAGCTTCATTACCAGCTTCAGTACCATTAAAATATGGTCCCTTGAGCTTAGAAATGTCTTTCAGCTGAGTTCTGATAACAGGATCTTCTATAATAGCCTGATTGGCATTAGGAATCTGCAAATTCTGCATATTTTCTCCCCCACCAGGAATGTTATTCCTAGCTTCAATCCCATCCAACTGACCAAGAATCTACTGAAGTATCTCAGCTTGAATTCCCCTTTGATCTTCATCATGAGGAATTCCATCATCAAGCCTATCTTGACGATCTTGACCCCTACCAAGGCCTTGACCTCTACCTAGGCCTCGACCGTGGCCTCTATGTCCACCTCTACCTCTGCCTGCTTCGGCATCAGCATTAGGGATACCTCGTCCCCGTGCTCCTCGTGTAATGGGAGGCATACTAGAATTCCTATAAAAGAGATTTAATTAAAATCTCGCAGGAAGCATAATGAAACCACTAATAAATCTTTTCGAGTCCCGAGTGTTTAAACCTTGGGCTCTGATACCAAATGTAATACCCTAACCAACTCAAAGCAAAAGAACTACCATAGAGCACTAAACATATCAAACAAAGAAAATTATAACCCGAACAATTTTTTTTTTTAAAACAATATCCATTACAATTAACCTTGTACAACAAGTTCAATAGAATACTCATAAACAGCAGTGTAATATTTTTCAGATTATAACATCCGAGTACGACATATCGTTACTCTTACAAAAAGTAAAACAACAACTATTAAGGTACATCCAAATTAATCACTGATTCTAAAAGATAAGAAGTCAACTTTCTTCTAGATCCGTATTTATTTATATCTCGAACCTGAAATCAAATCATCAAAAACACAACACACCAAGCAGGGCTTAGTACAGAAATCAATCTGAAATAACCTCCAAAACCTGCACGTTAGATTTAATAACATCTAACATTATTAAATCCAAATAACAGAAGTATTGATAATACAATTTTCTTTTCACATCAAAATTGTAAAGCAAGTACATAATTTCATACATGCAGATATGCAGAAAATAAACCCGCATAGAATATGACAAGGTGATGATCTAGTAGTCCATGGGTGTCAACATATGAATCTACGTTTAGCCGCTTGTAGAACTCATTATGTCAGGTGAAACCATAATATTCTTATCTTATTATATGATTCCCATCCCATGAATTTTAATTGTTACCACTTGTTTAAATAACTATCATAAACTTTCCCATAAGGATCCAGACTGAAGTCAGAGGGCATCCGACAACGTATTTCTTTCACCACAAGTTACTCGCTTTATGACAGCCACCCAACCTAAAGGATCACACTTGCATAATCTAACATACACATAATTCAAATCATACTAATTGGAAGAAAACTTAAACTAATTTTCCGATTCCAACTAATATACATATATTTCTTTTGCCACAATAAAACAATTGCACCAGCAAACAGAAACATCATTTGAATCCAAATTTCCATCTTTCAAGTACCATTTGAAACCATATTTATAACCACATTGTTCAATCCTCTAACAGCTATATCTAAATCTAATAACAAGAAATGTCTTTTCTAAGATACATTTAACTTAAATTCCATTAAACAAGATATTACTAATGAAACTATCCATATAAATATAATTATAACAAATTATAAAAACAATCAATTTCCATTACCAAAACAGTATTCACTATAATTTCTGGATTATAAATCTATGATAAAACTAACAGTGAATTTCATAAGAATATACATATACATTGATACCTATAAATAAATACTTATACATACACATATACTCAGCACCTATAAGTATACATACAAATACTTACCTACATATATCAAAATATACGTAAAATCTTATTAATTTAAAGTTAGCTCTAAGATAGAAAATAATCATTTCCGCTGTACATCAATAACCAATTGTTTCCAGATAACAAATTTCACTACTCTATTTAGTAATGGTGTTGACAATAAAATGATATCATAGTAGTTGTTTTCATTTCAGAGCTCTCAAACTCAACCCATTAAAACATACTCTCAAATCATCTAAATACGATACAGTCAACGAAAAATGTTTGTATGCATTCAATGATTCAAGCTAATACACAAGATGATAGTCGCAATACTCTTCGCTATGCCATGGTTTAACCACAATATCAAAATCCTGCATATACTACAGTAGGATTTGAATATTGCTTATAATCCAATCTCTGAATTTGCAAACGATTAATCTATACAATTAACGGAATCCAAACCCTTTAAAAGTCAAACTCAAAATCTTATAAAAATATATACACTTACATATATATATCACACAGAATTTTCAAACCCAAATTCGCAAACAACTTAACAATAATGGGACTGTAACTTCAGACTCGAAACTCATTGAGATAATCAAACGACGCCATCCGAATAACATTTATACGAATGTTTGGTTCCCTATTTATTGTCGAAACCCTTCTCCTACACAAAATTTATAATAATACAGCACATATAACAACAATGGCTTGACAAAAAGAAACCAATTCTCTACACCAAGTTTATAACTACGATTCAGGGTCATGTCTCAAAGTCAATGCAAATTCGCGACCAAAAGTGAATAAATCCATAATCACAAATTCATAGCCGGGTTACAACTGTAACAAACTTTTAACCACAAAACAGAGTACCCACTGAGCTCGGCTCAAAATCACAGCCGACACTTTATGCTATCCACAACCAACACAAAAACTACAATTACAGCAACCACATAAAATCACAAACCCCGTATACGCCCATGTTTCCAAGGCGATATTTCCATTTTCATTCAAACACGGTATATACCAAACAAACTTCGCTAAACAAACCATTCTCTATAATTTCCATGATGAGATGTACTAAATACCATTTAAACTGAAAGACCTTAATACTTAAAACATTTCAAAACTTTCGAAGGAGATAATGTACAGAAATATCAAGCATCTGAATAAATTTTACATCCGAAACTGGGGTACACTAGATTAAGCTATGGAAACCCCATACCCTGCATACTCTTAAAGATGGGTACAAATTTCCAAACACAACATTTTTAATAGTCGATAACCACCATATCATACTAAAATAATACAGATAAAAGAGTAGGGTTTTGAGAAAGAGCCCCCTGCCTATGATAATATGAAATGACACAGGAGTTGATGCCCGATAAAACCCTCTGCTATCAAATTCGCAAGACTCCAATCCTTGCCACAAAGAACTAGAGAAAGCCTTTTAAGAAAAGATACTACAAGAAATGCAGCAACAAAACAACAGAACCACAATAAACGAAATTGTGAACCTTCGAAATGCTTAGAAGAAACGGTTTCCTCCATAGTTGCCATCAATTTCCCTACGATAACGCAGAGAAAAATGCTCGACAGAGCATCCATAACCCCAACCACGACCAACGATGGTGGTCCGAATACAACATCGTGCCAAATTAATGCTCATAATAGCGAGCAAGAAACCAAACTTCATACGCAATGCAGATACCAACACATGGCAGCTGAGGTACCAACTCGCCAATCGAGAAGCCTGCTCTTCATAAAAACCCACTAACTTGCCGCCATAAGCCAAAAACCCAAAACCCCCATAACAAGCGCTAGTCTAAGCATCGACTAACTTAGGTGAGTTTAGTTAAAAGTTTTATGGAAAAGCTGAATCCTTCGATAGGTAAGATAGTTACTAACTTACATATCAACATAACATTAGATACTAACAACACTATCCATATTAACATCAATGTTAAGATCAATATTAACATTGACTTTAATATTAATATTAATATTAATATTATTATTAATATCGATATCCAAATTAATAATACTAATGTTGTTTTCCAATTAATAAGTATACGTATATATATATATATATATAATATTTATAACCTGTATATATATATATATAAAATAAACTGATATTTATATACATATGTATACATATATATATATATATATATATATATATATATATATATATATATATATATATATATATATATATATATATATATATATATATAAAATTATTCATACTAATGCACTCGAACTTATATACACATATGTATAATTATACAATGTTATAAATTTACATATATATATATATATATATATATATATATGTTTATACTTATAAACTGACAAACAACATACACAGGTTACTGAAAATATATATATTTTTATAAAATCCAGCTTAAGAACAAATCTGAAAGTACGAATCAGACGAAGGTAAACTGAACCATACTAACATAATTAATAAAATTTGATCTCTGAATCCAAACTGATTCAGATATTAAGATTCTGAAAGTAGCATAATAATGACAACATAAAAACTTCTGTTTCTGAGAATCAGATTTTGAATCAACTCTGAATTCTCGAAAAGTTCAACATAAAAAAAAAAATCCCAGAATAATAGAAATAACTTAACAAGTGTCAACCATCCAGTAAATGAACTAATCTTAGGTTCCAAGGTATCAACTACAGTCGGTCAGGGTCATGACACATGTAATGAAATATAGTTGTCATAGCTTGTTGATAGGTGGCTCCTGCACTTTTTAATCCAAAAGGGAAACCGTTCCAACAATAGCTACCCCATGCACAAGTGAATGTAGTCTTTTCTTGATCTTTGGGAGCTCTCTTAATCTGATTATATCCAGAAAAACCATCCATCAAGGAATAAATCTCATAACACGCAATCATGTCCACTATCATGTCTATGTTGGGAAGTGGAAAATCATCCTTTGGGCATGCTCTATTGACATCTCTAAAATTTGTGCAAATTGGAATGGATTTGTCATGTTGGGAAACTAACACAATGTTTGATATCCATTCAGCATAGTCAATAGCTCTTATGAATCTTGCACCAAGGAGTTTTTCTAATTCTACTTTGACAAGAAGAGCTATGTGTGGATGCATCTTTCTAAATTTTTGTTTGATTGGTTTTTGTTATAAATAGGGAATACTAAGAGGCAGGGGGGGGGGGTTAATTAGTATTCTACAAACTTTATCTTTTTCCCAATTATGGATATAATAGATTATCTTTATACATGCATAACATAAGAAACTAAACAATATGCATAACAATAAAGAACTCATAACACATGATATGTTCTCGAGGAAACCCTGGCCAAGGGAAAACCTTAGTGGGGATGGTACCCACAAATATCCACTAATAAAAAATTATCTTATTAAGGATGTTGACCCTGTTAGGAGTCTATTACATATGTATAGTGTATCAGTCTTAGTTAAGGGACTATAGGCCTTGTTAGAAGCCTCAACCCTATTAGGAGTTGTAGATACAAAAACTGATTACAAGATGAGCCCATTGCCCAAACAAGTAATATACAATGTATACTGATTACAAAAATGGATTAAAGTACACAACCTTATACTGCTTGCATCAATGTCTTCTTCACTACTCTTACATTCGCATCATATCATATCATCACCATATTACTCTTCACACTCATTCTTACAATTACAATTACATATATACAAGTTATTAAGGCTAATAACTTTACATGGTTGGCTTCCATATATCATTATCTAAGGGTATACATCTAGGATGTCATCCCTTTATATTGTTAAGTCATTATTTTGGTAAACAAAATAATCCCTTAACTCTTTACCAATTTTGTGTTCTTATTCTGACCTGTCAGCTTAACATTGTCTTCGGTAAAACTACCATAACTAATTCTATACATTTCGTACTGACTTGCGCTCTGATATGGGTCATCAGTAGCCATCATAGAATCTATGTTCAAGTGTGCAAGAACTAAACTTGCTCCAGTCAATGTCACAAATGAAAACTGTATCCTGGTACACTGTGAAAACACTGTCTCACACTTAAACAAATTTGCATTGTGATCTTCCATACTTTCTCTCTAAACTATGCACTCTAAATGTGGATCATATGTTTCCATAATGACAACATCTATGTAATCACTTCAGCCAAATTGTCAACAATCTCCCCCTTTGTCATTGGTGGCAACATATGAGAAAATTGGCCAAGTGTACAAGTCAAAATGCCAAAATGTATAACAAAATTCTAGCCATAGTATAGAATATGTATACTATCCTTATAACTCCTCAAAATATACTTCTAATACAAAACTTCATACAATACTCCCCCTAAGAGTATCAATCCTTATATACATAACAATTTTCTGCTCTACTACAATCACTCCCCCTTTGACAACAATGACAAAATAAAGTAGGGAGGATTACAAAATTGTAACCCAAAAAAAGATTATACCTCCATTTACTTATTGCAAAGTTGGTAGGCTTGCAACACAATCTGCAAAATTTACTTTCATGGCTTCAAACTCTTTCTCCCATGACTTTCTGATAGAATCTACCACATTCAGAAGTGTGCTTAATCCATAAGCTGCTATCTGACAAGCTTGAAGGTTCTCAAAATTAAATTTTTGAAATTATGTCTTAGTAGTAAGACATTCTTCTAACTATTCCTCAATAATGCTCAACTTCATAGATGTGTACTCTCTCAGAAGTTTAAATCTTCTCAATTTCCTATTCTTTTCATCTTGCAATGATCTTATTTGATCATAACACTTCCTAACTTTCTTCTCAACATCACTTAATTTTACATTGGGTCTAAAAAGAAGATTAGATTCATTCTAAATCTCAGCTTCCTTCACCTTGATTTTTTTCTCCTCTACTGTTGTCAAAATCTTAGGTTTTGTACACTGTATATACAAAGCTTTTCCAGTCTCCAAATGTTTCCTCAAGTTCTTGATACAAACATCAATACTAATATTATCATTTCTGATATTCTGACTCATACTTAAAAGAATTTGAGCTTCATAAGATGCTTGAGCTCTTACTTTAGCAATGTCTGATAAGTTGGTAAACTCATCATCAAAAGTACTTAGTACCTTTTTGGGCTCTCTCCAAAGGATCTACTTCTGAAATATGTGTAGTTACAATACTTTGCAACTTCTATGTTAGTTCCTTCATACTTCCTTCTAGATTCTTTACTTTCTTATTCTTTCCAATAATCTTATTCAAAGAACTAATCAACTCTAGTTGATCATCATCATCAACTTCTTTACCTAAGTCTTCAAACAAAGTTCCAATTTCTTTCTTCTTTGCCTCAGGAGTGGGTGCATGAATTTATATCTTTTTAGGTTCATCACTCACCAATTCAGTCTGCACTACTTCTTCAGTCCTATCCGGTTCATCAAGAGCCAAATTGTCAACAATGTTATCTAAATTCTTAAATACATTATCTTCAGTGTCCAAGGTCACCTTAGTACCTTCAATGTCCATTGTATCATCTTCAATGTTAACAACTGAAAGAGAGGGAATATCCTCTTGCTCAACATCAACTACATGTCCTGCTGCAACTGAAGTTTCTCCAACAATTTCTGTCATTACTTTAATTATTGCTTGCTTTGTTTTTGTTCTCACTTGCTCATACTGTCCTTCCATGATCTGAATGGTTCTCCTCTTAGTCCTCAAAAGAGTGTCAAGGGGCTTCAAAATCGGCTTCAAATGATCATCATCTTTCACTTCACAAAGCTTTCTCACAAGATTCTCTCTTATAGTTTTTCTTCCTCAGATGCTCTCTATTTTCTATTAATAAGTTTAGTAAACAATTCATCAAGTATTTGACCTTGAATACAGTCAAATTTCTTATCTGCCAAAATCATATGCTTCACAATAGCATTCTCCAAATTAAGTTTATCAATATAATCATAAAGATCATAATATTTAATCATTCTTGCAAAATCTCCATTCTCAATAATTTGCTCATTTAGCTTTTCAACTTTTGGTTTCCAAGCTTTCTTCTTAGTATCATCTTTAACTTCTACAAAATTTCTTGGTATTGGTTGAACTATAGTCTTCTGTCTCTTTCCTAGTCCAGTAGCAATTTCTTTATTTCTCTTGCTCGGTGTTACTTGTTCCTTTTCTGGTTCTTCTACTTTCACTTTAATTGGTGTAGGCTCTCTCTGTACTGCACTAGATAAAGGTGGTACACTCAAGACTTCTCCCTGTCCAACATCTCTCAATGCTGCTGCTATCTATTTAGCTATCCAAAATTATCTTTCTGTCATTCCTGTGTCTTTCAATATTCTCTATATGGTACTATCAACTCTTTTCTTAGACTGCTTCTCTTCAATTTTAGCTTTAAAAAAATTAAAGTTGTCTTCATAAGTTCCAAACCTGCTTCATTGGGTGGCCAATTTACTTTTTAGCAATCTTCCAACATACTCTTATGTCTCAATCTCAGAAATCTCATAGCCAAGAGGGTCTATGAATTCAACTCTGTGTTCTACTACTTCGATGTAAGTAAAGTCAATGTCAATCATGAAACAAATATCATTCTTATATTTCTCCATAAGTGACTATGGAATCCTTGATCTACTAGTTACCAAATTTTGAAATTTCTTCAAAACTAATACAACACTCTCATTAATTGTATCAATAACATGATTTCTATAAAAAAAATTTATTCTTTCCATTGTAGACTGCCCATCATTCCAATCATTTCCAATTATGTAAGGAAATCTTCTCAAAAGGTGGAAAAACATATATGTAATCAAAGATGAGAATCTAAATTGTGCATATTTAGACTTCTTAATCTTCTCCAAATTCTCAAACAATTGAATTCTCAATATCTCACACATATCAATAGAAACTTTGTCTACACACATCAAATAGGCAATGTGAACCATGCCAGCTGCCATTTCATCTTCTCTGGAATTAGCACAAAACTTTGTAGTCAAAATCTTACATAGATATCTTACATCATGTTGTCTAATCTTGCTGATAACAATACCTCTACCATTATAGGATGATCCAGTGTTGTCAATGACAATCTTCCTCATGTTTTTATCATTTAAAGGGATAGCACCAAGTATGGATAAACTGGTGACTTCATGAATTAGGTTAGCTGTGATGTTAATCAGTCTGTCTTCTAACCAAAATTTCCCATTGTGAATCCTACTTAAAATGATCTTTGTGCACTCTTCATTATCGAATTCATACTATAAACCATACGTGACAATTTCATTGTTTTTCAAATGTTCATAACCTTGCTTCAATGACATATCCTGGTTATATATATTTTGATACTCACTTAAAAAAATCACTGTCATTTACTATTTCCAGTTTACATCCAAGATAACTCTTTACATTTTCCAAATTCAAAACTCCGTCTAGTACGGATGATAAAGCAAACTCAGGGTCTACTTCTAAAGCTTCTACTGGTTCTTTCTTCAATTTAGGTCTGTTCTTGTCTCTAATGTTGTGAATCAAATATGTATCAATGTTTCCTTCCAATTCTTTATACCGATTCAAAGATTTGTCAAGATAAATACCTCAAATTTGTGATTCTAGGGTTTGCGAAGATTCGGCGCTTAAATTCTTCACAAAATCTCTTCAAAACACTTCCAATCTCTTCTTTTGATCTCCTTGATACTTTAATTCACTTTGACAATCAAATAACATCGATCATAACCATTTATGACTTCAATCATACTTAATTCTGACATCGCATTCAATTCTTTTGCCACTTCTTTTCAAAAGTTATTCATGTTATCATGCAAAACTCAAAACTTCTTGCGATCTTGAAAAACACAATATTTTCTTTTGCGCTCTTAACCATAGCATTATTACTTCATAATATACCTTCTATTAACTGTGCAAGACTTAGTTCATCATAAATCTACTTCTACACTAAATCTAAGTTCCTAATCTACTGTAATTTACATAAATTAAGTGATTAAAGATAGGTTAGGTAAGGATTCATTCTTACCACTTAATACTTCACCTGTCTGATTACCTTCCATGTTGATTATTCCTTCTTGATCTATTCCTTTAACATACTTCACTTCATCTATATTGCTACAACAATCTTTCTGTTTGTTACTTGTATCTTCATTCCTTCTTACATTATTTCTAGGGTTAGGGTTCGGATGATAAGTTCCATTGTTCATTTTGCAAAACCTTTCTGTATGTCCAGTCCTATTGCATATCTGACAAACAATCCCATTGTTCCCATATCTCTATCCTTGATGATTAATCTATGACCTACAATTTCTAGCAATGTGTCCAACTTTGTTACATCTATAACACACTACTTCATTTCTTCTATTCATGTCTTTAGTAGGTTTCTTATCTGCATTGTTAGTATTCCTAAACATTCTATTACCATAATTATTATCAATAGCTTTAGGTCTTCTACATTCAATAGCTCTATGTCCAAAACCATGACAATTATAACAATAACCATTAAGAGGTTTAAATTGTTTACCTGTGCAATCTCTTTTAATATGACCAATAGTATTACAAGAAAAACATCTACCTATGAATTCTCTTTGCATACCTTTGGGTGACTCCTCTTGGTTTGATGATTCTCCTTCTTCTTTAGGTGCATCTTCAGATTTGTTGATCTCATCAGGCTTCTTCTCATCTATGCTTTCAGATGTCTTCAGATCTGGTTTCTTACTTTCATCATTTGTTCTGAATATATTAAATCCAAGTCTAGTCTTATCATAGGATGGTTTCCCAAAAGAAACTTGTTCATCGATCTTCTCACTATTTGAATATAGCCTTTCAAGTTGTTGTTTGGATTGAGTCAGTTAACCTTTCACAATCTTATTGTACTTCTCAAGTTCTGCATACTACACATTTACTTTCTCAAGTTTGGATGTCACTTTTTCAAGTTTAGATTTCAGTTCTGCATTTTCAGTCTTTAGACTTTCATTCTCAGATTTTAGATTTACTTCATTTTTTATATTTCCATCTTTCAAACTAAGCTTCAAATTTACTATCTTCAATTCATGCTTAAGGATCTCATTTTCTTTTTCTTTTTGCTATCACAATCTTCAATAAGAATTTCAGATCTCAGATCTTCTATCTTGTTTTTCAATTTCTCAATAAGGTTCTTTACATCATCATATTTCCTTTTTAGAGTGTTTCTTTCATTAGTAAGCATATCAATATGCTCAAGAGCTTCATCAAGATTCTTTTGTAGTTGATCCATAGCCATAGAGATCTTACTCAAGCTACTAGGCTTTCCTTGAATGATTCTTTTTGGAGTAACTAAGCTCTAATACCAATTGTTAGAAATAGGGAATACTGAGAGGGGGGGGTGAATCGGTATTCTACAAACTTTATCTTTTACCCAATTATGGATATAACAAATTATCTTTATACATGCATAACATAAGAAACTAAACAATATGCATAACAATAAAAAACTCATAACACATGATATGTTCTCGAGGAAACCCTGGCCAAGGGAAAATCCTGGTGGGGATGGTACCCACAAAGATCCACTAATCAAAAAGTATCCTATTAAGGATGTTGACCCTATTAGGAGTCTATTACATATGTATAGTGTATTAGTCCTAGTTAAGGGACTATAGACCTTGTTAGAAGCCTCAACCCTATTATGAGTTGTAGATACAAAAACTAATTACAAGATGAGCCCATTGCCCAAACAAGTAATATACAATGTATACTAATTACAAAAATGGATTAAGGTACACAACCTTATACTACTTGCATCAATGTCTTCTTTTCTGCTCTTACATTCACATCATATCATATCATCACCATATTACTCTTCACACTCATTCTTACAATTACAATTACATATATATAAGTTATTAAGGCTAATAACTTTACATGGTTGGCTTCCATATATCATTATCTAAGGGTAAACATCTAGGATGTCATCCCTTTATATTGTTAAGTCATTATTTTGGTAAACAAAATAATCCCTTAACTCTTTACCAATTCTATCTTCTTATTCTGACCTATCGGCTTAACACTGTCTTCGGTAAAACTGCCATAACTAATTCCATACATTCTGTACTAACTTGCACTCTGAGATGGGTCATCAATAGCCATCATAGAATCTATGTTCAATTGTGCAAGCATTGAACTTTCTCCAGTCAACGTTGCAAACCAAAACTGTATCTTGGTACACTGTGAAAACACTATCTCACACTTAGACAAATTTGCATTGCGATCTGCCATACTTGCTCTCTGACCTGTGTGCTCTAAATGTGGATCATATGTTTCCATAATGACAATAGCTATGTACTCACTTCAGCCAAATTTCCAACAATTTTACACATGGAGCTATGGATAAGTGATGCATGATAAGATTAGTGTCCAACCCTGGCATATCTGAATAAGTGCAAGCAAAATTGATCTTATTTTTCTGTAAGAACTTAGTGTAGGCTTCCTTTTCTTGTGTTGACAAGGACTGAGCCAAATGTACTATCTATGGACTTTTATCTATACCTAGGTTGACTACTTGTATTGGTTCAACAAGAATTGAAGAGTTGTCTTGAAAGTAGCTAGGGAGACGATCAAGTACCTCATCCTTAGGCACCTCAGAGAGGTTTTCAGCCTTGGATACGTCATTTATTTTTACTTTTTTTGTTTTTGATACAACCATATAGTGGTTTTCACCATCAGAACTCTTTTTCATTTTTTCTTTTCTTTTTATTTTGTGACTAAGGTACTTGATGTCTGGTTTTGTCATGCTAGTAGCCAGTTCAATGGTGGAAGAGACTATGGGTTCAATGGCATTCAAGTAACAGGTTATCTCATAATCATTTTGGAATGTTAATAGATCAGGTTCTTGATAGCATTGGGACCAATCAATGAGGTTAGGATGAGCAAGAGGTAAGTCAATGACTGGCTCAAGGTTATGAATGCAAATGATATCATCTCTAGTGAATGAAGAGTCGGAGTCTGTCAAGTATCCTTCTAAGCTACCCAAATTAGGATTAATCCTAACAAGTGAAGAATCATCCACTAAGGCAACATGTGGGTTCAAATCCTCTAATCCTACACATGACTAATCAGCTACCTCAAGTTGATAACTATAAGTATGGATGACATCAACATTTATGTCAATTGTAGAAGGCTCTGAGAGAGAGTCCCATTCATACTCATGCGAATCTATTTTTGAATCTCAACTAGGATGTTTACACCATGAAGGTTTGGGAGGTCTTGATGTGGAAGCTCTAATATCATCAAGGGTAACATCTCTCTCTGTCAAATGAAGAATATTCTTTTGTTGATGCTCTCTGATGGGATCTTCTACATCTGATTCTTCTTGTTTTAAGGTCGCAATTGTCGCATGAGAAATTGAATTATCTGAATCTCCCCAAAGGAGATTAGTGGAAGGGACCCAATCTTCACACATATCTTGTTGGTTTGTCAAATTTGGCATGTTTTTGGTTCATCTTCACTATCTGACTTATCAAGGATAGGAGTAGTGTTCTTGTTATGATTCACAAATCATAGGCCAACCATCTTCTTAGACCTACATACAAAAAGAGCATGATCAAGAGGTTCAGCTCTAGCATCCAATCTATGATTAAGAGGGCCATGTCCAAGATAGCCCATCTACTTGACAAAAGTATACCCTCTTCCATAAGCCTTAGGAGAGGGAGATAAGTTCTCATTGTGCATGTATTTATCTTCTCTATAAATCTAGTCTTTAATAGCCACCTCTTCTTTCTCATCTTGAATAGGCACTGAGGACTCTACAAATGTGCCAAATAAAGTCATGGCTGAAGAGGAAGGTCTCACTTCCTGTGAAGGTTTTCCATAAGACCTAGGTGAAATTGGAAGCTTTGTAAAATAGTGAAGTTGATACCCTCCTACACCAAGGTCTATCGACTTGAATTTGTCTATGCATTCTGTTAAGATTGCATTGAAATCCTCTGCTTCTCTATTGAGGGGAACATGAGTACTTTCTAAAATTGAGTTGACAACTAATGTGCTATCCCTAGGTATATAAATTTCTACTCCATTGTAGGGGAACTTAACATACTGGTGGTAGGTAGCTGAAACTTCTTGCATATCATGGATCCGTGGTCTACCAAGTAAGATGTTGTATGCTAGAGGACCAACATCAACAATTTGAAACAAAATATCCTTCTCAATAGGGCCAATCCTAATAGGAAGGAAAACCAACCCTTTGGAACTTCATTTTGCCTCATCATAGGCTTTGATTGTGATCTTCTTTTTGGCATCTATGACTTCTTCAAAGTAACCCAATGTCTTTATAAGACTTAAGGAATAAATATTGAGCCCAGCACCCCCATCTATCAACACACGCCTGACACAGGCTTTGTGGATCATGACTTCAATATGAAGGGGGAGATTGTGTGGGTGGCTCAAAGCTTTATCATCATCCTCTGAAAAAGTAAGGTAATGAGGGCTAGCAATATGGTTAACCATGTTTTGGAATTGATCAACATATAAATTGTTAGGGACATTTGCTGTGCGCAAGGCATCCTCAAGGATTTGCTTATGTCTTGGGGATAACTCTAAGAGCTCAAAGATCAAAATCTGAGCTGGGGTTCTTTGCAACTGATCAACAAGATTATAACTTATTTTTGGATTAACTTCTGGTTTTGAGGTGACATTCTTGGATGCCACTTGCTTTGGTTTATTGGGTTGACTTGAGCTAGGTCCTCTAATGACAACGAGACCTTGACTTTGTGTGATAACATTAAGAGCTTGGGATGAAATTCTAGAGTTAGGACCCCTTAGCACCACAACAAGTTCTTGATCAAAGATAGGAGGAGAGTCCATGTCTAGATCATAGCCATAGGGATCTTTATTTCTCATCATATTGATATTTTCTTCCACAACTTCAAGCATGTTGACAACATTCTCCACAGCTATGTAAGTGTAATTGATCTCAGCCTTGCCATTCTTAGGTTTAGAGGTTTCCCCCTTCTCATACTTGGGTAGAGGTTATTTGAATGCCTTATGATCAGCATTGGTGTTCAACCCATCTATCTAAAGTTTTCCATTCTCAATGAGATCTTAGATGATGTTCTTAAGTTTCCAACAATTTTCAATATTATGTCCAATGCCATTATGAAATTTGGAGAAGGCTTTCTCATCCCACCAATATGTCTTAACATTAGGTATATGATGCTTTTTGGGATCTTGAGGATGCACAAGGTTGTTGGCAATGAGTTTTTTGAAGATGTCCTCATATGAATCACCAAGTTTTGAAAATTGTCACCTCTCTTTCTTAGGCTTATCTTGATATCTTGGCTTGTATTCTTGTTGGTGAGATGAATTGAGCTTCATAGCTTGAACAATGCTAGACAAGTGAAGAACAACTTGATCTTTGGGTTGAGAAGAGTCCATAACTCCATTGACCATTTTTTTTTTCTATTCCAATGTGAGTTTTCGCCTTTATTCTTATTAGAGTTGTTATTTTGACCATTGTTGTTGTTTTTGTTGTTGGCCAAAATTCCTTGTTCTTTCAAAACATCCTCAATCCTACATGTGGTTTCAAACATGGTGTCAAAGGAATTAAAGACCATTTTCCTAAATTCATACTGCATCTCAGGAACTAAGTTGCTAATAAGGATGTCAATCTTCTCATCTTCATGAATGGTCCTAGAGTAGCGAGAGCACTATCATCTCCACCTTTGCAAGAAAGTGAAAAAGGATTCCCCTTGATGTTGCTTTAAGTTGCATAAGTCCAACATGGTGATAGATCTTGAAAGATTGTAAGCAAAGTGTTGGACAAATCTATGGACTATCTCTTTGAAAGTCTTGATGGGGGGAGTTATGTTGGTGAACCATTCCATTGCTTGACCCTTAAGACTCCTTGGGAACCATGAGGTATGAGTCATCTTGATGGAACTCAAAACTCATAATATAAAACTAATGCACATGATCATGTGGATCTCCATTACCATCATACTTATCATATTGGGGGATCTCAACTTTTCTAGGAAAATCTTTCATACTCACACTCTTGTCAAAAGGATTGGGACACATCGAATCAAGATTGAATGAGCTCTTGGATGCCAGCATCTTTTCCATCATACTCTGAAGTTATTTGATCTTCTCATCCTGAGATGGACCTTTCTTCTTGATCTTTCTTCCCACGTCAAAGTTGTAAGGGACTTTAACACCTTTGTTGATCAAACTCTCTAGGAACTTGTCTTTGTTTTGCTCCAAGTATTTCTCCACATATTGTTGGAAGAGTGGTTCTTGTTGTATCTTCATGAAATCTTAGGAGTCGAGGTCAAGACTTGAGCTACTTCCCCCATATTGTGAACCATGGTGAGCATGTTAAGAAGGTTGTTTTAAGTTCCTAGGAGGTGTTCATCTCCTATAATTTTCTTGTTGTGAAGCCCTTCTCCCTCTAGGACTAGGAGATTGTGAAGGTGATCTTGAATACCTTCTACTTTGTGGAGTCTTAGGAGGAGTGCATGCAGGAGAGTTGTTTCCACCACCAACACACATGTTTTTGTATTGGTCATTGAGTTGTTGAGCCAAGAGTCTATCTTTCTCTTCTTGTGTGGCTCTCCTTTCTATTTCCAATAAGGCTTGTCTTTTCGACTCTAGGAGTCTAAACTTTTCTTTCTTTGCAGCTTGTTCATCTAGGAAGGCTTTCTTTTCAAGCTCAATCCTTTTGAGTCTTTCACTTGTATATCTTGAAGTTGTTTGAAGTGGTGAACTTGGTCTTGAATGTTTTAACAAGTCATTAGTTGATGAAGGGTGCTCCCCTTAATACCACAAACACATTACAAAAATAGAGAAATAACAACAATATGCAAGAACAGAAAATGGGCTTCTTATTATCTCCACAAATGTGGAATTGCAAAATTTTAGAATTACAATATGCAAAGCCACATGGGCATTCCCTTACAATATTTTGTAGGACAAAGCCTCGAATCAATACCCAGATCTACTACCCAGAACTATCCCCAAAACTGCCTAAGACAACACTACAGCCTTCCTTATATAGGCAATTTTCCACCGCCTGGGAAGGTTCTAGAATTTTAGCCAACAAGGCCGACCAAACTTAGAATTATTTTATTTTACAATTTATTACATCAAATTCAGCTCAAAATAACTTTTGAAACCCAAACAAAAATTTTGAAGGAAAATCATTTTCTACCATTTTAGGTGACCCAACTTCCGAAGACCATAAGTCATCGCCAGTTGACTCGATTGACTATTATGACCCCATTTTGGAAAGGCCACAAAGCACTCTACATGCTTGACCTCATTTTGCAAGTGCTTGTCACCCAAATTTTTGACCTCATCTAGGGCCTCTAAAGCCTTCAAAACTGATCTCAAAGTTTCTGTACCCTGTTGCCAATACCGAAGATCTTCAATATCTACAAAGGTAGACTTGATTTGTCAATGAAACTTTACTAGAAAGTTGATATGACCAAAATGAGCCTCTAGGGAAGAAATCAGAACATTCTGAGATCAGATGACCAACTTACTAAAAATAGCAAGTTTCCATAAATAGTAGTTGTATAAAAGATAGCCCTTATTGAATACAAGAAAATAGAAATATTTTTTTGGGTGATGCAAGATTGCTCTTACACCCAGGATGCTCCTGCATCAGACACCAAGGGTAATTTGACAAGTGACCTTGTCATGACTCAAGTGTGCAGAGGAAAACAAAGCTAGTTAACCTCCTCCTTTGTTAGCCATGATGAATCTTCAATAGGTCATCCATTCCATTTGACCAAATACTCTTCATATGTCCTATTCCTTGTGCTTCTACCAACATGACTATCCATTATGTCTTCAATCTCCTTGATATCTAAGCTGGTTGCTGGAATACTCCACTGTCCTACTGTAACCTCATCTTCAACACCTCCTTCATGATACTCTATCAAATCTAAAATATTAAATACTGGTGAAATATTCATCTCAGTGGGAAACTCAACCTCATATGCATTTCCCGAATCATTCTTCTTTAGTATCTTACATGGCCCAAACTTCTTCATTTTCAACTTATTATATGTACCAACCAAAAATCTCTCCTTCCACAAATGAACCATGACTTCATCTCCAACCTAAAACTCCTTATGCCTCCTTTTCTCATCTACCTTAGCCTTATACTGCACATTCATCTTGGTAATATGCTTCCTCACCTCCTCATGGATGTTCTTCAAATGTTCTACAGAATCCTCAACTTCAACACTACTTATTTCTCCTTTATCTATCTTTCTCAACTCAGATGCATTTTTGGGACTACTCCCATATACAATCTAGAATGGTGATTTACTAGTGCTCCTATTGACAGAATTATTGTATGCAAATTCTACCTATGGTAAAATCAAATCCCATCATGTTGGCTTATCTCCAACCAAACATCTTAGCAAATTTCCCAAACTCTTATTCACCACCTCTGTATGCCCATCAGTCTGTGGATGATGTGATGAACTCAACTTCAAATCTATTTTTAACTTCTTCCACAATGTATGCCAAAAATATCCAACAAACTTAGTGTCCCTATCTAAAACTATACTCTTTAGAAAACCATGTAGCCACACTACTTTGAAAAACAATTCTGCTACATGAGCAACATCATTAGTCTTCTTGCAGGGAATAAAATGTGCCAAAAAAATTGAATCATGTCCCCGTTGTGTCCTTGGTAAACCAAGAACAAAGTCCATACTAATATCCTCCCAAGGCTTCTTTGGTACAGGTAATGGCTGATACAACCCAATATTCTACTTCACGCCTTTTGCCATCTGACATACTCTACAACTCTGTACAAACTTCTTGACATCTTGCTGCAGTTGTGGCCAATAATAATTCTCACTAACCAAAGCAAGGGTTTTATCACAACCAAAATGTCCAACCAATCCTCCACTATGCTTCTCCTTTATGAGATTCTCCCTAATAGAACTTCTTGGAATGCACAACTGACTCCCTCTGAATAGCATATCATCTTGATTGATGAAATCCAACCACTTCATCCTATCTAGAGTAATAGGTTCTATACAAGCTTTCCAAGCTTCACCAAAATCAGGATCCTCTGGATACAAATTCTTGAGTTCCTTGAACCCAACCACCTCAATCTGCATCTTTATCAGCAATAGTTGCCTTCTGCTAAGTGCATCTACAACACTATTAGACTTTCCACTTCTATGTTTCAAAACAAATATATAACTCTGCAAAAACTCTACCCATTTCAAACGCCTATCTTCTCCATTAGTCCACTTGAACTCTTTTCTATCCCCTCTCATTTTTTCAGTCAAGGGTCCGCAAATACTGCTAAAATTTTTGATAAATTTTTTGTAAAAACTAGCCAAACCATGAAAAGATCTTACTTCAGTAGTACTCCTTGGAGTAGGCCATTCAAGGATATCCTGTACTTTCTCTGGGTCCATTTTCAGACCTTCTGTTGAAACTACAAATCCCAAATACACTAATTCCTTCTTCACAAAACTATACTTCTTCAAATTAATCAACAATTTCTCATCTCTCAGCTTCTCAAACACCATACGAATATGCATCATATGTTCCTCCAATGTCTTGCTAAAGATCAAAATATCATCTAGGTAAACAATGACAAACTTACCCAGAAATTCTTTCAGAACCTCATTCATGAGCCGCATGAAAGTGCTTAGTGCATTGGTTAGCCCAAAAGGCATGACTAACCACTCATATAGTCCTTCCTTTATCTTGAAGGCATTCTTTCATTCATCTCCTTCTCTGATCTGAATCTGGTGATATCCACTCTTCAGATCTATCTTTGAGAAATACACAGCCCCACTCAAACAGTCCATAATATCATCCATTCGTGGCAATGGAAACTGGTACTTGATTGTGATCTTGTTTATTTCCCTAGAATCTGTACACATCCTCCATTCTCCATTCTTCTTTGGTGCTAATATTGCTAGTATAGCATAGGGACACATACTCTCTCGAATCAACCCCTTCTGCAATAACTCATGTACTTGTCTATTCAACTCTTCACTTTCTGCTGGTGTCATTTTGTGTGCTACCTTGTTTGGAAAACTAGCTCCTAGAATCAAATCCATCTGATGACTGATCTTCCTTACTGATTGTAATCCATTAGGTACATTATCAGATACAATATCCTAAAACTCATTCAACAAATCTGCAACCTCTGCAGGTACATCCTCTAATTCCTCTTTACCAACTTTTGGAATTAAAGAAAAATACACATGCTCATGCCTCATACCATCTAGGAATTTTCTTCCATCAATAAAAGTTATTCTTGCATTACCACATACCTTTTCTTCGGTCTCCTTCAATGACTTTAGCTTATGTCACACTCGATCCTTTGTTAGGGAATAGGTATTCACATGACCATCATGTACAACACATATGTCAAACTACCACGGCCTACCCAACAACATGTGACATGCATCCATAGGTATGATATCACATAGTACCTCATCATGGTACCTGCCACTCTTGAACTTTACTAGGTATTGTTCACTGACCATGACCTTGTGGTCATCTTGCACCTAGGCAATCCGATATGGATGTGGGTGTTTCTATCTCTTGAGCTTCAAATTTGTCACCATCTCTTCTGACACCAAATTGTCAGTGCTTCCACTATCAATAATCACATCACAACATTTACCCTCACACTTGCATCTAGTGTGAGACAGGCTCCTCCTTTCTTCAGGTTCATTCTCACCACTCAACAGGACTCTTCTGTTAATCAATGTTTCTCCTCTTTTAGCATCTTTAGAATTTAAGGATCTAGCATCTTCATCTACATGTGCCACTCTAGCCTGGCCTTCATTCCTCCTATCCATCCTTCCTTGGAATTGAGGACATTCAAATGCCCTATGACCTTCTCCATAGTGAAAACATGTTCCATGGAAGCCGCCTCTTCATGTACCTTGTCCTCTTCCTCTTCCTCTCGAATCTCTATTATTTTGATCTGGGAAATGATTGCAGTTGTTTCCTCTCTGATTTTGACTACTACTGGCCTCATCCTTATTTTTCAGATCTTCATTTTGGCCTCCATATGACCATCCACCAAATCATCCACTGTGACTTCTTCCATGTTGTCTACTCTTGAACTTCTTGTTCACATTTTCCTCTACTTTTAGGGAAAACTAGTATGCCTCTTCAATACTGTTCATTCGAACTAGATTCAGCTCCTCTTGAATGCTTGGCCTCAACCCATTAAGGTAATGAGCAACTTTCTCCTTATCGGCTTTTGCATGGCCTATTCTGATGAGGATTCGATAGAACTCCTCTGTATAGTCTTGAACAGATCATCCCGCTTGCTTCAAACTTTGCATCTTCTTCAGTAGGTCAAGCTCATAATCAACACAAATGAACTACCACTTCAATTTATCGACCATTCGATCTCATCTTGTGATTTTATCTTTCCCTCTTCTATTTTGCTCCAATTGAATCTCTTGCCACTAGATCTTCGCATGACATTTTAGTCTGGGCTTCACAAATTTGACCCTATCAAGATCCTCAATATCTTCATACTTGAAATATTCTTCACATTCATTGATCTAGTCGATCAACTCTTCTAGGTTAAGATTTCCAGAAAATGTCAAAACCTTAATCTTATGTCTTTTCCTGATCTTCAAAATGGCTCATATTAGTCTTTCTTCTTCTTGATTTACAACTTCAACTTCTCCTTCTTGATCTTCTTCTTTGGCTTCATCATTGCTTTTGTCTCTGACATTAAGATTCATCCCTCTACAAATCTCTTCTTGCAATGCTTGCACTTGTCTCTAGAGTGCTCTAACCTCAGGTGTCACAACACCATCTCTTCTGCCACATTCCCTTCATGGAGGCATTTTTTCTATGCGCATTGAAACCCTAACCACGGTCCTGGTGCAAACTTCCTCACAGTCGGTGATCTATTTACACAGAAACCCTAACCCACGGTCCTAGTGCAAACTGCCTCACAATAGGCAATTTGTTTACACACTCAGGAAATCCTGCTCTGATACCACTTGATGAAGAGTGCTTTCTTAATACCACAAACACATAATAGAAATAGAGAAATAACAACAATATGCAAGAACAGAAAATGGGCTTCTTATTATCTCCACAAATGTGGAATTACAAACTTTCAAAATTACAATATGCAAAGCCACATGGGCATTCCCTTACAATATTCTGTAGGACAAAGCCTCCAATCAATACCCAGATCTTCTACCTAGAACTGTCCCCAAAATTTCCTAAGACAACACTACAGCCTTCCTTATATAGGCAATTTTCCACCGCCTGGGAAGGTTCTAGAATTTTAGCCAACAAGGCCGACCAAACTTAGAATTATTTTATTTTACAATTTATTACATCAAAGTCATCTCAAAATAAATTTTGAAACCCAAACAGAAATTTTGAAGGAAAATCATTTTCTGCCATTTCAGGTGACCCAACTTCCAAAGACCATAAGTCATCGCCAGTTGACCCAATTGAGTATTATGACCCTATTCCAGAAAGGCCACAAAGTGCTCTATAGGCTTGACCTCATTTTGCAAGCGCCTATCACCCAAATTTTTGACCCCATCTAGGGCCTCTAAAGCCTTCAAAACTAAGTTTAAATTTTCTGTACCTTGTTGCCAATACCAAAGATCTTCAATATTTACAAAGCTAGACTTGATCTATCAATGAAACTTTACTAGCAAGCTAATATGACCAAAATGAACCTCCAGTGAAGAAATCAGAACATTCCAAGATCGGATGACCAACTTACTAAAAATAGCATGTTTCCATAAATAGCAGCTCTGCACAAGATAGCTCTTATTGAATACAAAAAATAGAAATATTTTTTTGGGTGATGCAAGATTTCTCTTACACCCAGGATGCTCCTACATCATTAGTGTATGCAGCATTCACATGAGTATCATAAGGTTCATCATCTTGACTGTCATGTCATGATTGCTCTTCTTGAGAGAGTTGCCTCTTATCTCTCTTATCCCTTTGATGTGCATCTAGATATCTAGTAGAAATAAGATATGGGACTGGTTGATTTTCATGAGATGAACTACCAAATAGCATGTTATCTCTATGTCTTTCCAATATGCTATCAAGACTTCTATCCCTTTCTTCCCTCTCCTTTCGAGTCATTGTGTAACTCATATCCATATTTGAATGAGAAGGTGCTAAGGATGTTCTCAACTCACTAAGATTACTCTTGGGATTAAACCAAGCTTCTGAGGTATTCCTAGGGGATTGATCAAAGATAGGCTCTTTTCCCTTACATTTTTGGTGAGTTTTAACTAAGGGTAATTGGTCAAAGACTACTTGAGGTCATTTTCCTTGATTCACTTGATATCTTGTTGTAACCGACATGAAAGAAAAGGTACTAGGTGATAAGATGACCCTAAGAAACATTGGTAACAAACTAGGATAGTAAAAACATTCAATTGTCCAAAAGAGAGTTGATAAGATAGAATTTTTTGCAAAAGGTATAAACCAACACTACCATAGAGGTGCCCAATGAATCAGATAAGTATCCTAACACATATGGATCAGGAGGATGATTTACCCAAACTATATTTGATTTAAATTGATTTTGGATGGAAGTGAATTGGATAAGAGATTACTGAAACTCTCCAAGCATGTTATCAAAGAATCTAAAGGTTTTCTTTCTCAACAAGGATGATCTCCAAGTAACCAATTCCAAAAAAGGTCACTTGTGGCATCAAAGAATACTAATCCAAGAGGTCAAAACACAGGAACCCAAGGTGCAAACAGGCTTCCAACTGTGAGGTAAGTGACTTACTATGATCCAGATTGACCAAGGAAAATTGGAAATGACACAAATCAACTCACTATTTTAAAAAACTGCAGGATAGTTTCACGTGAGGGAATGCAGTCCCGTGTGAAGGAATGCTAAGGATTGCATGAGAAAATGCCATGCTCACACAAGAATGTGCACAGATCTAGGTGAAAAAACAAGATTAGGCCACTTGACAGCAAGTTTTTAAACCAGGAACTCAATTTTCTTGTTCATTTTAAAAGATCAACTAAATGTACCAATAGATTTTTACCATCAATTAAACACACAAGACAACAATCAAGGAGTTCAAGCAAACAATGTCTTCAAACAATGGGAAAGGGACAAAGGAACCTTGCACATGAACAAGAATAGTGACTTAGTATGCTACTCCTTAAAGATTCTACTAGTGTATGTTGTTCAAATGTTTTCCAACCACTCACATAGTCCTAGCAAATAAAAATTGGGTTGCACTATGGTTCTTAGTAATGGTTTGACTCTGCAACTTTTGTAATCTCAAGAGGGTGAACTCCAATCCAGGCACACCATGGTTTTGACACATTTCAAGAATTTAATCAATCACAGATGCTGAAGAGATCTGATAGCTCAACAAGAAACTACACCCATAGAGATTTCTTCCACAAGGACATTTGTATAGTGGTTGTTGCTACCACGGTGAAAATGGCTATTACCGCTTGAGGTTCTATCCACATGGTTGACCCAATAAAGGGAATGTCCACTATACTTAACCCTCTCTAAAAGGGTGACTCACAACAAGGACCACATGGGGACTTGGTTTAGATTAAAGGATTTGAGTTTCTGGTACTACCCAAAAAGGGAGAAGAGCATAATCATCTAGCCTCTTCACTTCACCCAAACATAGCAAGAAAGTTCATTGACATGCTAAGATTGAAACCACCTCAGCAAGGTTCATGATGTCAACAACAATGTCTACCAAGCTCTCTAAGTGGGACCAAGAGAGAATGTACCAATCAATGTTGAAGACTAAACCAAGTAAAACTGTGAGATAGTAACAATATCCTCCCTACCTACAAGGGGATCTATCTTCAAGAAGAGTTTCGTAAGAAACCCACTCTCTCAAGAACACCACAAATAGTGTTCATAGGGCCTAATTAATATGTGAAACACATATGGAAGAAAGTAAATCTATGTTCTTTTTAGAGTCCAAAATTGAATTGTGATCTATGAAAGGAATAAACGCTCAAGCTAGACACATGAGAGATTCATTTTACTTCCAAAATCCAAATGTTATAGAGATTGTAGCAACTCACCTTAGATCCAAAGATCTACAAACCAATGGTATGCTACCTCAGAATTTAAAATCAAGGAAACAATCATAGCAAGCATTAAATGTCAGAAAATATCAACTAAACTAGAAAATCTGGAAATTTAGGTCTTTGTTGTCAAAAATGTTGTACAAGATAGTACATAGGTCCATGCAAGAAAGTACCATACCCACATGAGAAATTACATAGGCTTGTGCAAGAAAGTACAGAGGGCCGCGTGAGAAAATGTCTTTGTTATGCGCAAAAATGCTAATACCAGCAAAACTTTGCATGATGCAGCAAGAAACTTTTCTTGAGGATCCATAATAGAGATGCATGAAAGTACAGACAGCACATGAAAATCATCAAAAAAATAAAATAAAATAAAATAATATGAGGCAAGAAATGGAATTTTCTAGCCCCACGGTGGGCACCAAAAATGTGTGCTAAAATGTTGTCACACTTCTATGAGTCATTAAATCCAAGATTTCTCAAGAATGAGGTCTCAAATGGTGACTCATAGCTCTCTATTTATGGAGTGCAAGGGTTTATAATGGAGGCCTTCAGATTAGACCTAGTTTGTGTCCATGAAAGTACACCATAAAATGAGAGATTCAAAGAGGAAAAGTAAGAATGCTAGTCTCCAATATCATCAAGTATGCATGCAAATGAAAATGAAAGCTATTCTAAATGATAACAATGCATGAAAGAAAACTAATCAATGAAAGGAAATGCTTATGAAAGATTATTCTATGAAAGTAAATATGAATCTAATCTAATATGGAAATGCAACATTAATCTAAATGGATTTCCATGGAAGCATGAGAGAAGACAAGAAAAGAGAAGTTTCAATATCCAAGCTCAAGTGCTCAAGAATCTTCTCCAAAGTTGCTCTCCAAACCTACAGCATAACAATAAAAAAATCTAGATGCCCTAAATGAGAAGGAGAGGGCTCCTTATAAAGGAAAGCATATGGTCAAGATTAAGAGGCAAAAAGAAATGAGCAATGGTGGAGATTAAATCTTGGTTGATCCATGTGCTCAAGATTCTTTAAGAGGAAAAAAGATGAAAAAGTCCCACCACTTAAAAGTATGTGCAATCAAAGTGGAGAGAAAAAGGGATTTTTATTTATTATTTATTTATTTTATTTCCTTTTTCAACACAGAGATATTTTAAGTGGGGATTTTATTTAAAGAGGAATTTTGTTTTAATAAGATGATTTTATTTAATTAAAAAGGAAGTTTTCTTTTAATTAAATGAGGCTTAGGATAGAATGATCAAACCTTAAGAAATATTAAAATAATTAAATTAATTACGATTTGATCAAGGAAATTGATTTGAATTGAAAATATTATACGGTATTAATTTAGAAAATTTATAAATTGAAGAATGGGGGCCCAAAGTCTAGGTGACCATTTTAGGGTGCATAGTGCATACACTTACTAGCATGCGTACATTCAAAACATCTATGTCCTTCTTCTCCACAATTGTAACAAGTTCCTTGGAAACCACCTCTGTTATAACCACCTCGGTAGTTATTGCATCTGCCGCTAGATGAATTTTCACCTTTCCACTCGGTCTTGCCTTTATCCATATTTGTCTTTTAGTGTTCAGATCTACTATTTTCACCATGGGATCTACCTCTTCCTTTAGGGAATCTACCACATATAGCTCTTTTTCTTTTCTCGTGTCTCTTATTCAATTTCTCCTGAGCCTTCAGTGCAAATTTATAAGCCTCTTCAATGTTCTCTAATTTGACCAAACTGATTTCTTCTTGGATGGAAACTCTCAAATCATTCAGGTATCTAGCAACTCTTTCCACATCATCTTTTTCATGTCTAGATCTGATATCTAATCTATAGAATTCTTCAGTATATTCTTTTACCGAGCTATCTTTCTACCTCAAACTTTGCATTTGCCTAACTAGGTTAATCTGATAATCACAAGGTAAGAATTTCCCTTTCAACTTATTCACCATTTTACTCCATACCTTGATTTTGTCTTTGCCTTTCCTCTTTCTGTCTAGCTATAGATGTTCCCACCATAAGGATGCATGAATTTTCAACTTTGTTCTTGCAATTTTCACCTTCTTTTTCATAGGTACATTTTCATACTCAAAATATGTTTCCATCTCTGTGATCTAATCCACCAATTCATTAGAATCCAATTTTCCACCATAATCAAGAGGATTAAAGTGTGGTGTAGACTTCAGACTTTTCAAATCCTTCAAAAACATTTTCTCACTATTGGAATTAGGAGAGATAGGGTACTGAGAGGGGAGGGGTGAATCGGTGCCCTCAAAAAAGTTAACACATCAACCTTTCAGATCTACAACAGTAAACAATAGTAACCTTGCAAAATAAATTGTATCTAATACATGTATCATTCATCCATTCAACTTGAGAAAGTAAAAAACATGAAATCAACAATATAAAAGTCTCATAACACAAGTATTTTGGTAACATAGAAACCCTTGTTAGAAGGTAAAAAAACCACAGTCGGGATGACACCCACAAATTCTTCACTACTGTTGATAGAAAAGGTTTGCCTATTAGGGCTACAAGTTTTGATCACTT
Source organism: Chamaecyparis obtusa (assembly GCA_027943335.1). Lineage (NCBI taxonomy): Eukaryota > Viridiplantae > Streptophyta > Pinopsida > Cupressales > Cupressaceae > Chamaecyparis > Chamaecyparis obtusa. The sequence continues at coordinate 1,508,418 of BSBK01000083.1, read as the reverse complement.
CTGGTGATCTTACCCTATTAGGAGTAACATATTAGATTAGCTAGATCTACCTAGTTATAGGATTTTAGCAATACTACTTGAGTGTGCACTCGATTAAGAGATTTAAAAGAGACTATCAAGTCTACTCTATTAAGGGATTTTACAAAACTCTGCTACAATGATTAGAAAGAAATAGGTATCTATCTTCTAATGACAACTTAATTGTCTGATACAGATCAATAAAGTACTAATAAAATATCACCTTTAGTGTGATGAATCTCTACTCTGAACTACTCAGTTAGCCTTCTCTGATTTTGCTTAATCTAATTTCCTTTGAATACTGATCTACTTTGTCAACTGATAATCTTGAAGGTTGGCTATTGCTTCAAGTGCTTCTTTGATCATACATGAGTTCACAACAAAAATGGTGTAAACATACAAATATATAGCATACAACTTTATGCTGCTTATACAAAATTAGGTTTACAAATCTGACAAAACCCTAAGATCTATGGTGTACAAAAAATAACCTAGATCAAACTATTACATAAGATCTTCATCGTATCTCAACAATAAAATATCCTTGATCTTGGTAAAAAAATTTCTAATTTGTTGTAATTATTTGCATAGAAGAATGTGTCATTCTAGAATACTATGCCATTTCCTGTGATCCTTGGTAAATATTGTATAAACTAATCGGTGTTTATTTTGATGCTTGGTGTTTACTATCTCTTGGTATCGGTGTTTGGCGATGCTAGGTGTATATACTTAACTAACTAGCCTATTTCACTTATAGTTACCAACTAGCTTCATATAAGTAACCAACTGATATCTTTGATAACCTTTGGTACTGATGACAATTATTAATGTTCAATAGAGATAACACTCACCCTGATCCATAATAGGTGCAGGTTCTACATCACCTTGTTCTACCTCAATTTATGTTGGAAAAATGGTCAGCACTCCCCTTGGGATTCATGACATGGCTTAACCGCCTCTTGTGTCTTCTATAACTCTAATGGTTGTATTGGGCATTAATAGGTCAATCTTTTGGTGCAACAAAAACTACTACTTGTAACAAGTGGTATCAGAGCTTGGTCATAGGTTTGAATCCCCTCGGATAATGATGAGAGGGAGATTGTTGGAAAAATGGTCAGCACTCCCCTCGGGATTCACAACATGGCTTAACCACCTCTAGTGTCTTCTATAAGTCTAGTGGTTGTATCAGGCATTAATAGGTCAATCTTTTGGTGCAACAACAACTACTACTTGTAACAAATTTCATCATCACTAACATCTTCAAGATGTCTACCTCTTCTCTAGGCTATTTCAACAACTTCAAGTCTATCAGCAAGTTGTCTCAACATGTCTGCTAATCCTAGATCTGCATCTCACCTCCCATGAACCATCTTGAAAACCCTCTACAATTGCAGGTCAGATTGCAATCTTCCACCCCATAAAAATTCAACTAGGGCTTCACAAGAAGGAACTTTCAAACCTAGATTCACAAACCTAGATCCAGATCTCACCTCGCTCATATACCACTTGACGCAAGAGAGGACAAGAGGGGACAAAAATGGCACACCCTAACTAGATCCACCTTTCTCAACAACACACAACAGTGAGAGAGAGAATGTAGAAAACTTTCATGTATTATCTTCAAATTGATTCATACATGCTGGGCTATAAGGCCATCCCATTTTTGGCCAGATATTACAATCAAGTATAGAATTCCTCAAACATGTGAGGATCTACCAACAATCTCTAATCTATTATCTTCTATCTTCTATCAAAATTGCCCTCCCTAAAACTCTACCCAACAACTACATTTATACAAGACACTATAGACCCAAGTCGGCCGTTAGATCCAAATCAATGGAAGGAATGACCATATCTAGGTCCACACACTTCCCAATAATGGATACCAACATTAAATCTATGACCCATAATAAATGCACAAGTCACCCTCACCAGAAATCCAAAATAAACAACTTGGCAAGCAAGGGAAACTGAGCACCAGAACAAGCATCATCGAGTGCCAAGGAATTTACTGAGCACCAGAGAGAGAACCGGCCAACTTGGTCAACAAAGGAAACTGACCAACTCAGTCAAATCAGGAACCGAGCAACACAAACAAACTCAAATATGTTTTTGGTGACATAGGATTGCCAAGGACCTGAGATGCTCATGCATCAAAATATACCTGAGAGTGAGGAACATGGGGATAATGATGAGGAATCATATGATGAATGAGGTTGTGCTATGACCTTTTCAAATTTATATGATGAGATTGACTCTAAATTGAGAATCAAGATGTAAACAATTGTCAAAGAAGAGGAGAAGCTTACCATCAACATGTTTTCTCTGATGAAGAAGAAGAAAAGATTGAGAACATAAATAGTAATAGAGGAAAGGGTGAAAAACCTGTTATATTCAAAAGACCTTCTGATGAAGAAATAGCCCAAATCACCACTAATATGGTTAATCAAGCTAGAAGTAACTATGTTTTGAGAAATAGGACTATTGGCAATATAGAGGGTAAGCCAACAAGTATATTTATTAGGAAAAATCCTGAAGACACAAGGAAAGAACATGTAAAAAAAAAAGTTGTTGATGATGTCAAAAAAATAAAATTGAAAGGGGTTGAAAAGCCAAATAATTCAAGAAATGTTTAAGGTCAAATTTAAAACACCAATTACCAGTGTCTCAATTCCCAAAGTTGAAAGCAAGCAAAAGGTGGAAGATAAGCTGGGTTTTGCAACACAGGTTGAAAATAGGGATGTATCTCAAGGAAAACAAGATTTATCTAATTTAAGATATATACCTATTGACATGAACTAGTTGTTATCTCAGATAACAGTTAAGGTTCCACTGATGGAAATGATGAGGATGGGTGAGCACAAAGAAAAGGTCCTTACTTGGATAAATGGTGTTCTTGCTACAAATCTCCAAAGACCAATGAATACTAAGATAAAAGATAAATCTCCCAGTAAAGGTAAAGATGTAGAAGAAATTATTTCAAAGATACCCCAAATTTATTTAGATACAAATATAGAAAATACTTCTTTTGGAGTTGTTGACCCTTTCTTTTTAACATTGATTATAAATGGGAAAATGTTAAAAAACTGCATGATTGATTCAGGAGCATCTAATACTATTATTCTTGTTGAGATCATGAGGTCACTAGGATTACAAGTTGACACTCCTCATGGGAGATGCCAAGCTATGGATTCTAGAGAAGTACCAGTTATTGGAAAAATTAAGGCCTTTCCCTATAAGCTTCCATCTTACCCAGACAAACAGTTGACCATGAGTGTCCTAGTTGTTGATATACCTCCCCAGTATGGAATGTTCCTATCAAGAAAATGTAGTGTAGCAATGGGAGGCAGTATCAAATGTGATTTATCTTTTGCTACATTCAATATTTCTATGTAAAATGTCAAAATATCTAGGGAAGTTAGAACTCCTCATATGATTGAGGAGGGAACTAAAGATGAAAATATGAACTGTTTCCTGGATACTGATATAAATTCTTTCCAAGTACACCACCGAGAGATCAAGGATGGAAATGAGCCTTTAATTTTATCTGAGGAAAAAGATAATGTCATAAACCAAGATGGTCTGTGGACTATGTATTTTAATGGTGCAAGTTCTAAGGAAGAATCTGGTGTAGGGGTATTGTTAATCTCCCCTACTGAAAAAACTTTAAAATTTTATTTCACCTTACTGTTTTCTTGTATAAATAATACTATATAATATGAGACCTTGCTGATAGGATTGAGATTAGCATCAAAACATAAGATCAAAAGTGTCAAAGTAATTGGAGATTCAAAATTGGTTGTGTCTCAGGTAAGATCCAAATATGCATAAAAAAATAAAAGACTAAAGCAATACAGAAATGTTTTCAGCGATGAGGTAGAACATTTTGATGCTTTTGGTATTGATTGGATGGACAAGGGCCACAATAGGATAGCTGATTTATTGGTTAATATTTATTTAATGCCAGAGGAAATTACTTTTGTTGGGATATCCAAAGTTGAGACTCAATCCAAACCTTCTATACCAGACAACATGTAAAACTGACAAGTTTTTTAAGATGATTTGGACATCTTAAGATTTTTACAGTGTGAGGCCAGTCTTGAAGGAAAATAAATGAACTTTGGTGGGTATGTAAAGACCTCAGGTAATGAGAATAATCTCCTTGGAAAAAGGGTCTTGTAAGTATTAAAAAAAAAAGTCCCAAAGGGTCTGGTTGTGTTGGAGAGAGCATTTGACAATCATGACAAGTCTTTTTTAGCAAAGGCTACCAGTAAACCAAAGGGTTTGGAGGAAATAAACCTAGGAATAGTTGAAGCCCCAATAAATGTATATATTGGGGGAAATTTGACTCCTAAAATAAGAAGATCCTTGATCAATCTTCTTAGAAAGTATAGGCATGTTTTTTCTTGGTCCTATGATGACTTAAAGGCCTATAGGGAAGATTTGTTCCAACATGAGATCCCTTTGAACGAAGACACTAAACCCTTCAGAAAAAATTTAAGGCCTATAAACCCTACCCCGGCACCAAAAATGTAGGATGAATTGAAGAAGATGAGTGATGCAGGAATCATTCAACCTACCAGACATTGAACATGGGTCTCTAACCTGGTCCCAGTGAGGAAGAAAAATTGAGACATTAGGCTCTGTGTAGACTTTAGGAATTTGAATATAAATTCATTAAAAGATAATTATGGGTTACCAAACATGGAAGCCATGCTACAAAGAGTTACTAGATCAGAATTAATGTCTATGATGGATGGGTTCTCAAGTTATAATCAAGTGGTTGTCAAGGATACTAAACAATTCAAGATTGTATTTACTACCCCATGGGGCACATATGTATATGTTAGGATGCCTTTTGGTTTGACAAATGCTAGGGATACTTTTCAAAGAGCCATGGATGTAGAATTTGCAGATTTCATAAACAAGTTTCTTGTTGTATACCAGGATGATCTCACGACTTATTCAAAAAAGGGGGATCAACATTGTGGCCATCTTGAAAAGATTTTTAGGAGAGCTTTAGAATATGGAGTCTCTCTTAACCCAAGAAAGTGTTCTTTTGGGGTAACTGAGGGTAAGCTCTTGGGTCATATCATATCCAAAGATGGAGTTAAAATTGACCCAGAAAGGGTGGTAGCAATTGAAAAAGTACCACTGCCAAGAAATGTTAAGGGAATTCAATCCTTTTTCGGTCAAGTAAATTTTGTCAGAAGATTTATCACAAATTTTGCTGAGATTAGTGTTCCTATTTCCAGAAGCTAAAAAAGGATGCAAAGGTTGAATGGAGTGAAAAAGATAAGAAATTTTTTTGTGAAATAAAACAAGCAATTAAGAATGCCCCTGTATTAAGAACACCAGATTACAATAAGCCCCTTTAGATTTTCCCTTTTGCTTCTTATCATACTATTGCTACAATGTTGTTACAAAAGAACTCAGAAGGTTTTGAACAACCTATATCCTTTTTCACTAAATCTTTGCAAGTAGATGAGTTAAAGTATGACATAAATGAGAAACATGCATATGCATTGGTCAAAGCTATCAAAACTTTTAGGTGTTATTTATTTAGAGAAACTATAGTTTCATATGTGCCTAATGTTGTTGTGAAGGATATCCTAGTACAACAAGAAGTTTTAGGAAGAAGGTGCAGATGGATAAATAGGATCCAGGAGTTCAACATTGACATCCAAATCACAAAGATGGTAAGAGGACTAGGATTAGAAAAAATCATGGCTCAAATTAATTTAGATGCTAACCATGTAAATTTTCTTGAAGAATTGCAGAGACCATACATTTGTGACTTAGATTGTTGTGACTAGTATGAAGATATTATTAGATACTTACAAAAAATGGTTCTTCCCACTAACATGGATGACCACAAAAGAAGAACTATGAAATTGCATGTTTTAAGGTATGTGATTACTAAAGGGGAATTGTGGTGGAGAAGCAACGAAGGTGCCTTGTTGAAAGGTGTTGGCCATCATGAGGCTAAGAACTTATTACAAGCAATGCAAGAGGGTGTGTGTGGTGGCCATTACATGGCTAAAACTACTATGTTAGAAATAGGGAATACTAAGAGGGGGGGGTGAATTAGTATTCTACAAACTTTATCTTTTGCCCAATTATGGATATAACAGATTATCTTTACACATGCATAACATAAGAAGCTAAACAACATGCATAGCAATAAAATTAAAGAACTCATAACACATTATTTGTTCTCAAGGAAACCCTGGCCAAGGGAAAACCCTGGTGGGGATGGTACCCACAAAGATCCACTAATCAAAAGTATCATGTTAAGGATGTTGACCCTGTTAGGAGTCTATTACATGCATATAGTGTCTCAATTTTGATTAAGGGACTAAAGGCCTTGTTAGAAGCCTCAACCTTGTTAGGAGTTGGCAGTACAAAATGTGATTACTAGATGAGCCCACTGCCCAAACAAGTAATGTACAATACACACTGATTACAAAAGAAGGTTAAGGTACATAACCTTATACTGCTTGCATCAATATCTCTTCACTACTCTTTCACTATTACATATGCATCATATATTTCACATCAGACTACTACTTTATTACATCATTACTACATTCATATCCTTCTTACAATTACAATTACATTTATACAAGTTATTAGGATTAATAACTTTTTGGTCGGCTCTTATATTACAAAATAACTTTATCCAAGGGTTAAAATCTAGGATGTCATCCCTTTATATTGTTAATTAATTATTTTGATAAACAAAATAATCCCTTAACTCTTTACCAATTCTGTCTTCATATTCTGTCATGTCGGCTTGACACTATCTTCGATAAAACTGTCATAACTTCTTCCGTACATGCCATAATGACTTGCACATTGAGATGAGTCTTCAATAGCCATCATAGAGTCTATTTTTAAGTGTGCAAGCTTTGAAATTACTCCAATCAACATCACAAACAAAAATTGTCTCCACGTTCACTGGTAAAAACATTATCTCATACTTAGATAATTTTGCATTGCGCTCTGTCATACTAGCTCTCTAACCTGTGCGATCTTCATGTGGATCATATGTTTCCATAATGACAACATCTATGTAACCAACTCAGCCAAATTGCCAATAATCTCCCCCTTTGTCATTGGTGGCAACATATGAGAAAATTGGCTAAGTGTACAACTTCAAAATCTCAAAATTGTGGCCATAGTATAAAATATATACTATCCTTATAACTCCAAAAAAAACTTATCACTAATACAGTACTCCAATATAGTACTCCACTTAAGAGTAACAATCATTATCATTTACTTATCAATTTTTTGCTATATATCTCTCCCCCTTTGACAACAATGACAAAATAAAGGTAAGGAGGGTTACAAAATTGTGTCACAAAAAGATTATACCTTAATTCATTATTGCAAAGCTGGTAGGCTTGCAACACAATCTGCAAAATCAATCTTTATAGCTTCTAACTCCTTCTCCCATGATTTCTTAATGGAATCTACCACACTAAGTAGTGCGCTCAAACAATAAGATGATATCTCACATGCTTGGAGATTATCAAAGTTAAACTTTTGAAAATATGTCTTGGCTGAAAGACATTCTTCCAATTGCCCTTCAACAATGCTTAACTTCATAGAAGTTTGCTCTCTTAAAAGAGTGAATCTTCTCATTTTCTTGTCTTTCTCATCTTGTAAAATTCTGATTTCATCATATAATTTATGAATTTTCTTCTCAACATCAAATACCTTCACATTGGGGCTAGAAAGAAGGTTAGTTTCATTATGAATTTTTGCTTCCTTCATCTTCATCTTCTGATCTTCTTCTATTGTCAAGGTCTCTGATTTAGTACATTGGATGTACAAAGATTTTCCTAGTTCCAAATTCTTCCTCAAGTCCTTTATATAGATATCAAGATTATTGATATCATTCTTGATATTCTGGCTAATGTTTAAAAGCATTTTGGCCTCATAGGCTACTTGAGCTTTCACTTTTTCTATATCAGATAGATTTGTGAATTCATTGTCAAAAGTGTTCATTAATTTCTTTGCTTTCTCCAGAGGTTCATCTTCTACAATTTGTGTAGTTACAATGCCTTGTAACTTCCTTTAGGCATCCTTCAATACTTTTTACTCTCTTGTTCTTCCCAATGATTTTTTTCAAGGATGTGATCAATTCCAACTAATCATCATCATCTACTTCCTTTCCCAAATGCTCAATCATAGATCCAATCTTATTCTTCTTTCCAATCTCAGGAGTAAGACTGATATCTTCTTTAGAGGGAATAGGTACTTGTTTTTTTGTCACTGGGGGTTCTGCAACTGTAGTCTCTGGTCTCTCTTCTCCTTTAGTGGTTTCCTACTCTTCAAAAGCCAAATTGTCAACAATGTTTTCCAGATTCTTGAATACATTATCATCAGTATCCAAGGTGACCTTTGTTCCTTCTACATTCATAGCTTCATCTTCAATGTTAATGGCTGGTGGAGAGGGAATGTCCTCTTGTTCTACTTCACCTTCTTTCTCTGCTACAACTGATGGTTCTCCAACATTTTTTGTCATAACCTTGATAATTGCTTTCTCTATTTCTAAGTTAACTTCTTCATATCTACCTCCCATAATTTGAATGGATCTCTTCTTTGTTCTCAGATGGGTGCTTAAAGCTTTCATGATCTGACCAAAGTGTGCTTCATCTTTTATAACACAAAGCTTCCTTACAAGCTTTTCTCTAATAGCTGTGTCTTCCTCTAATGCTCTCTTCTCCCTATTCACAAGTTTATTGTACAAATCATCAGGTATCTGACCCTGAATTGTATCAAACTTCTTATTAGACAAAATCATATGTTTTACCACTACATTTTCCAGATTTAATCTCTCTGCATAATCATAAATATCATAATACTTATTCATTCTTGTGAAGTCTCCATCCCGAATGATTTTCTCATTAAGCTTCTCAACTCTAGGTTCCCAAGTCTTCTTCTTAATAGAAGTGACATCATCTTTTATTTCTGCAATTTTTCTTGGAACTGGTTGCACTAAAGTTTTTTGTCTCTTACACGGTCCAGTAGCACTCTCCTTTTCTCTTTTGCTAGGTGTGGAGGAAGTGGATATCTTTGCTTCTTGATCCTTCTCAATTTCTTCCACTTTCACCTTAACTTGTGTTTCTTCTTGTTGTGTTGCAATTGATGATGAAGGTGGAACAGACAAAACTTCTTTTTGTCCAATATCTCTGATTGATGTTTCTGTTTGCTATGCTACCAACAACTCATGCTCTGTCATCCCTGTATCTTTTAGGATTTTCTTTATAGTACTCTCAACTCTTTTCTTAGATTGCTTCTCTTCAAGTAAGGTCTTTGCGGAGTTGAAGTTCTCCTCAGAGGTTCCAAACCTATTACAATGAGTGTCCAACTTACACTTAAGTAACCTACTCACATACTCTTCTGTCTCTACCTCAGATATCTCATAGCCAAGAGGGTCTATGAACTCTGTTCTAGGTTCTACTGCTTCAATGTAGGTAAAGTCAGTATCAACCATAAAACATATCTCATTTTTATACTTCTCCACAAGAGACTGTGGGATCCTTGATCTGCTAGGTACCATATTTTAAAATGTCTCGATTACAAGTACTGCACTCTCATTTACTTTGTCAATAATATGCCTTCTATACACTAGGTTAATCCTTTCCATTGTATTTAGGTCATCATTCCAGTCATTTCCAATGGTGTAAGGAAATCTTCTCAAAAGATGAAAAAACATATAGGTGATTAAGGATGAGAACCTAAACTGTGTATACTTAGTTTTCTTAATCTTCTCTAGATTCTCAAACAGTTAAATTCTCAGAATCTCAAACATATCAACTTACCTTGTCAACACACATTAGATAAGCTACATGTATCATTCTAGCTGCCATGTCATCCTCTCTTGAATTTGCACAAAACTTAGTGGTTAGGATCTTGCATAAGTATCTGACATCATCTTATTTGATCTTACTAATCACAATTCCTCTACCATTATAAGATGAATTTGTGTTGTCTATGACTATTTTCCTCATGTTCTTCTCATTTAAAGGAATGGCTCCAGTCTTAGATATTCCAGTGACTTCATGAATCAAATTAGTTGTGATATCTATCACTCTATCTTCTAACCAAAACTTCCCATTATGAATTCTGCTTAAGATTATCTTAGTACATTCTTCATTGTCAAATTCATACTATAATGCATACTTAATGATTTCATTATCTTTTAAATGTTCAAATCCTTGTTTCAATGTGATGTCCCAATTGTAAATCTTCTGATATTCATTGGTGAAATCACTATCACTGATAGTCTCTAGTTTGCATCCAAGATAACTTCGGACATTCTCTAGGTGTAAAACTTCATCTGGTACAGATGATAAAGTTAACCTAGGATCATCTTCCAAGGGTTCTCCTGGTTCCCATTTCAACTTAGGTCTATTCTTATCTCTAAAATTGTGAATTAAAGAAACATCCATGTTTTCTTCTAAGTCCTTCACTGATTTAAAGATCTATCAAGTAAAATACCTCGATTTTGCAATTTTAGGGCTTGCGTAGATTCGACACAAAATTCTTCTCCAAATCCTTGCAAAATGCTTCCAATCACTGCTCTTTTGATCTCCTTAACACTTGAATTCTCTTTGATGATCAAATAATACTGATCATGACCTTTTATTAATTCAATCTCACTTAGATCTAACATCACGTTCAATTCTTTTGCCGCTTCTTTCCAAAAAGTTGTTTCTGCTAACTTGCAAAACTTAAAACTTCTTGCGATCTCGCAAAACATAATATTTTTCTTTGCACTCTTAACCATAGCATTAGAACATCATATACTACCTTGCATTAACTACGCAATACTTAGTTCATCATATATCTACTTCTACACTAATCTAAGTTCCTATTCTACTGTAATTTTCATAAATTAAGTACTTTGAGATGGGTCAGGTAAAGATTCATTCTTACCTTTTAATGCTTCACCTTCCTGATTACCTTCAATGTTGAATATGTCTCCTTGATCTATGCTTTTGATAAACTTCACTTCATCTAATTTACTACAACATCCTTTCTGACTATTTCTTGCATCTTCATTTCTTCTTACATGATTTATGGGATTAGGATTAGGATGAAAAACTCTATTGTTCATTCTACAAAACCTTGCTGTATGTCCAATCTTGTTGCATATCTGACAAACAATTCCATTATTTCCATATCTTGGTCTAGGTTGATTGATCTATGATCTGATATTTCTAGCAATGTGTCCAACCTTGTTGCATCTATAACATATTACTCCATTTCTTCTATTTATGTCTTCAATAGGTTTCTTATATGCATTGTTAGTATTCCTAAACATTCTACTACCATCATTATTCTCAATAAATTTAGGTTTCCTACATTCAATAGCTCTATGTCCAAAACCATGACAATTATAATAATAACCATTAAGAGGTTTAAATTTCTTACCTATGCAATCTCTCTTCATATGACCAATAGTGTTACAAGCAAAACATCTACCTTTGAATTCTCTTTTCATACCTTTGGGTGATTCCTCTTTCTTAGGTGATTCTTCTTCTTTAGGTGTATCTTCAGACTTGTTAATCTCATCAGACTTCTCATCTATGCTTTGAAATATTTTCAGATCTGGTTCCTTGCTTTCTTCATTTGGTTTAAAAGTGTTGAATCCAAGACCAGTCTTATCATAGAATGGTTTTTGATAAGATATTTGTTCATCAATCTTTTCACTAGTTGAATATAGCCTTTCAAGTTGTTGTTTGGATTGAGTCAGTTCACCTTTCACAATATTATTGTATTTCTCAAGTTCAGCACACTACAAATTGATTTTCTCAAGTTCAGATGTTACTTTACAAAGTTTAGATTTTAGTCCTTCATTTTCAGTCTTTAGACTTTAATTCTCAAATTTTAGATTTACTTCATTCTTGCCATGTCCATTGTTTAGACTAAGCTTCAAATTTTCTATATTCAGTTCATGCTTAAGGATCTCATTTTCTTTTTCTAATTTGTCATCACAATATTCAATAAAAACTTTGGATTCCTTTTCAAATCTCAGATCTTCCAACTTGTTTTTCAGTATCTCAATGAGGTTATTTGCATCATCACATTTTCTTTTCAAAGTGTCTCTTTCAATAGTCAGCAAGTCAATCTATTCAAGAGCTTCTTCAAGATTCTTTTGTAGTTGATCCATATCCATAGAGGTCTTAATCAAGCTTCTAGGCTTTCCTTGAATGATTCTTTTCCGAGTAATTAGGCTCTGATACCAATTGTTAGAAATAGGGAATACTAAGAGGGGGGGGTGAATCAGTATTCTACAAACTTTATCTTTTACCCAATTATGGATATAATAGATTATCTTTACACATGCATAACATAAGAAGCTAAACAACATGCATAGCAATAAAACTAAAGAACTCATAACACATTATTTGTTCTCGAGGAAACCCTGGCCAAGGGAAAACCATGGTGGGGATGGTACCCACAAAGATCCACTAATCAAAAGTATTTTGTTAAGGATGTTGACCTTGTTAGGAGTCTATTACATTCATATAGTGTCTCAGTCCTGATTAAGGGACTATAGGCCTTGTTAGAAGGCTCAACCATGTTAGGAGTTGGCAGTACAAAATATGATTACCAGATGAGCCCACTACCCAAACAAGTAATGCACAATACACACTAATTACAAAATAAGGTTAAGGTACATAACCTTATACTACTTGCATCAATATCTATTTTCTTCTCTTTCACTATTACATATGTATCATATATTTTGCATCATACTACTGCTTCATTACATCATTACTACATTCATATCCTTCTTACAATTACAATTACATTTATACAAGTTATTAGGATTAATAACTTTCCTGTCGGCTCTCATATTAAAAAATAACTTTATCCAAGGGTTAAAATATAGGATGTCATCCCTTTATATTGTTAATTCATTATTTTGATAAAAAAAATAATCCCTTAACTCTTTACCAATTCTATCTTCATATTCTGTCATGTCGGCTTGACATTGTCTTCGGTAAAACTATCATAACTTCTTCCGTACATGCCATAATGACTTGCACTCTGAGATGAGTCTTCAATATCCATCATAGAGTCTATGTTCAAGTGTGAAAACAATGAAATTACTCCAATCAACATCGCAAACAAAAACTATCTCCAAGTTCATTGGTAAAAACACTATCTCATACTTAGACAATTTTGCATCGCGCTCTATCATACTAACTCTCTGACCTGTGTGATCTTCATGTGGATCATATGTTTCCATAATTACAACATCTATGTAACCAACTCAGCCAAATTTACAACATACTACACATAAGATATTAAGGTCTGGTTTTTGGTGGCCTAGTATCTTTAAGGATGCACACTTATTTGTAAGAAAATGTGATGTTTGCCAAAGGTTTGTAGGAAAGTTAAAGTTCAGTGGCAACTTTCCTTTAAGACGTGTGATAGTTGAAGCCCCTTTTGAAAAGTGGGACATGGATTTCATTGGAGAGATCCCAAACAAGTCAAGTGGGGGACATTCATGGATCCTGGTTGCCACAGACTACTTCACTAAGTGGGTGGAGGCAATTCCCACTAAAAGAGCCACTAGAAGGGTTGTCACTGATTTCATGATGCAGAATTTGTTGACAAGATTTGGATGTCCCAAGGTTATAATTATGGATAATGCTATGTGTTTTAGGTCTAAATAATTTAATATCTTTTTTAAACAATATGGGATTCAAATTTCATACTCAGCCCCCTATCATCCTCAAGGAAATGGTCAAGCTGAATCAAGTAATAAGAGTCTGATAAAGATTTTGAAAAGAGTTCTTGACACAAACAAAAAGGCATGGGATTCCAAGTTGCAGTTAGCTCTATGGGCTGATAGAGTGATAGTAAAAAAGGCCATTGGATGTGTTCGTTTTGATTTAGTATATGGTATCCAGTCTAGGTTACCATAGAATAATCTTCTACAAATGTATAAATTTATCCAATTATATGATGATGACTTGGACAATGAAATGAAGATTAGGTTGGAAGATCTCATACAATTGGATGAATCAAGAAGGGAAGCCCATGACAAAAATATAAGATCTCAGCTCCAGTACAAAAATTTGTATGACAAGAAAACCACAGTCAAAGATTTTAACACTAATGACTCAGTCCTAATGTGGAATGCTAAGCTGGAGGATAAGGGCAAACACAAAAAATTTGACCCAATTTGGTTGGGACCATATCTTATTGACATCAAATGGGGACACGATTCCTATATCTTAAAATATTTGGTTGGAAACGTTTTGGAATTTCCAGTTCATGGACAATTTCTTAAATTGTACTTCTCTTAAGGTACTCTCATTATCCATGAACAATAGATAGGTTTTATTTCCTTGTTGTGTGTTTATTTTCAAGTTTTGCATAGGGTAGTTTTGTTTCAGTAGATGGTTTTCTTATCCCAGAGATTCTGAATCCTTGTCATTCCTGCAAGAGGCATACATCCCCAGACAGAGCCACTATTGGCACCTCAAATTTTTAAACACAAATTTTCATACTTTTAAAAATCTTGAGGTGTTTACCAAAAATGCCAAGATCTCCTTTGAAATCCAAGAAACCCTAATTAATTATCATGTTTGAAAAAACCCTAACATTTCTTCACTTTAATAAAAAAAACCTAAGTCGGCCTTCTATTTTTCTTTTCAATCGTTACTTTTTGGAGATCACTAAAGTCCTTTTTAAAGCATGTGTTATATTATCCTTTTGGCAGGGCCTTACCTCCTAAGTTTTTATCTACCTACGTCGACACTTTAATTTTCCTAAGTCCATAGCCCCGATGACCTTTAATATTTTCCTTAAGTACCAATGATTATTTTCCTAAGGTTCGATACTTTATCAAAATGCTTATCTCACGTTTTAATTCAATAGTGGTTGCATACCCGCAAAGGAAAGATGCAGGGAGACTAACCACTGCGGCATTGTGATAGCCATTGATTTGGTTAGACAACTAAGCATCTTTTTCCAGTGGGACTAGTTACCTTGGCTTTATCACAACCGTCTGATTGTGAAGATCTATTAGTGTGCAGTCACTGGGCTCAGTTAATAAAGGTTGTAATGAGCTGACATCTTGCTTTTGATCTGATGGTTGTCATGTTTCTGCAAATGAAAGATGATTAAAAATTTATGCTTGCGATATTGTGAAAGCCATCAATTTGGTATCAGATGAAATACAATAGTGGGTCCAATCAAAAGGTACTTAAAGAATTGATCGTTGGATCTTCCATCTAATGGTAACAATAAGTCCAGTTGTCAGGTGGGTCCAAGATACTGCAATTTTCAAACCACCGTAGATCTGTCTTGATCTAATGGTTGTCACATAACTGAAAAGAAAATATGCATGAAGTTTTAACCATTTAGGCAATGCGACAACCATTGGATTTCTCTTAAGTGAAGATTGACGGTCATGATTTAAATTCAATAAAAAATTGGTGCGAAAGAAAATTTTCTCGTTGAATGCAGACTGTTCAAATTTGTAGAGAAGTTATGGCCAAATCATTCAGAATGAATTGTCAAAGGGTTAACTCTTTCAATACCAATATATCTTTGATTGATTCATTTCTAAAGGCACAAAGTCACAGAATTTGCAGAGCCCTTACGAAGAAAATTGTAGAGCAAGTCATCGTCTCCTGAGAATTTTCTGAGATCGGTTAGTATTCTGTGAAGATTTTATCTCTGCTGTTGTTTTCCTAGAGTTCTCATTAAAGAAGTGTGAATATCTTTCTGTTACCTCTCTTAATTTATTGTATTATCATCAAAACTTGTGAATTTTGAAAATGGCACTAAGAAGGGAATTAACAAGAAATATTGAGTATCGCGATAGGGGTGTGCATGAGGACCTCCTACAACAATTTGATCATTCAACTACTGACATAGTCAAGGAAAAGGGTTTAAAACTAAAATACCCTAGGGTCAAAATAGAAGATTTCCTGTATGACAAAGGGAATTCTATGAGAGATGCCAAAATTGGGATCTTTGGTTTGGGATTGTTCAGAGTACGGTTTGGCCAAAGACATGCTTTTTATCCCACCAGTAATGTATGGCAATTTGACCTAGGTAAACTCGTTGTGCCAAATGTGTTCATGGATGTAGATATTATGATCCAAGTAGAACATAAATATTATCAAGTAACTAGGGTTATTAGGGACATAAGTGGAAACCCTTTATTTAGTATTTTAGCTGAGGAGATTAGAAAGGTTTTTTGGTTAAGTGAACCAATTGGTGACCTGGAAAGAATAGACTTTGATGAACTAAAATAAGTCTATGATGCTCAAAGAGATTATCTCAGGAGTGGTCCTTTGATGGAATAATACAATAAAATTGGGGGTCTGATCAGAGTGGGACCAAACACGCAAGAACCTTTCAAAGTAGACTATTTTAAACTCAGGGCAAAGGGTGTGTACTGGTCATTATGCCAAATTTTTGGAGAAGATGTTTAGGAAAGGATGCCAGTACACCTCATGTATATGATGATTCAAATCTTGCACCCTTTCTTGGCTCTTACTTTTGACTTTTCCCCTTTCTTAGTTGAATTCATTCATTAGGGATTAATAGGAATCCAAAAGAGTAAAGTAGAAAAACCCTTTGGCTGGTATTCCCTGTTAATGTATATGTTTCTATACAAAGGTGAAAATTACTTTAAAAAAGAGATGGATTTGATGAGGCAGAAGGATGGTGAATAAATTCCAATATAGTTATGGAACCTCAACATGAATTGGGATAGGAATGAGAACAATTTTGTCAATTTTGATAGATGTTTTGCATCAAGGCTCGGGGCCTTGTTATTTCTAGAAAACCCAAGAATCCCAAAGGCCTTGTCAGAAGTCCTTAGACCTAAACAATTTGCTACTGATATCAAAGTTCTACACAATTGGGGTGATTTTATCTTTTACCCAGTATCTACTGTAATTAGAGTGTATGGCTTCAGAGGGACCCCTTTTGTATTTCCATATCAAGTCCCTCTCAAGATTGGGGCTGCGGAATTTTTGAGACAACTTGGGGACTTGCAAGAGAATACTCTCATAGGGAGGGCTAGAGGAACTCTCTTTCCTACTATCACAATAGCCCACCAATTTTTGATCACTAAACATGGATGGAACCACATGGATGAGATCTTGAAACCATATCACATGTCTACTTTAGTTGCTAGGGTAGAAGATCCTGAGGGTTTTTTGCAGAACATGTATAAGAAGAGGACTAGATGTGCCTCTATGGATCATATTTTTAACTTTCCTAAAGATATTATCAGAAACATTCCTAACCTATAGGACTAGGATACAAAGAAATAAAAATGTCTTTTGTATAAGAAGACATTAGATTTTGTGCAACATTTTTTCAGGGATTATGATCCCTTAAATGAGATCACCCCTTTTGAGAAGAAAATAGAAACTCTTATGAGCCATTTTTAGGATGTCATCCAGACCCTAAGTGAAAAGAAAGAACAAGTCATGCAAGTTGAACCATAAAATGCTAAATCTATGTTGAGTAAGCCTACATTTTCCAAGATGTTACCCCTGAGTAGGTATATGGTGCAAAAGAAGACTGGATATAGTGTGGTGGTACCTGGACCAAGCAGACAAGAAAAAACCAGAAGAATAGGGGATATCCCTTCCACCTCAAAGGAAGTTGAAATGCATGATAGAATAGAGGAAATGCCAGAATCACCATAGAATCAACCAATTGAAATTGGTTCTAATTCTCCACCTCCACCAAAGAAGCAAAGAATTGAAGAAAGGCCTACACATGTTGAGGAGGAATACTCTCCTACCCAATCACCTCTAAATCTTGTAGATCATCAAGAGGTAGCAGAACAATTACAACAATTTGGTAGTCTAGGTCAAATTTGCATGACCTATGAGGAAATAAATGAAGGAATGCCAGAGCCACCAAATGAACCTAAGTTAGACCTAACAATAGGAGAAATGGCTGGAAAAGAACTAGATCTAATCACTAAGCAAGAATGTGATGAATTCTTAGTAGATGATACTTTTGTTAAGACTAGAGCCTTCATGCAATTCTTGTGGAGACTGCACATAAGCCAATTTGAGGAAACTTGTGAGAAAAATACATGAAGAAAATACACAAAGAGACCTCAAGGTCATAGAAGATAAGGCAAGGAAAGAAATGAAAAAGAGGTTTGAAAAGGTCACTCCAGAATAGGGGAGAGACTTGGTGAAAAATTTAGGGGTCCTCATTCTCCCAGAATGGTACACTACTGATGCAGTAGTTTTAGATGTTGTTAGGAAGAAAACCACACCATTTCACAAAAATAAAGAGGAAGAGAAAGCAATCAAGGGAGTCACTTTCAGTGATGACCATCAACCCTTGGTTATGTGGTCCCTGAGGAAAAATGAAAACAATAAAGGTAAACTGATTGATAGGGGTGATCTTATAGGCAACCTTCTAGTGAAAAGGGTTAGTAAAACTTCAGTTGTTGAAGCAATAGGAATGGTTTTGGAGATGACCAAGCTCACTATCAAGGTAGTAGAGAAGGAAGCCAGGGAAAATGAGGAGCTCACACTGAAGCTAGAAACAATGTTAAAAGCTTATGGGGAGATGAAAAAGGAGATCAGTGAAAATGATAAATTGATAGCAAACCTAAGGAAAAGGTTAGGAGGACAGGACCCAATCCAGATATAAGAGAAACTATAGACTTCTTTCTCCCCTGCTATGTCTTCTTCATCTAGTCATATTATTGAATAGCCCCCCTCCCCTTTACCTCCTCCTATGGACGATGAAGACATAACACAGAGAGAGATTTTGGAAAATGAAAGATGGTCTTTCTTGGAGAAAGAAAAGAAGTTGAGGGATGAAAGGAAATTGTTTAAACAGGGACAATTGGAAGTGTCCATGAAATATGAAGAGAAAATAAGGGAAATAATTTTGTAATTTGTTGTAAGTATAGGGCCAAAAGAAATCTATAAGGTTGGTGAACAACTATCTAAAATTTTGATTTCTTTTAAGGAAGAAATGACCACCGTGAGCCCAATTTTGGATAGGTGGGTTGCCAAAGAAAATAAGTTAAAATCATTTTACTCTTTGATTAAAACTTAGCAGATTGTAGATATATAGTTAACAAATACCTATAAGTTTGTTAAGACTTTACTCAAGTTTGCAATAAAGAGGGAAAACTTGGAGGAAAAAGGCATTATTTCTGAGGGAAAGATATTTCCAGGACAATTTTCAAATATTTCCCGGTCTTTTCAAAGGGGATGGAGCCCTAAAAGATAGAGAGGGATGTTTAGGAAAAATAGATGATGAATTGTTAGCCAGAATAAGCACCATTTTTACTGAAGACACCAATATTCACTTTGTCCAGACAATTGAAGTATTACAAGATGCCAGGGTACATTTCAAAACCCTAAGGAAAGAGGTACATCAAGTTAAATTTGAATGGGATATTTTGGTACCTAAAAGAGATGAGGTACTGGCCTTCCATTGGCCAGATGAAGAAGTTTATACATATTGGGAAGCAAAATATTCTTCGAAGAGTACCAATAAAGAAGAGACATCCATTGAACCTACAACAGATGGCACTTCTTCAACTTCCTAAAGCAAAGAAAACAACATAAAGGATCTCATATGCAAAAGGCAACACTTGCAAGAAGTTGAACTAACTTTGGAATTTGTTGCAAATTTTGGTGCCCAAGTCAATAAGAAAATTTGTAAAAATATAACAAGAAAGTTTTGTATTTGTCCTTTTTTTCCTATATGGCTGTCATTATTTTGTCTTTTCTAAAGGGATCTGAAGCTTGTATGAAATCCTTAATTTATATAAAAGGATTCCTAGGATCACTTTTTAAGGACCGGAACTTGAAAAATTGATTGACAATTTCTGAGTCTATATTAGGCCAACTTTTTTTAATAATAGCAAGTATTACTGGTTTAGCTAAATTTTCAAATGGTTTTCATTTTAAAGCATTATGTATACCTAAAGATGATATAGAAAATTGAATAAAGTCCAAAGTTCATATCTCTCCTTGGTGTTCTCTTTCTTTGAGTTATGAGTTGTTAGACTCATTGCATGGATTATCTCTGTATATGTGTTGATATTCTTCAGCTTTGATCTAAACATTAAATTAAATAAGCTTTAGATACAACACTAATTCTTTGAAGTTTGCATAAGGATATTAGTAAGTAGTGTGAATTTCAAGAATCCTCTGATTAGAATCATCACAGGGTGATAGTATTTTCTAAGGATATAAATCATCAAAGTTCAATATATTGTCTTTGTATTTAATTTTACAATAAAGATGTCACCTAATGGATAAGGCACTAGCTAGCAATGGAGCTAGTTTATGGGAATAATTGCCTGATGAGGTCTTACTATATTCCTAAATATTAATATAAATCTATCAAAAATCTTTGAAGTATTGTGACCTACAAGTTATGTCATGTCCAATGGTAATGGATAATCAATAAGTGAGTGGTTATCATTTAGTATTTTCTTACCATCTATCTGTTGTTCTAAAATCCAGTCTATAATTGTTGAAGTAAGGTTTGTTTTACTAGATTAGGAGTACCCTCCTTGGTCTTGCAAAGCCAAAAGTGTAGAGGGAATTCTTGTCCCTATAGTTGGTCCAGTCATCTTAGAGCTCATATTTGGATCTAACCCTTCCTTAAAAACTATAGATGTATTGGTTGCTACCAAAAGCATAAAGTCTAGTTTGAGGAACCAATAGAACTCATGCTAGAATTCCACTCTCAAATAGAATATTCTAAAAAAAAATCATGAGTCTCCAATATGTATCCATTTACGATTTTTGAAGACATATCATCTAGTCAATAAAGAATTTTTTTTTTGTAGGGGGGGGACTAAAAGGGGATGTTCAAATAGTTTTGGTTGGATGGTTTTTTTGTAAAGAAAATAAAATGGAGATAGTTTAGGCATTGGGACTCTTGTAGTCCTTTTCTATTCCTAGTAAGAATTGCAATGAGGTCTTCATAGATTACATTACAAGTCTTACAAGATTTTTTTTTTTAAAATCTTGTCATGCAATTTTGCAAAGTTGCATGACAACTTTTTTCCTAAAAGGACCGACCTAGGAGTTAGGTCAATAGGGGTCCTAAACACCCCAGACCTCGACTACAAAATTCTCAACATACACCATCAATGATAAGTTTCCTAGTTTATTCATTGATAATTTATTAGATGAATGGAATGGAGTTCTATTTTTTTTAAATGTAGACCTTTCATTGGGTTATCACCAAATTTGAATTAAGGAAGAAGGCATTCCTAAGATGGTAGTTAGGACACATGAGGATCAGTATGAGTTTTTAGTCATTCAAATCCACTTTGTAGAACTTTAGGTTAGATAATGTGGAGCATTAAAAGAATCTCAATCAACTTATCTCCTAGGATCACTCTCATGACTAGGCTCGTGACTCTTTTGAGAAAACTAATGATTTTGATAATAAATGATCTTGTCTTTTGAATCTAAAGTCCTCAACTAAAGGTCATAGATAGGTTTTGTAATCATGGGAGCTTAGTGAGGACATTAGACTAAATATGTCCACTAATCGTATCTTAAAGTCATGTTGCATATAAAGATTATGACCCATTCACATAGACATTAGATATTTTCACCCAACTCCCACATCATGGATGGGCTTCAACTCTCACATCATCATGGATGAGCTTTGTGGTGATTAGATTAATTAATATTTAGAATCTTTGAAGATTTGGCTCACATCCATAAGGGTTGACAACTTTGATTAGATAGAAACAAATGGTGTGGTGGTAAGAGGAAAAATAATCACATTCTATTAGAATAAAAAAGATAATTATATATATTAGAAGAATGTGGTCGCAAGTTGTTGTTATTGGGGTACATAAGATGATGCATTTAAATGTTGTTGGAGTGCATGAATGAAGTTCTTCGAATGTGGCCTTCAGCTATGATAAATACAAAAGAAAATATAATATTATTTCTTTAGAAAAAAGAAAGAGATGATTATACATGTGAGTGTGATATAGCTGTAATTTGTCATTATTGGTGCATCTAAGACATTATATTCAAGAAAAATCAAGAACAAGTACGAGGGCTACTAGTTGTAGCCTCAAGCTATGATTAATACAAAAGAAAAAAGAAAGAAAAACATAGCCCTCGAAACCAACTTGACATATTACTCGCAATAATACCATGCCTATTATTTCTTATATGTTATAATTTTTTAAGACTTTCACTGATGTTTATCTATATGATACTGTTAATTATTTAAATAAGAAAATATTGTGAAACAAATATAAAACATTTTAATTGGTGTTCTTAATTTGCTCCGCAAGATAATGAATTGGAGAATAAGTCTAATTTATGTCATCACTCTTAACCAATAACTTCAAGATCTTTAAGTCATTATGACACACTCAAATATACTTTTAAGTCATTATGACATACTCAAATATACTTTATCAGGATATTAAAAAATTTCATATGTTTATCTATTAAATAACCTTTTTTTGGAACTCCCATTTATAGCCATATACATTTTAATGTTGTTTTAGTTTAAAATATTTATATGTGATACTTTTATCTTTATAAAAATAGAATACAAATTCTTCTCAATCAAAATCATGATTTCATCTCATTAATAAATTAATGGTATTTTTATAATCAATAAATTAACATAGCTTTGAAACCAAGTTGATGCATGTCTTGTTAATCTCAACCTCACAATTATTTAAAGAATTATTTTATTTGATGAATATTAAAATATAAATCAAGTTATGTTCATCAATAGTGATGTCTCTAAATGATATTTAGTTAGTTAGATTATCCTAGTAAGCATTGCGATGAGGTCTTCATGGATTACATTACAAGTCTTACAAGATTTTAAAAAAAAAATCTTGTCATGCAATTTTGCAAAGTTACATGACAACTTTTTTCCTAAAAGGACTGACCTAGATGTTAGGTCAATAGGGGTCCTAAACACCCAAGACCTCGACTATAAAATTCTCAACATACACCATCAATGATAAGTTTCCTAGTCTATTCATTGATAATTTATTAGATGAATGGAATGGAGTTCTATTTTTTTTAAATGTAGACCTTTTATTGGGTTATCACCAAATTTGAATTAAGGAAGAAGGCATTCCTAAGATGGTAGTTAGGACACATGAGGATCAATATGAGTTTTTAGTGATTGCTTTTGGTCTTTACTAATGCACCATCTACATTTTAAAGTTTTATGAACTCCATTTTTAAGAATTTTTTTAGGAAGTTTGTATTAGTGTTCTTTGATAATATATTAATTTATAACAATACATGAGAAGAAAATTTACATCATTTTATGTATTACTGCAAGTTCTTCAACATCACTAGCTATATGCTAAGCCTTCCAAGTGTGTCTTTTTTCTTAAGGAGGTTGAGTACATGAGACACATAGTTTCACATGAAGAAGTAAAAGTGGATCCTAACAAAATTAGGGCTATTATGGATGACTTATTCCGAAATACATTATGAAATAGATAGGTTTTTTGGGGTTTAATAGGTTCTATAGGATATTTGCAAAGAAAAATGGTCATATAACACCACTTCTCACAACTATAGTGAAGAAGGATTTGTTTCAATGAGATGAGTTAGCTAATGGAATATTTGAGAGATTAAGGGAGCCTATGTCCACTACTCCAATTCTTTCTACTCCTAACTTCACCAAGGATTTTATTGTGGATTATGATGCTTCACATAATGGTATTGAGCAATTATCATCTAGGACAATCAACCAATTTCTTTTGAGATTCATATATTAAAGGGTAATATTAAAATGAAGACTACTTATTAGAAGAACATGTTAGCTATTCTTCATGTAGTCAAAAAATGGAATCCATATCTAATGGGAAGACACTTTAAAATTAAGATAGATCATGATAGCCTAAGTTTGTTTGGAACAAATATTATCTTTTCAAGAGCAACAAAAATGGATCATTAAGACATTGGGGTATGATTTTGAGATCATATAAAGAATAGAAAGGGAAATATTGTGGCAAATGCATTCTCTACAAAAGATGATAAAGGTGAAGTTATATTGTGTTCCATTTCAATATTGCGTGAAAATTGGGTATAAGAAGATAAAGATGAATGAAAAAATGAAGTTGCTACAAGAAATCTAATTCAACAATTAAAGAGTGATTCAATAAATTTCAGATAAGTTTTGTTGGAATGGATATGAATTGTGGTATAAAGAGTGATTCAACTCATGCTATAATTCCACTCTCAAATAGAAGATTCTCAAAAAAATTCATGAGTCTCCAATATGTGGCCATTTATGATTTTTGAAGACATATCATCTAGTCAAGAAAGACTTTTTTATGTTGGGGGGGTGACTAAAAGGGGATGTTAAAATAGTTTTGGCAAGATATTTTTTTGTAAAGAAAATAAAATGGAGATAGTTTAGGCACCGAGACTCTTGTAGTCCTTTTCTATTCCTAGTAAGCATTGGGATGAGGTCTTCATGGATTACATTACAAGTCTCACAAGATTTAAGAAAAAAATAAGAAAAAAAAGAGGTAAAGGTATCATCATGATTTTGGTGGATTGCCTCACTAAATATGTCCATTTTATTGTATTATCATATCTTTTTATGTTTGGAGAATATACAACAAAAACATGGTACACCCAATGTTATTGTTAGTGAGTGTGACCGTATCTTTAGTAATAAATTTTGGACATATTTATTCTCATGTTTAGGAACTCGATTGGCTCATAGTTTTTTTTTATCATATTCAATTTGATGGAAAAATTAAGGTTGTTAGTAAACGTTTGGAAATATATCTATTTTGTTTTACTTCAAATAACCAATGACAATGGATAGATTGGCTACCACTGGTAGAATGGTGGTATAACATTTCATTCCATACCTCATAAAAGTATCTCCTTTTATGGCACTATATGGATATAATCCTCCTTTCATCACATAATAATTAAGGGTGTCACCAAAATTTGAAGTTGTGAAGGACCACAAGCCTCACCAACAACAAGTACTTTCAAGAATCGAGGATAATTTGACCATGGCAATCAATGAAACAAAGTACCAAGAAGATCAACATTGTAGTCAAAGAAGCTTGAAAATGTGGGATTGCGTATCTTGAGAAAGAAACCTTATACTTCAAACTATCCATAAAGAAACAAACCTAGAATTAAAAATGGTCATAAAAAAATCATGGTCCATACTAAATGAATGCAAAAGATAGTTAGTGTTTCCTACAAGATGGAGTTGCCACAAGAAACCAACATACATATATTTTTTCATGTTTCTTCTTTGAAGAAAGTAATAGGTAATAACATCCCTACATAGACAATATTGGTGGAGATCGATGAAGAAGGAAGAATAATATTAGAACCAAAGTTCATTCTACAATCATGTAGAAAGAAGTTGAGGACCATAAAAATCAATGAATATCTCATTAAATAAAATAATATACTAGTTGAATCTATGCCGCATGGGAAGGTGAAGAGTTCATTTAGAATAATCCTCACTTGGTTAGCATCGAGGACAATTCTTCTCTGAAGAGGGGGAGCATGCTATTTGCTTAATCCTAGAGTATGCATATGGTTACAACTAATCAGCTTGTGGCTACCTTAACCCCTAATTAAGTCGTATTATCATTATTATATTGATATTTAGTTAGTTAGATTAGCCTTCGGCCTGTATAGTCATATTTAGGTCAGCCTAGGTGATATATAAGGCATAAACAAGATATATATAGGAGGTACTGAATCTTATTTTAACATTATATTATGAAGTGTGTTCTCATTAGAGATATTTTTGGAGGTTTGGCCCCTCAAAATAACTTATTACTTTATGCTATTATACATCATTATCAACGTATTTCATATTATCTTCCACATTTGTGCAAGTTATTTCATTACATATAAAAAAATAAGGTAAAAGTACACTACAAAGAAAAAGTAAGAAAGGGAAAATCAAAGCTTGGGTGAAATTTGAAAACAAGATATAGTAATAAAAAAATACTAATTTAGAAAGTAAAACCTATGCCATAAAAAAAAATCAAGTGGTGTATGATAAGATAGGTTCACGAATAATATGAGTGAGTAAAATTCATTTTACATAAATCTAGGCCAATCATATAATTGTACATAATAAGTAAATAATTATCCTATACTAATTAGAGTTCGAGTTGATAACTATTTTAAGCATTATACATTTAAGAGTTAAATTATTGAAAGTAATAATTAGATTTTGAAGATGAGGATCAGTTGTAGTAGATTTTAGAATATTGTACTCCAAGATTATATATTTTTCAAAGGACTTACATTAGGTTCTATAAATTTGTTGTATGCTACTCCTAGTTGTCTATGTGAGTTGAGATCTAATCTTCATGATTGCAAATTGGATGTTGTACACATATTTGAACTTGTGATGCATTAGACTTGTATCCTACTTGCCTCAATCTTTGATATTTAAAAAATGTAAGGATCGGTGGTGTTTACACACACCATTATAAATGTGTTGGATTGAAAGGGTCAAGGTATTCTCCAGAAAACCCTAGGAAACTAACCATATGACTCTACAAAAATTTGAAGAGATCAAGAAAAACTACAACAAATATAAGATGATTTCACAAGTCAACACGTGTAAAATAGATTTTCCTTTAGGCCCTTAGATCTAGATGTCATTTTAACATTCCAATACAATTTCAAATGAGTGAATGAGTGTCTTTAAATACAATAACCAAGCACATAGACTAACATAAAACTCACTAGGTTGGCTTACAATTACCAATGTAGTTCACTAATGGATACATTTGAATTTTAAATTTATAAGTGATCAAATCTACAATTATGAGAACAACCTAGATTAAGTCCACACCTATGAATATGATACAAGGAAGTCAATAATAGACATAAAGATCAAGTATGAAATTTCAATAATTAATTATAATAAAAATCAAGATATGAAAAAAAAACAAATAGATATACTCTTTATAAACAAAGGCTGAATTTTTGAAACCCTAATAAAACTAAATTAAAAGCTTTTAAAAAAACCATAGCTATACAATTTAATATAATATAATTTGAGGAATCAACAATATTTGAAATAACATAAAATATTATAATTTTCTTTTTGGTTTGTAATGGAGAAAAATATTATAATTTTGAGACGAAAACATATCACAATCTTGCTATGACATTATAAAAGTGAATATTTTCTTGAAAATCTCAAACGAAAGTGACTTAGAAGAGCCATTTGTAAAGCGACCCGAATTTCTTGGAATCAACGTATACTTACTTTGGCTTTTTACATAAAAACAAAGAAGCAGCTCTAGCCATGGGACCCTCATACGACCGTGGGGGTATCTTCAAGCGCGTAAAGTTGTCCCTTGCTTTCCTTGGGCCAACTAATCTCCCTACATATCGTTGTCACTTTGTCAAACCAAGGCATTTCATGAAACATCAAGATGTAACATCTAAACAAGACAACTTAATCTTCCCATACTTTATTTTCAAAAACCATGTTTAGTTTTCCAAAAATGGTACACATAACACTTAGCCCATTCACCTCTATTATTAGATTAGTGGCCCCCATTGCTATGAAGAGGGAAAACTTGTGTGATTTTTTTGGCAATATTTCAATTCAAACACTAATTATGCACAACTAGCAACAAAAGACCACTCTCATGAGTCATTCAAATCCACTTTGTAGAACTTTAGGTTAGATAATGTGGAGCATTACAAGAATCTCAATCAACTTGCCTTCTAGGATTATTCTCATGACTAGGCCCGTGACTCTTTTGAGCAAACTAATGATTTTGATAATAAATGATCTTGTCTTTTGAATCTAAAGTCCTCAACTAAAGGTCATCTAGGTTTTGGTTTTGTAATCATGGGAACTTAGTGAGGAGATTAGACTAAATATTTCAATTCAAACACTAATTATGCACAACTAGCAACAAAAGACCACTCTCATGAGTCATTCAAATCCACTTTGTAGAACTTTAGGTTAGATAATGTGGAGCATTACAAGAATCTCAATCAACTTGCCTCCTAGGATTATTCTCATGACTAGGCCCGTGACTCTTTTGAGCAAACTAATGATTTTGATAATAAATGATCTTGTCTTTTGAATCTAAAGTCCTCAACTAAAGGTCATCTAGGTTTTGGTTTTGTAATCATGGGAACTTAGTGAGGAGATTAGACTAAATATGTCAACTAATCGTATCTTAAAGTCATGTTGCATATAAATCTCATGACCCATTTACATAGGCATTAGATATTTTCACCCAAACTCCCACATCATCATAGATGAGCTTTGTGGTGATTAGATTAATTAATATTTAGAATCTTTGAAGATTTGAATCACATCCATAAGGTTTGACAACCTTGATTAGACAGAAACAAATAGTGTGGTGGTAAGAGGAAAAATAATCATATTCTATTAGAATAAAAAAGATAATTATATATATTAGCAGAATGTAGTCACAAGTTGTTGTTATTGGGGTACACAAGATGATGCATTTAAATGTTGTTGGAGTGTGTGAATGAAGTTCTTCGAATGTGACCTTCAGCTATGATAAATACAAAAGAAAATATAATATTATTTCTTTAGAAGAAAGAAAGAGATGATTATATGTGTGAGTGCGATATATCTGTAATTTGTCATTATTGGGGGCATCAAAGACATTATATTCAAGAAAAATCGAGAACAAGTACGAGGGCTACTAGTTGCAGCCTTGAGCTATGATTAATACAAAAGAAAAAAGAAAGAAAAAGATAGCCCTCAAAACTAACTTGACATATTACCCGCAATAATACCATGCATATTATTTCTTATATGTTATAATTTTTCAAGACTTTCACTGATGTTTATCTATATGATACTTTGTTAATTATTTAAATAAGAAAATATTGTGAAACAAATATAAAACATTTTAATTGGTGTTCTTAATTTGCTCCGCATGATAATGAATCGGAGAATAAGTCTAATTTATGTCATTACTCTTAACCAATAACTTCAGGATCTTTAAGTCATTATGACACACTCAAATATACTTTTAAGTCATTATGACATACTCAAATATACTTTATGAGGATATTTAAATTTTCATATGTTTATCTATTAATAACCTTTTTTTGGAACTATCATTTATATTAATACATCTTAGTGTTGTTTTAGTTTATTTAATATTTATATGTGATACTTTTATCTTTATAAAAATAGAGTACAAATTCCTCTCAATCAACTTCATGATTTCATCTCATTAATAAGTTAATGTTATTTTTATAATCAATAAATTAACATAGCTTTGAAAACCAAGTTAATGCATGTCTTGGCATTATTTTATTTAATGAATATTAAAATGTAAATCAAGTTGTCTTCAGTAAATAGTGATGTCTCTAAATACTTGCATCACCCTTATAAGGTTGATTTTTCATTTCAATGTATTCTTTCAATGAAGATTAAATTTTAGGTTATTAGGTAGAATAGGTTTGCTCCTTCTAATGGGCTTGAGGTTTCCATTTTCTTAGCTCTTTATTTTATTTGTGAGTTTTCATATAAAATATTAGATTTCTTATGGGCGATTCCATGATATTCTCTAACTTATCAGACTTTTCAATAATGTCCTCGTGTAGCTTCATAAATCATATTGGTGTACTATTTTAATTCTTCAATCAACTTGTAGATTTATTATTATGTAATAGAATCAAATTACGTTCAACTCTTTTAATTATTGTTCTAGTCATGGAGTCAATATGTAACTTTAGTCATATCACAAGAAAATTACAAATGAAAAGGACACAAGTTGCTAGGGTGCCTTAATTTAACTTGTGTTTAGCTGGATATCCACATATTATTAGAGCATAATGTTTATTAGGGGTCCACATTTATTGTAAGTGTATATAAACAACATTCACAAGGCTGTAATTATGAGGTTTACTCTTATAATATATCAAATATGATTCAAATAATTAAGAAAATTATAGTTATTTTCATACTCATTTATTAATTAGTTAATCTAATATCTTGTTATAAAAATTGACATTAATTTCATCAATAAATAATTCACCTTTTTGTTCTACATTTAATCAGAAGTAATATTAAAAGAAATAATAAACAAAAGAATTAGTTTGGTAATTACATTATTACTCACAACAATAACAATAGAGAGGTATTATATTATGAGATCATTATTTTGAAGAAGTGAAAAAAGAGTGTACAAAATTTAAATTATTATATATCTATTTATTATAAACTTTATTATATATATTTTTCCTCATAAAAATGATGCTTATAGCTTTCTAACCTTATAGGTTTCAGGTTTCCCTACCATAATTCTCTACATTCAAATGTTATTAGTATTCTTCATTTTTATTTTTCAAGTTCATTTCTCATATAATTAATTTCTTACATAAATTAATTATCGCACCTATCTAGATTTTGGATGTTTAACATATTTTAGATAACATTCTTTAGGTGGTGCCATTTTTTAATTCAAAAAATAGAAAAGAAATAGTATGGAAGAAAATATTGTGTATTTAGAGATACTCTTATTTTCTCATTAAGATATAAAATTCATACATTGCTTAATTATTCTCATCTTACAAAAAAAATTCTTAAAAAATGTATAGAACACACATTATATTGAAAGTTTTTGGTTTAAGTTAAACATTTCGTCAAATAAATATATTGCATATATTTTATTAAATAAATTTATATGATATAAAATAACTACATATAAATTCCTCATGGTCCATATTGTAATAATAATATGCTTAATGTAAACCACAATTTAAAATCGTAATCACATACTTTATGTACAAACTATGATCCTTAGCATTGTCTATGAGACCCATGTAATGAATCACCGCCACTATTTAAAATTGTATAAGAAATAATTTTTCTTCTCTATCTAATATACTTTATAAAATTGAACATTCTATCTTGGAATTTACTATGAGTTTTATTTACAAAAATATCAATGATTTGAATTCCTTCACCTCCTAGGACAATTTTATTACTTGTAATTTGGCTATGATCAAGTCTATTCCTTCCCAAGGATTTGTTTCTTCTACTCCTAAATATCTGATCCATTTTTAGGTTCAATAGTCTCCCCCCTCTAGATATGTACATATTTGAGTTTTTGGTGGGGCTTCCCAAGGCAATTCGAGTCTATCTCGTATTGGTGTTGTCATTAGGGATGTCTTTGGTATCTAGTTGTTAAAGTTGTTTGAAAAACGGTCCCTATGGGTTCTAATAGCATTGCAAAGATGCAACCTTTGAGCTTGGGTATTGATGTTACTTTATCCTTAAATATTAATAAATTGATGATTGAAGGAGAATCAATGGTTATATTTTATGTATTTTTAAATAAAATAATAAATTGTTGGCACTTATAATATCTTTTAGACAAATTTTTATTATAGTTACAAGCTCTTTCTTACTTTGACATTAAACATTGTAAGAGGGAGGCTAACAAGTTGACAACTTTTTAGCTAAAAAAGATATTGATGATGATTCCCCTCATTTGCAAGAGGTTCACGAGGAATGTATTCCTTCTTTCTCTTCAAATTCATGATTCTTCCTCTTGTTGATGGTCACCTCCGATTTGAATTTTGGGCTTAATTTATTTATGCCATGTTTGTCATGTCTAACATCTCATTCATACCTTTCCAGTTATTTTTTTGAAATGGACGTTGTGTTCTATGTAACGCCCCGCTAGGGAACCCAGGAGAGATCAACCTATAACATGCTACTAAGTTTGGTGAACATTTTTTTTTAAAGTTAACATACAAGATACACAACAGTGTGGAAGCAATTACCATTTACTCACATTGAAACAACATCCAACATAGATTACAAAACTTGAGGGTTCCTTGACGTAGAATTACTTAAGAACAAATAAAACAACTAAAGAAAGATAACAAAAGATTCCATAACACAAATGATACAAATATAACTTACATCAAAACATACAATCCTCATGGACATCCATGATAAATAATACACTGACATCCACTACACATGTCGCAGGGTATGTAATAATAAATCTAGCATAAAAGTACAATGATCATATTAGGTATCATATGCGATACACTAATATAGGATTACATAAATGAAAATAAGATAAGAAACCAACAATGAAGAATTAATGAAGAAACATAAAGGCATCCAACTGCAGAAGTATCAACAGCACCGACACTAGGACGTCGAATCTCAAATGGTAAAGAATCACTACCACCCGTCTGTGTAGAACCCCAAAAATCTACCCCACCGTGCTGAGGAGATAACCACAAACCCCAATCAGATGACCAAAACCAAAAAGGAATAAACCACTGAGCAAGGAATCCTGAAATCTCTCTACTCAAGGTATACATCAATAAGGTGAATGGTGAAACACACTAAACCAGAGGCATAAACAGAAAACTCAGGAGATGATCTAGGCTACATGCTATGGGAGTGTCATCGCATGTCTATCTACTTGAGTTACCCTGGACTGGTCACTCTGGACCCCAGACCCTCAAGCATTGAGTTACCCTAGACTGGCCACTCTGGGCCCCGGACCCTCAATATGATCCATGTGGGATTAGAATAGTCTCTCTCAGTTATGAAGAATTCTAATCATAACCATACTCTATATTATCTTTTTAATGATCTCTACACATTTTAATTACTATATTATCACTTAATTACATAACTTACGATAGGTTACCCAAGTACTGACCACTTTGGGTCCTGGCCCCTATTGTAAGCCACTCCCCTAAGATGCACTTAATCAATCTCCCCTAGGCTCATAATCACATAAACAACCAATAGGTATACAACCAGGTAATCCTAGATGCAGTTTCACACATAGAAACTCAAATGATTACACAGATACCAAAAATAGATATTAACCAAAAAGAGCCCATAAGATTGAATCATAGATAACAATCAGAATAAAAACTCACATAAATGTGATACTAAATTAAGTACAAATGACAGACATTCCCAGCTTCTGTATCCCCCTAGGTCATTCTAATGCCTAATATCACATGATGCATATGAATATAGTTTAGAAACAAGAAGCCAACACCCATAATCTAAAGAACTGAAATTGAACCATAATTAAAACCCAGCATGGGAATACATTAACCAATAAAAGACACTTATCATAACATTACTATGATGCCATAATTAAGAGAATATTCCCTATAACACTCTAATAATTTCAACAGAAAAATCACCCAAATAATCATGAATCAACTTAATCAAGCATAATCAAATACAAGCAAACTGAAAACATGCACAGACTCAAGAATGGGATCCACGAATCCATACCAACTAGGTGAATTCGGGTAGGGTAATCAAATAGACACTTGTCCAATCCTAGGACAATTAGGCTAGGGTTAGGGTTTTGGGTCTATGTATTATCTCCCCTCTTTACCATTGAGATGAATGTTTGTGGACACGCTCACTCCTGCCAATTCAGGGAAGATGATGCCCTGTACCTGCAAACCTATCATCAAAAGATGAAGCATGTACATACAATAATATATAATAGACAATGGCGGGGATTGGCCGATTGTGTGGATCTCGCAAGCAAGTAACTACAACTCCATCCCTCAACCACATCAGGCACGTCAAACAAAAATATAAAATAAACACATCGACCTTACACATGCAAGTATGGGGTTAGTAAAATCACAAGCATCAATGATCTCCTAACATATAATCTATCATCCTAAAATAATCAAAACATTTATAAAATCAGACTAGGGGTAGGGGTACTACATTCTACATGTCTTTATCTATGATGAGGTTGACAAGTTTGACATCCATTTCATTTACTTCTTAGACACTTGGAGGTGATGGTTTTTGTGTTCTATATGCCTTTCTTGGTATTGATAAATTTTGTTCACACTATTCATTCTTGAGTCGACCCTGAATGTTGGGTATGCTTCTTGCCTTTGTTCTCTTTGTTTGTTCCTAGTTATGGACATATGAATCTTTCTCTATTTTATTCCAAATGTTTTATGGCCCCCCTTTTTTGAGATTTTCCTATCATAAATATCTTGGACATCAGGAGCTTTCTTTACCACCACATTCTTTCTGCCTCACTCTCTCATTTATGATGTCATTGGTTATAAGCTCATGTTTTCATTGCATCTATCTTATATGTCCTCCATTTTTTGATGTTTTGATTCCTTTACCTTGAGTTGGTTGTATGCACTTATCTTTTGTTCACTAACTCATTTGGGTGCATTTTTCGATGATAATTTCTGACAAAGTATGGGATTTGTTTTGCTTTGTCAGATTTTACAAGGCAATTTGTCTCATTTTAAAAAAAAATATTGCTCCCATTCATCAAAATTTGACGACATGCAAGTTCGTTGAAATTATGATGAATGTGGACAACATTTTAAAAAATTAATATGTGATAATGACATTTATATTATACACGAGAGAAATATTAGAAGATCAGAAGTGACTTTTAAAAGAGCAGTGGAAACATTTTGTGGAGCCAATTTCACGGATAAATATCAAGTTTTAAGGGTTTTAATCAGGTATGCACATCATGATTTCACTCTTTACATACTTGTTCTATTATATTGCACCTGATAATTAGCTTCTAAACTTGTAATTACATATATGAAGGTAAGGGGTTTACCCGTTGAACACCTAAATTTTTATCTAATGTATGATCCACCCCTTTCTTCACTTCAATTATTCATTATCCACTAGCATCAAAACTTCATCAGATCCTTCTTTTCCAACTCAGAATCTCTTTGTTCCTTCTTCATTATATCAGTTGGTGACTCTTCAACTATTCAATTTTCCAGCCATTTGTCCATACAAGATCATCCTTTATATAGACAACTTCTTCCTCTTAATCTATTCTATTACATTTTCCTTTGATCAATCTTAACCATCCAATTCATTATACCTTGAATGTCGATCTTGGTAATACATTTTCTTTACACCTAGGAACTTAAACTTTTCTTGAAACGTGTTCCATGTCTTTTGCCATTTAGATCTTTCTGTAGATCTTCACCTTGAATTTTCGTAACTGTAGATCTCTTGTAACTAACACTCCTCATCATCATGATCATCCATCTCATCATAACTAATCATTACATATCGATTCAATCCTTATTTAATATTTGTTCCTTTCTTGGAGTTCTTCATTTAAATTTCGCTTAACTTCACTTGATGCATAAACCTTTCCTTTCTATTTAGTGCCTTGAGTTCCTTTCACTTTACTAAGTGACTTGCTTTTATCTTTAACTTACCGAGTGACTCTTCCTTATTAGTATCCAAAGCAACTTAGCTTACCAAATTATCCAATCTTCATCACCATGCTTTATCGACTTAACATAATCATATGTTAGGTCGAAAAAAATTATATCAACATAATCTAATCATTTTCAAATTTGTATCAGTTGCCCAATTAAAGTTCTACAACTTCATAACATCTAATTTCTTCTTCTCCTTAACTCATTCATCTTATATCATTATCGAATGATATGGAAACATAATATAAACTAGTGACACAAGAAAAGGATAAGAAGAAGGGCCAAAGGCACACCCTAAACACCACCCTCCTTGTAGAACAACACAACAAGGAGAGATAGAATGCAAAAAATATCATGTATTATTCATCAATAACCTCATACATGTCGGGCTGTAAGGCCTTCTTGGTTATGACCAAATACATTCAAATTCAATTACAATAGTCCTCCAACATGCGAGGATTCATCTTTCAGAAACTATCTTCAATCTCCTAAAAATTGATACCCAAAGCTACAACCAACTACTTTATTTATACAAGAGGCTACCGAAACAAGTCAGACTTCAGATCCATCATTGGAGAAAGAAACAAATAGATCTAGGTCCACATGCTTCCCAATAGTCGATGCAAACATTAACCAAGCCAAATTGATAAACAAAGGAACCTAGTAGCAACCGAGCCCCATTGGTGGAAATAGGAAAACATCACCGAGAGCCCAAAAGAAGCTACTGAGCACATCTAACAACTCTAACTTATTTTTGGTGATACAAGATTGCCAAGAACTGAGATGCTTCTGCATCAGACACCTAGGGTTGTTTTGAGATGATTCTCTGAATCATGTAGTAGGTACAACCTGAGCTGAATTCATCTTAGACTATGAAATCCATGAACTGTCTTCAATTGGTTTGTTCTTCCATTTTACTAGATACTCCATGTATTCCTTTCCTATTGTTCTTCTACCAAATCTTTGTTCCAAAATCTACTCAACTTCTTATGTGTGCTTCTTAGGATAATCATTACGTACTATCATATCTTCATTGGGTTCATGATATTCGTATAAGTCTGAAATGTTGAATATAGGTGAGATATCCATGTCATTAGGTAACTCAATCTCATAAGCATTTCCACTATCAAATATTCTCAATACTTTGTAGGGACCAAATTTCTTCATTATCAGCTTTCCATAGGTTCCAATAGGAAATCTACCTTTCTTCAAGTGAACCATTACTTTATCCCCAACTACAAAAATCTTATGTCTTCTTGATTTATCTGTTCTATCCTTGTATTTTTTATTACTATTCTCCAACTTATGTTTTACTTTCTCATGCAATATCTTCATGAACTCAGCAAACTCTTCTCCTTCACCACTTCTCTTTTCTTCTCCAACAATGTCCTTCAAATCTAATATACCTCTTGGTTGTATGCCATTAACAATCTCAAAAGGTGTTTTTATAGTACTCCTATTCACTGAGTTATTATATGCAAACTCTTCTTGTACCAACATTGAATCCCAATTAATCAGTTTATCTCCACTTAAACATCTAAAAAAATTACCTAAATTTCTATTTAGAACCTCTGTCTTATCCATCAATCTATGGGTGAAATGTAGAACTATACCTCAACTCAGTACCCAACTTCTTCCAAAGAGTCCTCCAAAAGTATCCAATAAAATTACTATCTCGGTCAGAGATGATACTCCTTGGTAATCCATGCAATCTGACAATTTTCTTAAAGAAAATATCTTATATATGAACTGCATTTGATGTTTTTCTACAGGGTATAAAATATGCCATCTTAGAAAATCTATCCACAACAACAAATATAGAATCATTACCTCTTACTGTCTTCAGTAAGCCAAGAACAAAATCCATACTAATATCAATCCAAGGTTTCTAAGGAATAGAAATCGGTGTATACAATCTAGTATTCTAACTTACTCCCTTTGCAACTTGACAAATTCCACAACTTTTCAAAAATTTCTAAACATCCTTATACAATTGTGGCCAAAAGTATTTCTCCTTAAGAAAATTTGATGTTTTGTCAATACCAAAATGTCCAACCAAACCACTACTATGTTTCTCCTTTATCAAATTAGGTTTCATTAACCCTCTTGGTATACACAATTGAATACCTTTAAACAAAATACATTTTTGAATGAAATAGTCTTCTCTTTTAGTACTCAGTTGATATTGAATAGGTGCTCTGTACTTCCTGCATGGCTCAAAAAAATTAGGGTCAGTTTCATACAAATCTTTCATGTCACCAAAACTGAGAACTTCAATTCTCATTTTAGTCATCAAAGATCTTCTTCTACTTAATGCATCAACAACTTGGTTAGTGACTCCACTCTTATGCTTTATCATAAATGTATAACTCTACAAATATTCAACCCATTTCATATGTCTCTGATTCAACTTATTCTGACTACCCAAATATTGTAAAGCCTTATGATCAGTATACAATAAAAATTCACTCAGTATTAAATAATGTCTCCATTTCTTTAGGGCTTGAACAATAGCATAGAACCCTTGATCATAAACAAAATATTTCCTTTTTGTATCATTCAACTTATCACTAAAGAAAGCAACTGGTTTACCTTCTTGACTCAAAAAAGCTCCAATTGCATTACCACTTGCATCACATTCAACTTGAAATACCTTTTTGAAATTAGGTAAAGATAACATAGGTAATTCAACAACCTTCTGCTTCAAATTCTCAAAAATGTTATCATCTCCATGTATTTGGATTCTCTTTTATCTCCTCTCATAGTCTCAATCATAGCATTACAAATTGAACTAAAATTTCTCATGAACTTTTGGTAAAAACTTGCTTAAACCATGAAATGATCTTACCTCACTAGAATTTTTAAGTGTAGGCTAATTCAAAATAGCTTCAACCTTTTCAAGTTCCATTTTCAAACCATTAGCTGGAATCACAAATCCCAAATACACAATCTCTTCTTTCATGAAAGAACACTTTTTCAGATTAATCAACAACTTTTCTTCTTTTAATCTTTGCAATACCTGTTTAATGTGCAACAAATGTTCTTCTCTGGTCTTACTGAATATCAGAATGTCATCTAGGTTTACAATCACAAATTTACCTAAGAATATCTTCAAAACCTCATTCATCAATCTCATAAAAGTACTCGGTGCATTAGTTAAACCAAAGGGCATAACCAACCACTCATACAAACCTTCTCTTGTCTTAAAACCAATCTTCCATTCATCACCTTCTCTTATTTTTATCTGATGATATCCACTTTTCAAATCAATTTTGGTAAAATACTTTTCTCCAGTCAAACTATCCATTATGTCATTCATTCTCGGTATAGGAAACCTATATTTTAGTGTTATCTTGTTAATTTCTTTGGAATTAATACACATTCTCCATTCTCCATTCTTCTTAGGTGCCAATATAGCTTGTACTGCACATGGACTTAAAATCTCTTGGATCAAACCTTTCTACAATAATTCTTGGATTTGTAAGTTAAGTTCTTGATTCTCGGTGGGTGTTAACCGATGTGGTGCCTTATTTGGTAAACTAGCTCTAGGAATTAGATCCATACAATGATAAATGATTCTCATTGGTAGAAAACCATCAGGTACATTATCATAATTGATCTCTTTGTACTCATTGAGTATCTTATCAATCTCTTCAGGGACACTATCTATTGTTTTCTTACTCAGTTTGTTAGGAATTTTAGAATAACACACATCATTCTTCCTCAAATCCTTAAAAAAATTTCATCCTTCCATCAAAAAAACTTTCATAGATGTACAAACATTACCAACAAATTCTTCAATCAAAGGTAACGAGATTTGTCTTTTCCCATCAACCCAAA
The DNA here is from genome assembly GCA_027943335.1 of Chamaecyparis obtusa. Lineage (NCBI taxonomy): Eukaryota > Viridiplantae > Streptophyta > Pinopsida > Cupressales > Cupressaceae > Chamaecyparis > Chamaecyparis obtusa. The sequence continues at coordinate 1,469,284 of BSBK01000083.1, read as the reverse complement.
TAGTATATTTATGCAATCTCCCATCATATATAGGACGTCTATCATATTTCCAAGGTCTACCCAACAAGATATGACAAAAATCCATAGGAATGATATCACATAACATCTTATCATAGTACTTGCCAATTTTCAAATTTACATAACATTTTTCACTTACCAATAGTGTATGCTCATCCTTGATCCATGAAATTTGATACGGTCTCAGGTGTTCAACCTCTCTAATTGAAAACTTGCAACCATTTCCTCAAATGCCAAATTCTTTGAGCTTTCACTATCAATGATTACCTTCCATACTTCATCAGCAACTTTGCATCTAGTTTTGAACAAAATTTTCCTTACTAGATCTTCCTTATTACTTTCACTCCAAAGTGCTCTCCTGACCATCAAGTTCTTTACCATCAACCCATATAGTATATTTATGAAATCTCCCATCATATATAGAATTTCTATCATATTTCCAAGGTCTAGCCAACAAGATATGACAAAAATCCATAGGCATGATATCACACAACACCTTATCATAATACTTGCCAATTTTCAAATTTACATATCATTGTTCATTTACCAATAGTGTATGCTCATCCTTGATCCATGAAATTTCATAGGGGCTCGGGTGTTTCAACCTCTCTAACTGCAAACTTGCAACCATTTCCTTAGATGCCAAATTCTTCGAGCTTTCACTGTCAATGATTACCTTCCATACTTCATCAGCAACTCTACATCTAGTTTTGAACAAACTTTTCCTTACCAGATCTTCCTTATTACTTTCACTCCAAAGTGCTCTCCTATTATACTAAATATGTCCACTAATTGTATCTTAAAGTCATGTTGCATATAAATCTCATGACCCATTCACATAGGCATTAGATATTTTCACCCAAACTCCCACATCATCATGGATGAGCTTCAACTGTCACATCATCATAGATGAGCTTTGTGCTAATTAGATTAATTAATATTTAGAATCTTTGAAGATTTGGCTCACATCCATAAGAGTTGACAACTTTGATTAGACAAAAAAAATGGTGTGGTGGTAAGAGGAAAAATAATCATATTCTATTAGAATAAAAAAGATGATTATATATATTAGAAGAATGTAGTCATAAGTTGTTGTTATTGGGGTACATAAGATGATGCATTTAAATGTTGTTGGAGTGTGTGAATGAATTTCTTTGAATGTGGCCTTTAGCTATGATAAATACAAAAGAAAATATAATATTATTTCTTTATAAAAAAGAAAGAGATGATTATACATGTGAGTGCGATATAGCTTTAATTTGTCATTATTGGGGCATCCAAGACATTATATTCAAGAAATATCGAGAACAAGTACGAGGGCTACTAGTTGCAGCCTCCAGCTATGATTAAGACAAAAGAAAAAAGAAAGAAAAAGATAGACCTCAAAACCAACTTGCCATATTACCCACAATAATACCATTTATATTATTTCTTATATGTTATAATTTTTCAAGACTTTCACTGATGTTTATCTATATGATACTTTGTTAATTATTTAAATAAGAAAATATTGTGAAACAAATATAAATCATTTTAATTGGTGTTCTTAATTTGCTCCGCAAGATAATGAATTGGAGAATAAGTCTAATTTATGCCATCACTCTTAACCAATTACTTCAAGATCTTTAAGTCATTATGACACACTCAAATATACTTTTAAGTCATTATGACATACTCAAATACACTTTATCAGGATATTAAAATTTTCATATGTTTATCTATTAATAACCTTTTTTTGGAACTATCATTTATAGTAATACATTTTAGTGTTGTTTTAGTTTATTTAATATTTATATGTGATACTTTTATCTTTATAAAAATAGAGTACAAATTCCTCTCAATCAACTTCATGATTTCATCTCGTTAATAAGTTAATGGTATTTTTATAATCAATAAATTAACATAGCGTTGAAACCAAGTTAATGCATGTCTTTGCATTATTTTATTTGATGAGTATTAAAATATAAATCAAGTTGTGTTCATCAATAGTGATGTCTCTAAATACTTCCATCACCCTTATAAGGTTGATTTTTCATTTCAATGTATTCTTTCAATGAAGATCAAATTTTAGGTTATTAGGTAGAATATGTTTTCTCCTTCTTGTGGGCTTGAGGTTTCCATTTTCTTAGCTCTTTATTTTATTTGTGAGTTTTCATATAAAATATTAGATTTCTTATGGGCGATTCCATGATATTCTCTAACTTATTAGACTTTTCAATAATGTCCTCGTGTAGCTTCATAAACCATATTGGTGTACTATTTTAATTCTTCAATCGACTTGTAGACTTATTATTATGTAATGGAATCAAATTATGTTCAACTCTTGTAATTATCATTCTAGTCATGGAGTCAAAATGTAACTTTAGTCATATCACAAGAAAATTACAAATGAAAAGTACACAAGTTGCTAGGGTGCCTTAATTTAACTTGTGTTTAGCTGGATATCCACATATTATTAGAGCATAATGTTTATTAGGGGTCCACATTTATTGTAAGTGTATATAAACAACATTCACAAGGCTGTAATTATGAGGTTTACTCTTATAATATATCAAATATGATTCAAATAATTAAGAAAATTATAGTTATTTTCATACTCATTTATTAATTAGTTAATCAAATATCTTGTTATAAAAATTGACATTAATTTCATCAATAAATAATTCACCTTTTTGTTCTACATTTAATCAGAAGTAATATTAAAAGAAATAATAAACAAAAGAATTAGTTTGGTAATTACATTATTACTCACAACAATAACAATAGAGAGGTATTAAATTGTGAGACCATTCTTTCGAAGAAGTGAAAGAAGAGTTTACAAAATTTAAATTATTATATATCTATTTATTATAAACTTTATTATATATATTTTTCCTCATAAAAATGATGCTTATGGCTTTCTAACCTTATAGGTTTCAGGTTTCCCTACCATAATTCTCTACATTCAAATGTTATTAGTATTCTTCATTTTTATTTTGCAAGTTCATTTCTCATATAATTAATTTCTTACATAAATTGATTATCACACCTATCTAGATGTTGGACTTTTAACATATTTTAGATAATCTTCTTTAGGTGGTGCCATTTTTTAATTCAAAATATAGAAAAGAAATAGTATGGAAGAAAATATTGTGTATTTAGAGATACTCTTATTTTCTCATTAAGATATAAAATTCATACCTCGCTTAATTATTCTCATCTTAAAAAATGTATAGAACACACATTATATTGAAAGTTTTTGGTCTAAGTTAAACATTTCGTCAAATAAATATATTGCATATATTTTATTAAATAAATTTATATGATATAAAATAACTACATTTAAATTCCTCATGGTCCATATTGTAATAATAATATGCTTGTAAACCACAATTTAAAACCATAATCACATACTTTATGTACAAAATATGATCCTTAGCATTGTCTATGAGACCCATGTAATGAATCACCACCACTATTTAAAATTGTATGAGAAATAAGTTTTCTTCTCTATCTAATATACTTTATAAAATTAAACATTCTATCCTGGAAGTTAGTATGAGTTTTATTTACAAAAATATCAATGATTTGAATTCCTTCACCTCCTAGGACAATTTTAGTACTCGTAATTTGGCCATGATCAAGTCTATTCCTTCCCAAGGATCTATTTCTTCTACTCTTAAATATGTGATCCATTTTTAGGTTCAATAGTTTCCTCCCCTCTAGATATGTACATATTTATTTTTTTGGTGGGGCTTCCCAGAGAAATCCGATTCTATCTAGTATTGGTGTTATTATTAGGGATGTCTTTGGTATCTAGTTGTTAAAGTTGTTTGAAAAATGGTCCCTATGGGTTCTAATAGTATTGCAAAGATGCAACCTTTGAGCTTGGGTATTGATATTTCTTTATCCTTAAATATTAATAGATTGATGATTATAAGAGAATCGATGGTTATATTTTATGTATTTTTAAATAAATTAATAAATTGTTGGTACTTATAATATCTTTTAGACAAAGTTTTATTATAGTTACAAGCTCTTTCTTACTTTGACATTAAACATTGGTAGAGGGAGGCTAACAAGTTGACAATTTTTTAGCTAAAAAAGATATTGATGATGATACCCCTCATTTGCAAGAGGTTCACGAGGAATGTATTCCTTCTTTCTCTTCAAATTCATGATTCTTCCTCTTGTTGATGGTCACCTCCGATTTGAATTTTGGGCTTAATTTATTTATGTCATGTTTGTCCTGTCTAACATCTCATTCATACCTTTCCATTTATTTTTTCAAAATGGAGGTTGTGTTCTACATGTCTTTATCTATGATGAGGTTGACAAGTTTGACATCCATTTCATTTATTTCTTAGACACTTGGAGGTGATGGTTTTTGTGTTCTATATGGCTTTCTTGGTATTGATAAATTTTGTTCACACTATTCATTCTTGAGTCGACCCTGAATATTGGGTCTACTTCTTGCCTTTGTTCTCTTTGCTTGTTCCTAGTTATGGATATATGAATCTTTCTCTATTTTATTCCAAATGTTTTATGGCCCCCCTCTTTTCCTGATTTTCCTATCATAAATATCTTGGACATCATGAGCTTTCTTGGCCACCGCAGTCTTTCTGCCTCACTCTCTCATTTATTATGTCATTGGTTATAAGATCATGTTTTCATTGCATCTATCTTATATGTCCTCCATTTTTTGATGTTTTGATTCCTTTAACTTGAGTTGGTTGTATGTACTTATCTTTTGTTCACTAGCTCATTTGGGTTCATTTTTCAACGAGAATTTCTGACAAAGTATGGGATTTGTTTTGCTTTGTCAGGTTTTACAAGGCAATTTGCATTAGTTTTTTTAAAATATTGCTCACATTTGTCAATATTAGAAGATTAGAAGTGAATTTTAGAAGAGCAATGGAAACATTTTGTGGAGCCAATTTCATGGATAAATATAAGTTTTTAAGGGTTTTAATTAGGTATGCACATTGTGATTTCACTCTTTACATACTTGTTCTATTATATTGCACCTGTTAATTAGCTTCTAAACTTGTAATTACATATATGAAGGTAAGAGGTTTACCTATTGCACACCTAAATTTTGATCTAATGTATGATCCACCCCTTTCTTTCTGGAATGTGTTAATAAAAATAGAACTATAGAAAGGAAGCCCTTGCACTCTATAACCAAATTCGGCCATACAATTTCTAGATCATTTCATAATTTTGCTTGTGCTAAAGGTATGTGGGAACCTCTTAGGTCTGCAAAATAGTTAGTAAATTCATTACCATATTGCAAGAAATAGTATATAATATCACATTTTTGTAGTGAATTCCCTCATGGATATGTATGCTAAATGTCGATGTGTTGTGGATGCACATTGTCCATCAGAAGTCAGTTCTAAGATAATTAAATATGCAATGTGTTGTGATTATATTTGTTTACTTATTATTGTGATTCTTTGGACATTTTCTATACCATTTTTAACTCCACATCTAGACTGGTAGCCTTCCTTGGTTATTTTCCTTTTCAAAACCCTATTAGGTACTAACATGTATCCTTGTTCTAATAAAATATTTAATAACACATGGATAATAGAGTTTGAAATTTACATGAAGAGGGTCATTCTTTCCTTGAATTGAAACCTTCATGTATGTCATATCTTAGATTACAGAGAGGGGGGGGGGGGAGGGTTAGTCAGTAATTCCTGATCCCAAATACCTTAACAATTTTTCTCTGATTAACTCGATAGCATATCGACAAAATATTGTTCACTATTTACTAACAATAGTAAATAAACTATAAAAATCAATAAATCATTCAAAACATGTAACATCAATATTTAATGTGGAAACCCAACTTTGGGAGAAACCATTGTCAGAATTGTCACCCACTAAGAAAATACTCTTTTGAAGTACACCTAATTAAGAGCCAATCTAGTTAAAGATTAAAATACACACTATTAGGTGTGACCCAGTCAAGGGATTTACCTTAGATCTATTAGGATCTTCACCCTATTAGGAGTGGCCTTGTTAGAGGGATTCAAACACTCTTTAGAATGTTACCTTTTTCAAGGATTTAACAATAAGACTATTAGGTCTACTCTATTAAGAGATTTCTTTGTTACAAATGCTAGTAAGCAATAGTAAATAAAATGACCTATAGATTTGCAACTATCTTTTCTCAATCAGATCCTTGTGTGCTCTTCAATCTTCACTTTAATTATTCATTATCCACTGGCATCAACACTTCATCAAATCCTTCTTTTCCCACTCAAAATCTTTCTGTTCCTTCTTCACTATATCAATCGGTGACTCTTCAACTATTCAATTTTCCAGCCATTTGTCCATACAAGATCATCCTTTATATAGAAAACTTTTTCCTCTTAATCTCTTCTATTTTATTTTCTTTTGATCAATCTTAACCGTCTAATTCATTATACCTTGAATCTTGATCTTTGTAATACATTTTCTTTTCACCTAGGAACTTAAACTTTTCTTGAAACATGTTCCATGTCTTTTTCTATTTATATCTTTCTGTAGATCTTCACCTTCAAATTTTATAACTATAGATCTCTTGTAACTAACACTCCTCATCATGATGATCATCCATCTCATCATAACTAATCATTAATATTGATTCAATCCTTATTTAATATTTGTTCCTTGCTCGGTGTTCTTAATTTAAATTTTGCTTAACTTCACTTGGTGCATAAACATTTCCTTTCTATTTAGTGCCTTGAGTTCCTTACTCTTTATTGAGAGACTTCCTTTTACCTTTACCTTACCAAGTGACTCTTCCTTCTTTGTAGCCAAAACAACTTAACTTACATAATTATCCAATCTTCATCACCATGCTTTATCGACTTAACATAATCATATGTTAGGTAGAAAAAAATTATATCAACATAATCTAATCATTGTCCAATTTGTATCAGTTGCCCAATTAGGTTTTACAACTTCATAAAATCTCATTTCTTCTTCTCCTCAACTCATTCATCTTATATCATTATTGAATGATATGGAAACATAATATAAACTAGTGAAGCAAGAAAAAGATAAGAGGGGCCAAAGGCACACCCTAAACACCACCCTCCTTGCAGAACAACACAACAAGGAGAGATAGAATAAAAAAATAGCATGTATTATTCATCAATAACCTCATACATGTCAGGATATAAGGCCTTCCCTCTATGACCAAATACATTTAGATTCAATAAAACAATCCTCCAACATGCGAGGATTCATCTTTCAGAAACTATCTTCAATCTCCTAAAAATTGATACCTAAAACTACAACCAACTACTTTATTTATACAAGAGGCTATCGAAACAAGTTGGCCTTTAGATCCATCATTGGAGAAAGAAACAACCAAATCTAGATCCACACACTTCCCAATAATAGATGCAAACATTAACTTTGTGACCAAAATTCAATGCACAAGTTAGCCTCAAAAGAAATCTAAAAAAAACCACTCGGTGAGAAATATTATTGAGAGACAAGACATTAACTTAGTGAACTAATTGAGCCAACTCAATAAATGAAGGAACCTAGTAGCAACTGAGCCCCATTGGTGGAAATATGAAAACATCACCGAGAGCCCAAAAGAAGCTACTGAGAAGATCTAACAACTCTAACTTATTTTTGGTGATACAAGATTGCCAAGAACCCAAGATGCTCCTGCATCAGACACCTGGAGTTGTTTTGAGATGATTCTCTGAATCATGTAGTAGGTAGAACCCGAGCTGAATTCATCTCAGATTGTGAAATCCATGAACTATCTTCAATAGGTTTGTTCTTCCATTTGACTAGATACTCCATGTATTCCTTTCCACTTGTTGTTCTTCCAGCTCTTTGTTCCAAAATCTACTCAACTTCTTCTATCTATTTCTGAGGATAATCATTCTGTACTATCATATCTTCATCGGGTTCATGATATTCATACAAGTCTAAAATGTTGAATATAGGTGAGATATCCATGTCATCATGTAACTCAATCTCATAAGCATTTCCACTATCAAATATTATCAATACTTTGCAGGGACCAAATTTAACATTATCATTTTTCCATAGGTTCCAATAGGAAATCTACCTTTCTTCAAGTGAACCATTACTTCATCCCCAACTGCAAAAGTCTTATGTCTTCTTTATTTATCTACTCTATCCTAGTATTTTTTATTACTACTCTCCAACTTATGTTTTACTTCCTCATGCAATATCTTCATGAACTCAGAAAACTCTTCTCCTTCAGCACTTCTCTTTTGTTTGCCAAGAATGCCCTTCAAATCTGATATACCTCTTGGTTGTATGCCATTAACAATCTCAAAAGGTGTTTTTCTAGTACTCCTATTCACTGAGTTATTATATGCAAACTCTTCTTGTGCCAACATAGAATCCCAATTACTCAGTTTATCTCCACTTAAACATCTCAACAAATTACCTAAACTTCTATTTAGAACCTCTATCTATCCATTAGTCTATGGGTGAAATGTATAACTATACCTCAACTTGGTACCCAACTTCTTCCAAAGAGTCCTCCGAAAGTATCCAATAAACATACTATCTCGGTCAAAGATGATACTCCTTGGTAATCCATGTAATCTACCAATTTTCTTAAAGAAAATATCTTATATATGCACTACATCTGATGTTTTTCTACAGGGTATAAAATGTGTCATCTTAGAAAATCTATCCACAACAAAAAATATAGAATCATTACCTCTTACTATCTTCGCTAAACCAAGAACAAAATCCATATTGATATCAATCCAAGGTTTCTAAGGAATAGAAATTAGTGTATACAATCTAGTACTCTGACTTACTCCCTTTGCAACTTGATGAATTCCACAACTTTTGAAAAATTTCTGAACATCCTTATACAATTGTGGCCAAAAGTATTTCTCCTTAAGAAAATTCAATGTTTTGTCAATACCCAAATGTCCAGCCAAACCACTACTATGTTTCTCCTTTATCAAATTAGTTGTCATTGACCCTCTTGGTATACAAAATTGAATACCTTTCAACAACATACCTTTATGAATGAAATAGTCTTCCCATTTAGTACTCAGTTGATCTTGAATAGGTGCTTTACACTTCCTCCATGGCTCAGAAAAATTAGGGTCAGTTTCATACAAATCTTTCATGTCACCAAAACCAAAAACTTCAATTATCATTTTAGTCATCAAAGATCTTCTTCTACTTGTAAGGAAACTCAGGTGCGGAAACAGCTTCCTACGCTAATCTCTATAGGAGAGTATTGTGCAAATTCTTATAAATCCTTACAATTTCAGATTCGTTAACTACTTTAACAAAGATATTGCAACCACATACCATACATACAAAAAAATAGAGAATGACACAATGATATACCCTGGGGAAAACCTTTCGGTAAAAAACCCCAACACTCCAAAACTTGCACAATGTATTATCTTCAACACAAAGATTACAATACACTTGCAATGCAAGTTCTTTCAGGAAATGAGAGACAAAGCCAACAAGACTTAAATTTCTGTTATATCTCTCCCATAGGAGTAGCATCATATATATAGACTCCTCTAGACCCAAAAATAGGCACAACCACCAAGACCCATGCACAAAGCCACATGTACACAATTGTTACATGCAATCCCAAGAATAGGCATCCATCCCTAGAATAGACTATGATAGCTTGTCATAGAATCCTCCAAAAATAACGGTCACAAGAGAAGTGTAAGAGAATATATCATACCAACCTATTTTTGGCATATTCTCTTACACACACCAACCACTTCTTCTTGGGCACCCAAATAGGCCCAAGTCATAAGATGCTCTTACACCTGTCATAGCACATTCCTTAAATAGTTCTTACGCATCATAGGAATCCGTCATGACCGTTTTAGTCATGATCTCCTTACACACAAGATGCCGACACATCAAGTGGAGTGACACATCAACATGCCAACTAGACATGTACACTCACACTTAATTATATTATTTGCAAAAAAATACATTTACAAAACAAATAATAAGAATAGGAATTATCCAAGGTTGAGACACCTTATTCCTAACATTCTCCCACTTGTTGAACACCTTGTAAGAGCAACAGGAACATAACAGGAACTTTAACCGCTATAGGCCAAAAGGCCCATAGACTCCAAACACCATCTGAACTTCTCAGTGCCCACTGGTTTCATTAATGCATCTGCAACATTCTTCACAGTATCTACCTTCTCCAAATTTACCTTCCCATCTTCCACCATATCTCTCACAAAGTGAAACTGCACATCAATGTGCTTCGTTCTGGCATGGAAAGTTAGATTCTTTGCAAGGCAAATAGCGCTCTGACTGTCACACCAAATAGTAATTTGTTCTGCATCAACACCAACATCAGAACACAATCTTCTAAGCCAAATGGCTTCTTCACAAGCATGAGTAGCAGCCATGTACCCATCTTCTATAGTGGACAAAGCAACCACAAGTTGTCACTTACTCATCCAACTAATGGCACCACCAAAAATAGTGAACACATAAACACTGGTGGATCTCCTGCTGTCAATATCACCTGCCCAATCTGAATCCACAAACCCATGAATACAAACTAAATGCGGAGATCCAGAAGAGTTACCATGATAACATATGGAGTAATCTGATGTATCCCTCAAATATCTGAATACTCACTTAACTGCATCCCAATGTACCCATCTAGGATTAGCCATAAACTGACTTAGGACTCCCATTGCTTGGGCAATGTCTAGTCTAGTATAGACCATAGCATACATAAGACTGCCAACTGCACTAGCATAAGGTACTCTACTCATGTCCTCCACCTCACTAGGAGATTTTGGATAATCATCTATAGATAACTTTGTTCCCATAGAAATAGGAACACATAGTGGTTTACAATCTGCCATGCTGAACTTGTCCAACATAGACTTCACATACTTACTTTGACTCAACCAAAGTTTTTTGTTAGACCTATCTCTACTGATTTCCATACCCAAGATGTACCTAGCTACCCCAAGATCTTTCATCTCAAACTGTGCTGACAACTGAGATTTAAAATCAAAAATCATACCCTTACCCTTCCCAAATAGCAACATATCATCAACATATAATGAAACAATAAGAAGGCGATCATTTTCAACTCTGAAATAAACACAATGATCTAATTTTGATCTTACAAATCCAATTGACAACACAAAGGCATCAAACTTGAGGTACCACATCCTAGGAGATTGCTTCAAACCATATAGAGATTTCTTTAATCTGCAAACTAAGGATTCTTTACCTTTAACAATGTAGTGCTTAGGCTGTGACATATAAATATCTTCCTCCAAATCACCATGAAGGAAAGCTATCTTCACATCCATCTGTTCTATCTCTAAATCATATGATGTAGCAAGAGATAACAGAAATCTAATGGATGTCAACTTTGCAACAGGAGAGAATATTTCACCATAATCTATTCCCTCTACCTGTGAATACCCCTTTGCAACCAATCTAGCTTTATACCTTTCAACACTGCCATCTGCACAGAATTTCTTCTTGAACACCCATTTACAGCCAACAAATTTTCTCCCTTTAGGAAAAGGTACAAGGTCCCAAGTTTTGTTTTTCTCCAATGAAGCCATCTCATCATCCATAGCCTCAATCCAGGAACCTGCATCTTCCATGCCCAAAGCCTCTTTCACAGATCTAGGCTCATCAGTGTTAGTAATCAAAGCAAAGGCACAACTAGAATCTAACATAGAATAACCAAACCTTTCTGGTTGATTTCTTTCTCTCATGGATCTCCTCAAGGGCTGAGGTTGAGGTTGTTCTTCCTCTTTTTCCAAACTATCAGAGTTGCTAGAGCTCTCCTCATCATTAGACCCAACATGGTCTCTCTGTTCAGTCTTCTCAGGGGTAGGATGCAACTGAACAACATCTTTTTCCTTTTCTTTTTCATCTGGTTGTAGCACAATAGGAGAAGATGTTAGCTCTTTGAAAATAACATTTCTACTGTACAACACCTTACTAGTCACAGGATCCCAAAGCTTGTATCCTTTCACACCAGCACTGTATCCGATGAAAATACATTTAACAGCTTTATTTTCCAACTTAGATCTTTTCTCCTTTGGAACATGTGCATAAGCTTCACAAACAAAAACATGAAGATGTCTAATTGAAGGCTTCTTACCAGACCACACCTCCATGGGTGTCTTACCAACAAGGGCTGATGTAGGAGATCTGTTAACCAGATAGCAAGCAGTGGCCATAGCTTCGGCCCAAAACCTTTGTTCTAAACTAGCTCCACTAAGCATACTCCTAGCCTTCTCCATCAGTGTCCTATTCATTCTCTCTACAAATCCATTTTGCTGAGGGGTATAAGGAGTTGTCTTATGCCTCTCGATACCTTGTTCTTTACAGAACTATTCAAACTCTGCTGAGCAAAACTCACCACCATTGTCAGTTCTCACACACTTAATCTTCTTACTAGTCTGATTCTCTACAAGAGCTTTAAATTTCTTGAACTGACTAAAGACTTGTGTCTTACTTTTAAGGAAATAAATCCATGTCCTTCTACTATAATCATCTATGAAAGATACAAAAAATACAGACTTGGAGATTGAAGGAACTTTTACAGGACCAAATACATCAAAATGAATAAGATCCAAAACATCAGAAGATTTGTGAGAACTAGAGTAAAACTGAACATAATTTTGTTTACCATAGACATAGTGTTCGCAGAAGTCAAACTTGAGATTGCAATCATTTAACCCCTCAATGAGATTTTTATTTTTCAGGGTTCTGAGACTCTTTTCACCAATGTGGCCAAATCTCGTATGCCACAACATTGTCTTTTCTGCAGGAAGCTTACCTTCCAAAGTATTTGCACTACCATCGGAACCAATAGCCATAGACTTCTTCACTGCTTGTTCAGATGGTGAGGATGAAGAACTATTACATAGAGGAATACATGCATCTAGCTGAAATAAGGTACCTCTCTTAGTACCCCTTGCAAGCACTATCGATCCTCTCATCATCTTGCATCCTTCTTTCGAAAAAACAACTTGCACACCTACATCATTCAACATATTTACAGATAATAGGTTTCGTGCCAAACCCAAAATGTGCATAACTCCATTGATTCCCTTTACTCATCCATCAGGAAATTTGATAGTGACCCTTTCGCGTCCAACTATCTTTAGGTGAGAATCATCACCCAAGTACACCTTTCCACCATCGAACTCTTCATATTTTGAGAACCAGTTTCGATGAGAGGTCATGTGAAAAGATGGACCTGAGTCAACCAACCACACATCATTAGATGCATGGGCTACCAAAGCTATGATGAATGCATCGCCATCTTCTTGAGATCTTTCTGAAGTTGAATCTGAACCTTTCTTCTTCTTCTTCAGCTCTTTGCAGTCTTTACAAAAGTGCCCAGATTTATCACAGTTCCAACATTTTGCCTTGGACTTATTGGAAGTCTTTGACATCCCATGGGATTTGGATCTACCCTTATTGTTAGACTTATTGTCATTTTTCTTCCCTCTTTCAGTGGATCTCCCACAAACAACAAGGGCTTCTTTTTTTGAAATGGAAGCCTTTCTCCGCATCTCCTTTGATAGCAGTGAAGACACCACATCATCCATTTTGAAGGTGACTAAAGTGCTTTCGAGAGCCATCACAAGATGGTCCCATGAATCCGGTAAAGAACACAAAAGTGTGTAGCAATGATCCTCCTCTAACTTGACACCAGCTAATGTCAATTGTGCAGCTAGTAGATTAAATGCATTTAAATGATCCGTTAAGGATCCACCTTCCTCCATTTGTAGAGAGTACAAATTCTTCCTTAGGAACAACTTGTTCACCAGAGATTTGGCCTGATACATGGCCGCAAGTCTTTCCCACAAACTATTTGCAGTTTTCTCATCTAAACATTTAGAAGAACTGCATCGGTTAAACAAAGTCTTATGAGACCCTTAGCTTTACGGTCTTTGATATCCCAATCTTCTTGAGCTATAGTTTCTGGTCTTGTAGCACTTGAAGTCACTTCCCATAGGTCACGATCTTCCAACATGTCTTCCATCTTGAGTTTCCACAAATCGAAATTAGTGCCATTAAATTTATCCACCTCCATTCTTCCATATGATGAACTTGCCATCTCAATCTGCAAATAAGATTCAGAATGCTCTACAAAAAACTCCCACTCAAACTTGAGATTAGCTCAAAAAACCCTACCCAACAACTAGGATCAAAAGTTGATCAAGCTTTGATACCACTTGTAAGGAAACTCAGGTGCGGAAACAACTTCCTATGCTAATCTCTATAGGAGAGTATTGTGCAAATTCTTATAAATCCTTACAATTTCAGATTCGTTAACTACTTTAACAAAGATATTGCAACGACATACCATACATACAAAAAAATAGAGAATGACACAATGATATACCCTGGGGAAAACCTTTCGGTAAAAAACCCTAGCACTCCAAAACCTGCACAATGTATTATCTTCAACACAAAGATTACAATACACTTACAATGCAAGTTCTTTTAGGAAATGAGAGACAAAGCCAACAAGACTTAAATTTTTGATGCAGGAGCATCCTGGGTGTAAGAGCAATCTTGCATCACCCAAAAATATTTATGTTTTTATATTCAATAAGGGTTATTTTGTGCAGAGCTGCTATTTATGGAAAGTTACTATTTTTGGCAATTTTTGTATGTGCTCAGAATGATCTGATTTCTTTCTTGGAGGTTCATTTTGGTCATATAAGTCTGCCAGTAAAGTTTCATTGCCAGATCAAGTGTATATTGGAAGATATTGAAGATTTTTGGTATTGGCAGCAGGGTACAGAAACTTTGAACTCAGTTTTGAAGGCTTTAGAGGCCCCGGATGAGGTCAAAAATTTGGGTGACGGGCGCTTGCAGATACCAAGATCGGCGGATACCAAGATGAGGTATTGTGTGATATCATATCTATGGATGCATGTCATATGTTGTTGGGTAGACCATGGCAGTTTGACAGATGTGCTGTACATGATGGTCATGCGAATACCTATTCCTTGACAAAGGATGGAGTGCGACATAAGCTAAAACCATTGAAGGAGACTGAAGAAAAGGTATGTGGTACTGCAAGGATAACTTTTGTTGATGGAAGAAATTTTCTAGATGGTATGAGGCATGAGCATGTATGTTTTGCTTTAATTCCAAAAGCTGGTAAAGAGGAAGTAGAAGATGTTCCTGTAGAAGTTGCAGATTTGTTGAATGAGTTTCAGGATATTGTATCCGATAATGTGCCTGATGGATTACCACCAGTCAGGAAGATCAGCCATCAGATGGACTTGATCCCAGGAGCGAGTTTGCCGAACAAGGTAGCACACAGAATGACACCTGCAAAAAGTGAGGAGTTGAACAGACAAGTACATGAGTTGTTACAGAAAAGATTGATCCGTGAGAGTCTGAGTCCCTATGCTGTACCAGTGGTATTAGCACCAAAGAAGAATGGAGAATGGAGGATGTGTATAGATTCTAGGGCAATAAACAAGATCACAATCAAGTACAGGTTTCCATTGCCACGAATGGATGATATTATGGACTGTTTGAGTGGAGCTGTGTATTTTTCAAAGATAGATCTAAAAAGTGGATATCATCAGATTCAGATCAGAGAAGGAGATGAATGGAAGACTGCCTTCAAGACAAAGGAAGGACTATATGAGTGGTTAGTCATGCCTTTTGGGCTAACCAATGCACCGAGCACTTTCATGCGGCTCATGAACGAGGTTCTGAAAGAATTTCTGGGTAAGTTTGTCATTGTTTACCTAGATGATATTTTGATCTTTAGTAAGACATTGGAGGAGCATATGATGCATATTCATATGGTATTTGAGAAGCTGAGAGAAGAGAAATTGTTGATTAATTTGAAGAAGTGCAGTTTTGTGAAGAAAGAGTTAGTGTATTTGGGATTTGTAGTTTTAGTAGAAGGTCTAAAAATGGACCCAGAGAAGGTACAGGCTATCCTTGAATGGCCTACTCCAAGGAGTGCTACTGAGGTAAGATCTTTTCATGGTTTGGCTACCTTTTACAGAAAGTTTATCCAAAATTTTAGCAGTATTTGTGGACCCTTGACTGAAACAATGAGAGGGGATAGAAAAGAGTTTAAGTGGGCTAATGGGGCAGAAAAGAGTTTTCAATTATTGAAACAAAAAGTTACAGAACAACCTATTTTAGCACTTCCAAATTTTAATAAGGTGTTTCAAGTAGATTGTGATGCTAGTGGTACTGCAATAGGAGCTGTTATGAGCCAAGAAGGTAAACCTGTTGTGTATTTCAGTGAGAAGTTAAATGATGCCAAGAGGAAGTATTCTGTTTATGATCAGGAATTTTATGCTATAGTTCAGGCATTAAAGAAGTGGAGACATTATTTGCTTCCTAAGGAGTTTTTTTTGTATACTGATCATCAAGCTTTGCAATATTTGAATAGTCAAGGAAAGTTGAATCAGAGGCATTTGAAATGGGTTGAGTTTTTGCAGAGTTATACATTTGTTTTGAAACATAGGAGTGGAAAGTCTAATAGGGTTGCAGATGCTCTTAGTAGAAGGAAACTATTGCTGACAGAAATGTAGATTGAAGTGGTTGGGTTCAAGGAACTCAAGAATTTGTATCCAGAGGATCCTGATTTTGGTGAAGCTTGGAAAGCTTGTACAGAACCTGTTACTCTAGACAGGATGAAATGGTTGGATTTCATCATCCAAGATGATATGCTATTCAGAGGGAGTCAGTTGTGCATTCCACGAAGTTCTATGAGGGAGAATCTCATCAAGGAGAAGCATAGTGGAGGATTGGCTGGACATTTTGGTCATGATAAAACCATTGGTTTGGTTAGTGAGAATTATTATTGGCCACAGTTGCAGCAAGATGTGAAGAAGTTTGTACAGAGTTGCAGAGTATGTCAGATGGCGAAAGGAGTGAAGCAGAATACAGGATTGTATCAGCCATTACCTGTACCAGAGAAGCCTTGGGAGGATATCAGCATGGACTTTGTTCTTGGTTTACGGAGGACTCAGCGGGGGAAAGATTCAATTTTTGTGGTGGTTGACAGATTTTCAAAGATGGCACATTTCATTCCCTGCAAGAAGACTAATGATGCTGTTCATGTAGTAGAATTATGTTTCAGAGAAGTAGTGAGACTTCATGGTTTGCCAAAGACCATAGTTTCAGATCGGGACACTAAGTTTGTTGGATATTTCTGGCGTACATTGTGGAAGAAGTTGAAGACAGATTTGAAGTTCAGTTCATCACATCATCCACAGACTGATGGACAGACAGAGGTGGTGAATAGGAGTTTGGGAAATTTGCTGAGATGTTTGGTTGGAGATAAGCCAACGGGATGGGATTTGATTTTACCACAGGCAGAATTTGCATACAATAATTCTATCAACAGGAGCACTGGTAAATCACCATTCCAGATTGTATATGGAAGTAGTCCAAGAAATGCATCTGAATTGAGGAAGATAGATAAAGGAGAAATAAGTAGTGCTGAAGCTGAGGATTTTGCAGAACACTTGAAGAACATCCATGGGGAGGTGAGGAAGCATATTACCAAGATGAACGCATAGTATAAGGCTAAGGCAAATGAGAAAAGGAGGTATAAGGAATTTCAGGTCGGTGATGAAGTCATGGTTCATTTGTGGAAGGAGCGGTTTCCAGTTGGTACATATAACAAGCTGAAAATGAAGAAGTTTGGACCATGCAGGATATTAAAGAAACATGATTCAGGAAACGCATATGAGGTAGAATTGCCTACTGAGCTAAATATTTCACCAGTGTTTAACATTTCAGATCTGATAGAGTATCATGAAGGAGGTGTTGAAGATGAGATCATAGAAGCACAGTGGAGTATTCCAGCAACTAGTTCAGACACTAAGGAGATTGAAGATATACTGGATAGTCATGTTGGCAGAAGCACAAGGAATAGGACATATGAAGAATATCTGGTCAAGTGGAAAGGACGACCTGTTGAAGATTCATCATGGCTAACAAAGGAGGAGGTTAACCATCTTGGTTTCCCTCTACACACCTGAGTCGTGACAGGGTCACTTCTCAAATTACCCTGGGTGTCTGATGCAGGAGCATCCTGGATGTAAGAGAAATCTTGCATCACCCAAAAATATTTATGTTTTTATATTCAATAAGGGTTATTTTGTGCAGAGTTGCTATTTATGGAAAGTTACTATTTTTGGTAATTTTCGTATGTGCTCAGAATGATCTGATTTCTTTCTTGGAGGTTTATTTTGGTCATATAAGTCTGCCAGTAAAGTTTCATTGCCAGATCAAGTGTATATTGGAAGATATTGAAGATTTTTGGTATTGGCAGCAGGGTACAGAAACTTTGAACTCAGTTTTGAAGGCTTTAGAGGCCCTGGATGAGGTCAAAAATTTGGGTGACAGGCACTTGCGCGGGTCAAGCCTGTAGAGCACTTCGTGGCATTTTCAAAATGGGGTTATAATAGCCGATCGGGTCAACTGGTGATGACTTATGGTCTTCGGAAGTTGGGCCACCTGAAATGGCGAAAAATAATTTTCTTCAAAATTTTTGTTCGGGTTTCAAAGGTTATCTTGAGCCGACTATGATGTAATGAAATGTAAAATAAAATAATTCTAAGTTTGGTCGGCCTTATTGGCTAAAATTATGGAACCTTCCCAGGCGGTGAAAAATTGCCTATATAAGGAAGGCTGTATTATTGTCTTAGGCAGTTCAGAATAGTTCTGGGTAGTAGATCTGGGTATTGATTCGAGGCTTTGTCCTACAGAATATTGTAAGGGAATGCCCATGTGGCTTTGCATATTGTAATTCTAAAAGTTTGTAATTCCACATTTGTGGAGATAATAAGAAGCCAATTTTCTGTTCTTGCATATTGTTGTGGTTTCTCTGTTTCTATTATGTGTTTGTGGTATTAAGGGGAGCACCCTTCATCAATTTTTGTTATATCTCTCCCATAGGAGCAACATCATATATATAGACTCCTCTAGACCCAAAAATAGGCACAACCACCAAGACCCATGCACAAAGCCACATGTACACAGTTGTTACATGCAATCCCAAGAATAGGCATCCATCCCTAGAATAGACTATGACAACTTGTCATAGAATCCACCAAAAATAACGGTCACAAGAGAAGTGTAAGAGAATCTGTCATACCAACCTATTTTTGGCATATTCTCTTACACACACCAACCACTTCTTCTTGGGTTCCCAAATAGGCCCAAGTCATAAGATGCTCTTACACCTATCATAACACATTCCTTAAATAGTTCTTACGCATCATAGGAATCCGTCATGACCATTTCAGTCATGATCTCCTTAAGCACAAGATGCTGACACATCAAGTGGAGTGACACATCAACATGCCAACTAGACATGTACACTCACACTTAATTACATTATTTGCAAAAAAAGACATTTACAAAACAAATAATAAGAATAGGAATTATCCAAGGTTGAGACACCTTATTCCTAACACTACTTAATGCATCAACAACTTGGTTAGTGACTCCACTCTTATTCTTTATCACAAATGTATAACTCTGCAAATATTCAACCCATTTCATGTCTTTGATTCAACTTATTCTGACTACCCAAATATTGTAAAGCCTTATGATCAATATACAATAAAAATTCACTCAGTATCAAATAATGTCTCCATTTCTTTAGGGCTTGAACAATAGCATAGAACCCTTGATCATAAACAAAATATTTCCTTTTTGCATCATTCAACTTATCACTAAAGAAAGCAACTGGTTTACCTTCTTGATGCAAAACAATTCTAATTGCATTACCACTTACATCACATTCAACTTGAAATAGCTTTTTGAAATCAAGTAAAGTTAATACAGGTAATTCAACAACCTTCTTCTTCAAAGTCTCAAAAATTTTATCAGCTCCATGTGTCCATTTGAATTCTCATTTATCTATTCTCATAGTCTCAATCATAGCATTACAAATTGAACTAAAATTTCTCATGAACTTTCGGTAAAAACTAGCTAAACCATGAAATGAGCTTACCTCACTAGAATTTTCAGGTGTAGGCCAATTGACAATACATTCAACCTTTTCAAGATCCATTTTGAAACCATCTGCTGAAATCACAAATCCCAAATACATAATCTCTTCTTTCATGAAAGAACACTTTTTCCGATTAATCAACAACTTTTCTTCTTTTAATCTCTACAATACCTATTTAGTGTGCAAAACATGTTCTTCTTTGGTCTTACTAAATATAACAATGTCATCTAGGCATACAATCACAAATTTACCTAAGAATTTCTTCAAAACCTCATTCATCAATCTCATAAAAGTACTCAGTGCATTAGTTAAACCAAAGGGCATAACCAACCACTCATACAAACCTTCTCTTGTCTTAAACCAATCTTCCATTCATCACCTTCTTTGATTCTTATCTGATGATATCCACTTTTCAAATCAATTCTGGTAAAATACTTTGCTCCATTTAAACTATCCATTATGTCATCCATTCTTGGTATAGGAAATCTATATTTCACTATTATCTTGTTAATTTCTCTATAATTAGTACACATTATCCATTCTCCATTCTTCTTAGGTGATAATATAGCTTGTACTACACATGGACTTAAAATCTCTTGGATCAAACCTTTCTACAATAATTCTTGGATTTGTCAATTAAGTTCTTGATTCACGGTGGGTGTTAATCGATGTGGTGCCTTATTTGGTAAACTGGCTCTATGAATTGGATCCATACAATGTAAAATGATTCTCTTTGGTGGAAAACCATTAGGTACATTATCAAAATTGATCTCTCTATACTCGTTGAGTTTCTTATCAATCTCTTCAGGGACACTATCTATTGTTTTCTTACTCATTTTTTTAGGAACTACAGAAAAAACACACATCATTCTTCCTCAAATGCTTAAAAAACTTTCATCCTTCCATCA
Organism: Chamaecyparis obtusa; assembly: GCA_027943335.1. Taxonomy (NCBI): domain Eukaryota; kingdom Viridiplantae; phylum Streptophyta; class Pinopsida; order Cupressales; family Cupressaceae; genus Chamaecyparis; species Chamaecyparis obtusa. The sequence continues at coordinate 1,448,353 of BSBK01000083.1, read as the reverse complement.
AACAAAATTTCATAGATGTACAAACATTACCAATAGATTCTTAAATCAAAGGTAACAAGATTTGTCTTTTTGCATTAAATAAAATAGTATATTTATGCAATCTCCCATCATATATAGCATGTCTATCATATTTTAGGGGTCTACCCAACAAGATATGAAAAAAATCCAGAGGCATGATATCACATAACACCTTATCATAGTACTTGCCAATTTTCAAATTTACATAACATTGTTCACTTACCAATAATGTATGCTCATTCTTGATCCATGAAATTTGATAGGGTCTTGGGTGTTTCAACCTCTCTAACTGCAAACTTGAAACCATTTCCTCAGATGCCAAATTCTCTGAGCTTTCACTGTCAATGATTACCTTCCATACTTCATTAGCATCTCTACATTTGGTTTGAACAAAATTTTCCTTACCAGATCTTCCTTATTACTTTCACTCCAAAGTGCTCTCGTGACCATCAAGTTCTTTTCCTTCTCAAGTTCATCCGGTGAATCTTCTTGCACCAAAAAATGTCTACTGTTACAGACCTTCTTAATTGCATGTCTAAATTCAAATGACCTATGCCATTCTTCTCTACAATTGTAACAAGTTCCTTGGAATCCACCTCTGATATAACCACCTCAGTAGTTACTGCCTCTTCCTCTAGAAGAACTTTCACTTTTCCACTCGGTGTTTCGTTTGTCTTGATTTTTTTTGTCTTGATCAGATCTATTGTTTTCATCATAAGATCTTCCTCTTCTGATAGGAAATCTACCATCTCCTCCTCTTTGTCTTTGCTCATGTCTTTTGTTCAATTTCTCCTTAGCTTACAAGGTAAATTGATAAGATTCTTCAATGCTTTCTAGCTTAACCAAACTGATTTCCTCTTCATTAGAAAATCTTAACCCATTTAGGTATCTAGAAATTCTTTCCACTTCATACTCAACATGTCTAGATCTGATATCTAATCTATAGAATTCCTCAGTATAATCTTTTACCAAGCTATCTTTCTATCTCAAAATTTGCATTCACCTAACTAGGTCAATCTGATAATCACAGGGTAAGAACTTGCCTTTCAATTTATTCACCATCTTATTCCATACCTTGATTTTATCTTTTCCTTTCCTCTTCCTATCCAATTGTAGATGCTCCCACCACAAGGATGCATGAATCTTCAACTTTGTACTTGCAATTTTCACCTTTTCCTCCTCAGGAACATTTTCATATTCAAAATACTTTTCCATCTCCATTATCCAATCCATCAGTTCATCCAAATCCAACCTTCCACTGTATTTAGGAGGATTGAAATGTGGTGTGGACTTGAAGTTTGTCAAAGCCTTCAAAATTGTTTCTTCACCTTGATCCATCACAAGTGTAGGTTCTACTTCACCTTGCTCATCTTCAACTTCTTCATCACTAACATCCTCAAGATGTCTTCCTTGGTATTGGACTATCTCAACAGCTTCTATCCTAGCAACAATTTGTCTTTGCATGTATTCCAATCTTGGATCTACATCTCACCTCCCATGAACCATCTTGAAACCCTCTGTAATTATAGGTTAGATCATAATTTGCTACCCCATAACCAATATCAACTAGGGTATGTGAGAAGGAACCCTTGACCTAAACTCAAAAATTTAGATCTAGATCTCAACTTTGCTTTGATACCACCTAATGCAAGAAAAGGATAGGAAGAGGGGCCAAAGGAACACCCTAAATACCACCCTCCTTACAGAACAACACACAGAAGAAACAACATAATAGGGAGAGAGAGAATGCAAAAAAGATCATGTATTATTCATCAATAGCCTCATACATATCAGGCTATAAGGCCTTCTTAGTTACAACTAGTTATATTCAAATTCAACTAGAACTATCCTCCAACATGTGAGGATTCATCTTTTAGAAACTATCTTCAATCTCCTAAAAACTAATACCTAAAACTACAACCAACTACTTTATTTATACAAGAGGCTACCGAAATAAGTCGGGCTTCATATCCATCATTGGAGAAAGAAATGACCAGATCTAGGTCCACACGCTTAACAATGATCGATGAAAACATTAACTCTATGACCAAAATTCAATGCATAAGTCAGCCTCAAAAGAAATTCAAAATAAACCACTTGGTGAGAAAGATTACCGAGTGACAAGAAATCTTGATGAACCAATCAAGAGAAATTGGTAAACAAAGGAACTGAGTAGCAACTGAGCCCCATCAATGAAAATAGGAAAACATCACCAATAGCCCAAAAGAAGCTACTGAGCACATCTAACAATTGTAACTTATTTTTGGTGATATAGGATTGCCAAGAACCCAAGATGCTCATGCATCAATTAGAAATCAATTAATTGACATCAATGACAAGATAATAACTGATCTAACCTTTCTACTATCATGTATTCCTTTTATCTTGGTTGGTATTCATCATCAACTCCATCAGATAACCAATCTTCAACATTACTAGCAGTTATGATAACAATATCCCTCTTTGGCATTGATGAAAACATGAACAAATTCAGTGTTCAATTGATGATGGTACACTTCACTACCATTCATATTCTATACTCCCTCTAAGTTGTAACTTATCCTTTTCTATTCTTGATCTTTCATTTGTAATTTCTCTTTTTGTACTATCCCTCTTTGACAAGCTCATTTTATGATCTTCATCAACAACATTCTCCTTTTGTATATTTAGAAATCATCATTGATATTCTCCCACTTTCATATATATTTTCCTTTATATCAATTGACTTATTCATCTCCCTCTAATACTTGCCTTCATCTCCCTCATGATAATTTATCATCAATTAATATTCTCCCTCTTTGAAAATAATTCCAAAGAAACATAAACTTCTCAGATTATACCTTATGTGTATGGATTTTCCATTGTAGTCATAAACATCCTTCACATCTTCAGGCTTCACCTAAAGAGTGAAGACTATCATCAACTCACAAAATAGACATTCTAATGAGTTCCTCAATTGATGCAACATGCATCTTGTCTTAGTGCACATTGGATAGGGGAAGAACCCCTATTTTACCTTAGAGATACTCAAAAGCATCCTTCGGTAGTGATTTTGTAAATATATCAGCTATCTTCTCTTTAGAATTCACATACTCCAATGTCACATGATTATCTTGTACTTTCTCTCTCAAGTAGTGATACTTAATAGATATATATTTTTTCTTTGAATGTATCACAAGATTTTTTGATATGTTAATAGCACTGGGATTATCACAATAAATTGTAATACCTGATTAGTAATTTTTTGAATATCCATATAATGTTAGAATAATTCATAGATACAACAACAAACTCGGCTTCAACAGTAGATTGTGAAATACAACTATGTTTCTTTCTTAACCATGTCACTATTCTTTCCCTTAAAAAGAAAGCTCTACCACTAGTGTTTTTTCCGTCATCAGTATTTCCTGCCCAATCAACATTAATATATACCTTAAGATCAAAATTTCCTCTTTTTGTGTATAATAGACCACAATTTTCAGTCCCTTTCAAATATCTGAATATCCTTTTAACTGTAGAAAAATGTGTCTCCTTTGGATTTGTTAAAAACCTTGCAGCTATACCAAATAAATGTGGAATATTAAGTCTACTATGTACAACATACTATAGCTTACCAATCATAGATTGGTAAATTATCTCATTCACTTCCTTAGTGTCATCTTCTTTTGACAATTTATAACTAGTAGCCATTGGTTTTCCTACTAGTTTTGAGTCTTCCATATTGAATGTTTTTAGGATCTCCTTAATATAATTAGATTGAGTTATGTAGATCCCATCCTTTACTTGTTGAATTTAAAGTCCAATAAATAATTTAATCTCTCTAATCATAGACATCTCAAATTCCTTTCTCGTGTTAGGAATAATAGTCCACAATACAGCTAAGAGGGGGGTGAATCAGTTGTATGACAGAATATTAAACTTTAGAATTTGAATAGAAACAATATCAAATCTAATGAGCACAATGAATGACAACACAACAAAACAATATTTTGGTGTCGGGGAAACCCTATTAAAGGTAAAAATCCCAGTCGGAATTAGCACTCACAAATGATGTACTAAGAGTATAGTATCCTTGTTAGAAAATATAGCCCTGTTAGGAGCTTATTGAAACATTACAGTACTCAGTCCTTGTTAGAGGAGAGACCCTGTTAGGAGTGAAGAAAGAAGGGTAGGCTCACTACCCAAAGAAGGTGAAATCCACCTTCAGAACTCACTATTTGCAACACAAGTGTATATGAAGAAATACACAATATTTTGAACTTTCCAATAGAAACTATCTTTGCTTGATTAGTTCCAATGAAGTACACTAGTAATTCTCTACTCTACATCCAACAGACATAAGCTCACAGATTCCACAATCTCCTTTATATCAAATACATTCTCACCATGTCTTTTCCAAAGAAAAGATCTTACATATATACCCTATTACATTTTACATGATTAGGTCGGCCGATTAGGCTTTTCTAATATACAAAAAATACATAAACCCTTGCTAAGATACATAGGGTATCTAAAACAAGTATACAATGATTATATTACAAAAATTAAGGACTGACATCCTTAATTCACATTCTCCTAACAAAATGCATGCTACAACCCTCAAGTCAGCTTCCAAATAAGTCATATCTAGAACACACGCCATAGTTAATATCATCAAGAATTTCGTACCTTGTGCTAACAAATGAACATTCTTTAGTACCTTTTTTGTTATCCCTTAAGCTCTCATATGTTGAATCCATAGCTTCTATAAGATATACCAAAAACATAGAGACTCACTATGTCAACTTCCACTATCACAGTCTAGTAACCAGTCTTCACCAAAATATATGTAACTCATCCAATATGAAACATTACATGATGCAATCTTGGATATAAGATCAAAACATATTCTTGTACTCTCATCTAACTTTTCACATCCTAAAACATCCATACAGTATCTGTACACTATAGTAACCAGTCTATTCTCTTCATAGAAACATATGTTGACATCAGTGATAAAACACTAATGACAATAGCAACAGCTCCAACATTACTCAACATAGTGATTAAACATATTAAATGTATCAACCATTTCCCCAATGCATTATCAATATCCAACAATCTCCCCCTTTGGCATTGATGTCAACATATGGGAAAATTCATTAACTCAAAGTTTTATCAATCCAAAGTTATGTAACCAAACAGTACTCTCATTGTACACCTCCATAAAATCTCCCCATACAGTAGGGATTTTCTCATAGAAATACTCCCCCTTTGACAACAATGGAAAAGGGTTCCATAAGTCATCAATTATTCTTCACAACTTTTTTTTTTCAACGATCACTCCTCCTAAGGAGTAGATCCCTACATCAAGTCCAGAATATGATAAGAGTTTGAAAACCTATGGACTAATGCATCCCTACATCATTTAATTATGAACAGGAGGGGTCTGAACCCCAAGCATACCTATGAGATAGCCAAAGGTATCTTTTGGAAATGACTTTGTAAAGATGTTTGCAATTTTTTCCTTTGTGCTAATATACTCCAACTTTATTTCCTTCTCTACCACCTTGTCTCTCAAGAAGTGATACTTGATAGAAATATATTTTAGTTTTAGAATGTATCGCCGGATTCTTTGACATAGTCACTTTACTAGTGTTATCATAATAGATAACCACTGGCTCATCAAAATTTATTCCAATGTCTTTCAGTATTTGTTTCATCCAAAAAATTTGAGTGAAGTTAATAGAAACAAAAACATATTATGATTCTGTAGTAGATTGAACTATACAATCTTGCTTCTTACTTAGCCATGAAACCAAATTTTTCCCAAGGAGAAATGTACCACCACTAGTAGTCTTCTTGTCATCAATATTTCTTGCCCAATCAGCATCAATATAAGCATGAAGTTCAAAGCTATCATTTCTATCATACCATAAGCCATAGTCTATTGTTCCTTTTAGATATCTCAATATCCTTTTCATGACAGCTAGGTGTGTCTTTTTAGGTTCTTCTTGATATCTAGCCACAATCCCAATAGCATTAGAAATATCTGGTCTGGTGTGATTCAGATATTATAATCCTCCAACCATTGATCTGTACTTGGTATGAAAAACAAACTTTGATTCATCATCAGTTGTCATCTTATTACCAATCACCATGGGTGTACCAACTAGTTTACAGTCTTACATTCCAAAAAATTTCAACATTTCTTTAATATATTTAGTCTGAGAAATAAAAATGATATTCTTACTCTGATTTATTTGTAGTCCAAGAAAGAATTTCATTTTTCCTATCATGGACATCTCAAATTCATTTTCCATCTTTTTATAAAATTTCTCACATAGTTCATCATTGCCTCCAAAGATAATATCATCAACAAAAACTTCTATTATCAAAAATCCATATTCACTAGTTCTTAATGTTAGGAATGAATGCTAAATGTTTGGCAGCCATTCTATAGCAATTTTTGTTGCATTCATGGCTATGATTGTCATTGATGTCAACATAGTGATTTATCGAAGACTTGTAGAGAAGCAGATAAAAATTGGATTAGCGCACATGGGTTATTGCAATTGGAGCTATGTAATGTTGAGGTTATACTCTTTGATATTTTATATGTCTATGGTTAAGAGTGCAAATAGTAATTCATTTATTCATGGAAGTTATGATCATTTTGGTGGAAGCAGTATTCAGGCAGTGTTCCTGAGTAGCGATTTGTGGAAATCAGATGATATCTCCTAATCAGGATGGAATCTGGTTTTGCATAGTTAAAGGGAATTTGAAGGCACATTGATAGTGATGTGGATGATAGTGTATAATTTGAGGTTGTATGAGTGAAGATTTATTGTATTTGGAAGCTGACAATTTTGTGTAATTTTGGTGGTGTGTGGAAACTTTTATTTTGTAATTGTATGCCAACTCATTTGTAATTATTTGAGTGTGGTATAAAGGAAGAAATGTATTTCCTTGTTGTAATATAGTAGTATGTATTTGTAATGTGAAAGTGTTTAATTATGATATGGTAGCAGCGGTTCTGATGTTGTATACATGAAGTGAAGAAAAGAGCTAAGTATGAAAGCGAATTTGTGAAGGAAGACATGCGAAGTATAGAGATCTGAAATTGAGATTTGATGTAACAGTGAGTATAGTTTGGCATAGTCAGAGAAGAGGTAACATATTATTATGTTGAGTAAGGAAAATATTATTTGGACAGTGTGTTTAGTGATCTTACCTTGAAGCTGTTTGGGCAGTGGGTCCTTCTGTCTTCCATAACTCTTAACTAGGTTAGAATCTTTTAATAGGGATTCAAAATGTCCTAATAGGGATTCATATGTACTAAATGTATTTTATAAGACTCATAATAGAGTCCATCTTTTCAAAAGGAATATTCATATTAGTGCATCTTTTATGGGCATCATTTCCACCGGGGTTTACTCTATGATCAAGAGGTTCCCTAGTCAACATATCTTGTGTCATTGTGTTATTGTGTATGAATATCTTTCTATGGTTGGTAATTATATTTCTTATATGGTTTAATGCTGTTGAAGATGATAAAAGTTATAATTATCTGATAATTGATTCACCCCCCCTTCTCAGTTATCTTGGTGGACTTTACTTTCTAACAATTGGTATCAGAGTAGCAAGTGCTTGAAAAAGAAGTTTAACAGCTTAAGGAGATCCATGGTGAATTTTAGGAAAGAAAGCCCTAAGTTTGATGGAGTAAATTTTGACAGCTGGAAAGAAAAGATGAGGACACACCTACTATGTTTAAGACCAATTTATTGGTTGATTACAAAGAATAATAAGACTATCATTCAAGAGGACAATCTTGAAACATGTACTACGGAAGAGAGAGATCTAATCATGTGTAACATACTTGCAAGAGAAGCACTTTTGATAGCACTTATGGAGAATGAGTATAGTCAGGTAAAATATTTCAAAAAATCTCATGAAATTTGGAATGCTTTACACTCTACTTTTGAAGGTGATGAACATGCAAAAAGAGTTATATTACATAATTGGATATGTGCATTTGAAGATATAAGAATGTTGGAAGATGAATCTATTAGAATTTATATTGGTAGAATGTCAAAAATCACTACAGGTATAAAATCTTGTGGAGGAACAAAGATAGAGAATGAAGTGATATGAAAAATTTTGAGGACATTGTATCCTATATTTAAGCAGACAAAATAGATGATTGAACAAGTGATACCTTGTACAACAAACTTTACAAGAGAAACTCTTCTTGGAAGATTGGAAGCAGTAGAAATGAACCTGAGATTATCAGGAGACTTACCTAGAATGGAGACAACATTCAGTGCTCTCAGTGTTCACCCTACTTTGTCAAGAAGCATCAATGTGAGTGGAGATTATGCTAGTAGTAGAAAATCTAGAAATGAAGAAGACAAGAAGATTGAAGAAGGTATTGCCTTGCTTGTGAAAAGAGAACCAGACGGTAAGAGAATATTTAAATGTTGGACTTGTCTAGAATATGGTCATTTTGCATCTAAATGTCCTAAGAGAGTTAAAAAGTATAGAATCAATTTCAAACCTAGAAGATCTAAGGAATTTTATTATGCTAATGATGAAGATCTTGAAGCTAGTATAGAAAGAACTTTAAGTGAAAGTGATACTGAAAATAATTATGACATAGGATTTGTAGCAATTAAAGAAGAGAATCCTGAAACTGATGTTAAGGAAGAAAAAGCCTTAGTTTCTCAAGTTGAAAAGAAAGCTGATTGGATTATAGATAGTGGTTGTTCACATCATATGACTAGAGACATCAAAAAGTTCATAAAGTTGAATGAATATTATGGAGGAATTGTTAGAGTTGGGAACAATGCACCTTGTTTGATTAAAGGTATAGGATCTATTACTCTTGATGGAAAGACTAATACTGATGATGTTTATTTTGTGGATGGATTGAAACATAATCTTTTGAGTGTTGGATAGTTAGTTGATAAGGGATATCAAGTTTGGTTTACTGAGAAAAATTGTGCGATAAAGGATAAAGATGGAAATCTGATTGGAACTAGATCTAGAATCAGAGGTAAATTATTTTAGTTGAATCCTACTGAGATGACATATTTGATTACTAAGATTGATGAAAATTGGTTATGGCATAGAAGGTTTTGTCATATAAACTTTGATAACATTGTAAAAGTAAGTACTACACTTGTAGTAAGAGATTTACCAAAAATTATGAAGTCTACTAACATGATTTGCAAAGAATGTGTAATGGCTAAATAAAAGAGAAGTTATTTTCCCAGTAAGAAGTTTACATCTACAGAGAAGCTGGAGATTGTTCATACAGATTTGAGCGGTCCTACCAGGACTAGAGGATTCTATGGAGAAAGGTATTTTATGATTCTTGTCGATGATTTTACAAGAATGATGTGGATTGCATTTCTTAAAGAAAAATCTGAAGCATTTGATAAGTTTAAGATTGTTAAGAATAAAGTTGATAATGAATCTGGAATGAAGATTAAATGTTTGAGATCTGATAGAGGTGGATAATTTAATTTTAGAGAGTTTAACACTTTTTGTGAAGGAAATGGCATTAAAAGACAGTATTCAACCCCTAGAGCACCTAAACAAAATGGCATTATAGAAAGAAGGAACATATCAGTGACTGAAGCAGCAAGAGCTATGTTTTTTAAAAATGATTTGGTGAAGATATTTTGGAGAGAAGCAGTGAACACAACAATGTATACAATGAACAAAGTACAAATCAAAGCAGACACTGACAAGACACCTTATGAATTATGGTTTGGACATGCACCCTCAGTTAAGTATTTTAGAATTTTTGGAAGCAAATATTATATAAAGAGAGATGATGATATTGGAAAGTTTGATCCTAGAAGTGATGAAGGTATATTTCTTGGATATTCTTTGAAAATCAAAGCATATAGATGTTTCAATAAAAGAACTAAGACTATTGTTGAAAGCGCAAATGTTAAAGTTGATGAAAAGTTCAAAATTTAAGAAAGAATGCTTGATTATGAATCTGATGAAGAAGCTCATCCTAAACCTAACACTGGATCTACTGAATTATTTTATGAAACTGATAGTGATTTTTTGAATGAAAGCCACAATGAAGTTACTGAAGAACCTACATCTAATGAGAGATCTGAGACAGTGACACCTAGTAAGAGTTTGTTAAGGAATCATCCTTTTGAATAGATTATTGGAAGCATCAAAAGAAGATTTCTAACTTGAAATAAGGCACAAGAACATTTATGTTTGATTTCTCAAATTGAACCTAAGACTACTAATGAAGCTTGTGAAGATGAAAGTTGGACTAATGCTATGAAAGAAGAACTAGATCAGATTGAAAAGAATAAGACATGGGAATTGGTCCCTAGACCTAAAGACAAGAATGTTATTGAAACTAAATGGGTATTCAAAAACAAGATGAATGAACAAGGAGAAGTTGTAAGAAACAAAGCAAGATTGGTATGTAACGGTTACTCACAACAAGAAGGAATTGCCTATGAAGAAACCTTTGCACCTATTGCAAGAATAGAAGTAGTAAGAATGTTTTTGGCTTATGTAGCTTATAAGAAATTCAAAGTATATCAGATGGATGTGAAGTCATCATTTCTGAATGGAGAATTGGAAGAAGAAGTCTACATTGAGCAGCCTGAAGGTTTTCCTTTAACTCAAGAAGGAGACATGGTATGTAAATTGAAGAAAGCTTTATATGGACTTAAACAAGCACCTAGAACTTGGTATGCAAGACTGGATAAGTATTTGTTAAAATTGGGATTTACAAAAGGAATAGCTAATAGCAATTTGTACACAAAAGAAATTGAAAATGGTTTGTTAGTTATAGTTATTTTTGTTGATGACATTATCTTTGGAGGAGAAGATGAAGCTAGTGACAAATTGGCTGATGAAATGAAGACTGAATTTGAAATGAGTATGATTGGTGAGATGAAATACTTTTTGAGATTATAGATAACACAAAATAATGATGGTATCTTTGTAAGTTAGGCAAAGTACTTGAATGACTTGTTGAAAATATTTGGAATGGAGGATTGTAAACCAGTTGGAACACCCATGGTGACCAGACATAAGTTATCTAGCACAAATGAGAGTCCTGTAGTAGAACAGAAGAAATACATATCTATGATTGGAGGATTGTAGTATTTGACTCATACAAGACCTGATATAGCACATTTAGTTGGAATTATAGCAAGATTTCAAGTTGAACCTAAAGAATCACATTATCCAGCAGTAAAGAGGATACTGAGATATTTAAGAGGCACAATGGACTATGGACTATGGTATGAAAAATATGATGATTTTAGCTTATGTGCATATACAGATGCTAATTGGGGAGGTAATGTTGATGATAAGAAAAGCACCAGTGGTGGAGCATTTTTCCTTGGAGGAAGATTAGTTTCTTGGCTAAGCAAGAAGCATAATTGTATCTCACAAAGCATAGCAGAAGTAGAATATGTAGCAATAGAAAATAATTGTAACCAGATAATTTGGATGAAGCAAATGCTAAAGGATATTGCAATAATTTTTTTTGAGCCTATTGTCATACATTGTGACAACACCAGTACAGTTAGTATGTCTAAGAATCTTGTATTACATTCTAAGACAAAGCATATAGAGATTAAGTATCATGTTGTAAGAGAGAAAGTTGCTGAGAAAGAAGTTAGACTTGAGTACATAAGTACAAAGGAGCAGATAGTAGATATATTCACAAAGCCTTTTCCTAAGGATACATTTGAGTATCTGAGAGGTATGCTTGGGGTTATGCCCCAGCCTACTTTTGAGAAGTGATGTAGTTGGTTGCATCCGTCTAGTGGTATATGAGCCTTATCTTTCTTCTAGACTGGATGTTGGTACTTCCTCTATGGGGGAGTATGTGTATCTGAGCTGAGTCATGAGGACTCTAGTAAATGTATTTTATGAAAAGTGTCTTTTGACATTGAGTTGTTGTTGACATAGTGATGAAATTTTTGTCATTGATGTCAATGGGGGAGAAATGTACATGAAAAAAATCTGAGACATTTTTTGGAGAGAAGTGAATAGGATAACGAAGCAAGATTTGATTGATGAAGAGGATTTGAAGAAGCAGTGTTGCAGTATTGGATTTTTGGAACATTGGATGTTTTTCATCTATGTTTCCATCAATGCCAATGGGGGAGATTGTTAGGAATGAATGCTAAATGTTTGGCATCCATTCTGTAGAAGTTGTTGCATTCATGACTATGATTGTCATTGATGTCAACATAATGATTTACTGAAGACTTGCAAAGAAGTAGATAGAGTTTGGATTAGCGCACGTGGGTTATTGTAGTTGGAGCTATGTGATGTTGAGGTTATACTCTTTGATATGTTATATGTATATGGTTAAGAGCGTAGATAGTAATTCATTTATTCATGGAAGTTATGATCACTTTGGTGGAAGCAGTATTCAGGCAGTGTTCCTGAGTAGTGGTTTGTGGAAATCAGATGATATCTCCTAATCGGGATGGAATTTGGTTTTGTGTAGTTAAAGGGAAGTTGAAGACACATTGATAGTGATGTGGATGATAGCACAGACTTCAAAGTTGCACAAGTGAAGATTTATTATATTTGGAAGATTTATTATTATTTGAGTGTGGTATAAAGGAAGGAATGTATTTCCTTGTTGTAATATAGTAGTATGTATTTGTAATGTGAAAGTGTGTAATTATGATATGGTAGTAGCAGTAGTGATGTTGTATACATAAAGTGAAGAAAAGAGCTAAGTATGAAAGCAAATTTGTGAAGGAAGACATGTGAAGTACAGAGATTTGAAATTGAGATCTGATGTAATAGTGAGTGTAGTTTGGCATAGTCAGAGAAGAGGTAACATATTATTCTATTTAGTAATGCAAAGATTATTTGGATAGTGTGTTCAGTGATCTTACCTTGAAGCTATTTGGGTAGTGGGTCCTTCTGTCTTCCATAACTCTTAACCGGGTTAGAATCTTTTAACAGGGATTCAAAATCTCCTAATAGGGATTCATATGTACTAAATGTATTTCATAAGACTCCTAATAGAGTCCATCCTTTCACAAGGAGTATTCATATTAGTGCATCTTTTGTGGGCATCATTCCCATCGAAGTTTACTCTATGATCAAGAGGTTCCCTAGTCAACATATCTTGTGTCATTATGTTATTGTGTATGAATATCTTTCTATGGTTGGTAATTATATTGCTTATATGGTTTAATGCTATTGAAGATGATAAAAGTTATAATTATCTGATAATTGATTCAATCCCCCCCCCTCAGTTATCTTGATGGACTTTACTTTCTAACACTTAAATATAGATTACTATCAGCATTACCTTTTTTGAATCCAAGCTAAAGTAAGTGTTTTTCTAACCTTACATACCAAGCCCTTGGAGCTTTCTTCAGTCCATACAAATATTACTTTAACTTTCATACCATGTCTCCATCTTTGCATAAAGGCAATCCATCAGGTTGTTCTATATACACTTCTTCTTCAAGATCCCTATTTAAGAATGCAAATTTCACATCCATCTAATATACCTTGAATTTCTTATGTGCAACATAAGATAAGAATAATCTCACATCTTCTATTCTAGCAACATGAGAAAATGTGTCTTCCAAATATATGCCTTCTTGTTGTGAATAGCCTTTATATACCAATATTTCTTTGTTTCTTACAACAACTCCTTCTTCATTTATTTTGTTTCTGAAAACCCATTTAGTTCCTATTACATTTATGTTCTTAGGTCTAGAAACCAATTCGCAAGTGTTATTATTCTTTATCTGATCTAACTTTTCCTTCATAGCATTTATCCAAGATTCATCTCTACAAGCTTCATCTGTAATCTTTGGTTCAACTTGAGAAATCAAACAAATTTCTTCTCTAGCCTTTGATCTAGTCATTACTACCTGATTAGAGTTGCCAATAATTTAATTTTTAGGATGATTGTTCTTTACATACCTCAAAGTCTTAGGAATATCAGTAGCCTCATTTGTGCCATCATCGAAAGTCTGATTTTCACATTCAGCCTCAACAAGTTCTTCTTCTGTAACAACAAACTCTTTGATCTCTATATTCTGATTATAGTCATACATTCTCTCTTGTATCTGAAAATTTCATCTATCTTCATATTGTTACTTTCAATCATCTTCCTTAATCTAAAATTGAAACATTTTTAAGCCTTTCTCTTAGTAGAATAACCAAGGAAAATTCCTTCATCACTTCTAGCATCAAACTTCCCTATCTCATCATCTCTCTTGATATAGCACTCACTACCAAATATTCTGAAATATTTTATAGTAGGATTATGATCAAACCATAATTATAAGGAGTATTACTCATACCTTCTCTAATTTGAACTCTACTCAATTTGTACACCATTGTCTCAATAGCCTCTCTCCAATACATATGAGATACATTTCCTTCAAGCAATATTGTCCTAGTAGCATCAAGTATGGTCATGTTTCTTCGCTCTGCTATTCCATTCTATTATGGAGTCCTAGGAGCATATGTTTGTCTCTATACTCCATGCTCTTCATAATATGAATTGAATAATTCTAAAGTAAAATCTCCAACTTTGTTTGATCTCAAATATTTTATCTTTAAACCTTATTCGTTCTCTACTTTTTCCTTGAATATCTCAAATTTATCAAATGCTTCTGATTTCTCTTTCAAGTAATTAACCCACATCATTCTAGATAAGTCATCAAAAAAAAGTATAAAATACCTTTCACCATAGTATAATCTTGTCCTTGTAGGTCTACATAGGTCTGTATGTACTAGATCCAACTTTCCTTTTGATGTATATGATTTTCTTTTGTTACTGCTTCTAGTCTATTTCCCCATAACACATTGTCTGCATATAGTGTTAGATGGTTTCACAATCTTTGATAGATCTCTTACTACATTAGTCAAACTTTCCTTCACAATATTATCAAAGTTAACATGAAAAAACCTTCTGTTCCATAACCAACTATCATCTACATTCACAACAAAATAAGAGGCTCTAAATGTATTTAATTCAAATACATTACCTCTAGATTTAGTACCGGTTGCAATCAATTTTCCTTCCTTACTTTTGATAAAGCATTTATCATCATTGAATTGTAACTGAAACTCTTTGTCCATTAACTATCCAACACTCAACAAGTTATGCTTAAGTCCATCAACAAGTAGTACATTATCAGTATGTTACCATTGATTTTTACTTAAATTATCTCAGGCTCTAATTTTCTCAAACCCACCCCATAAGCTTTCAAGGTACGTTTCACTCAAACTTCTCAATCCCTTTCATATACACCTTGTCAGTTGAACTTGAACCTTGAACTACCCTTAGTTAATGATTCAAGGTTCAATAATGCCCTTTGGTATCTTTGGCTTTCTTTTTTTTATTGAAAGCTTAGCGGTATGATTGTCTTTGCAATGCGTACTCTCTCATTGAACTATGAACCATGAACTTCCTAGTTCAAAGTTCAAAGTTCAATGGACTTTGTCAATTTGCAAGTGTCTTACTATTATTTTATCTTTCTTTCTTGTCGTTAGTTATTTTTGCTTTATTTATTTGAAACATACCAAAGGGTAGTCCTCCCATTTTCTCATTGAACTTGAACCATGAACTCTCCTAGTTCAATGTTCAAGTTTCAATAGATGTTTGTAATATGTGAAAGTGGAAGGTAGTGATTTGATGGAAAAGATAGGTAGCAGGTGATTATGATATTAGCGTGTGGCGTGGATATCATAATTAATAAAAATGACATTTAAGTGTCACTTCACTCATGGAAAAATATAGGAATTCAATGCAATAGTCGAGTGAATTTCCCATGATCATTAATAAAACCTCTTGAGCCATCAGTTCATAATTTATTGCAAATCTCCTGTGATTTGTGAGTTTTTAAGTGATAAATTGAGGAGCTTGGTCTTTTTTTATTCATTGTGGTAGAGACATTTCAGGCTACCAGTGCGGAAGAAGGTATCATTTCCTCCTCTCAAAGTTTAGTACACCGCATAAGATCACAAGTTAGTTCTTCTCCATTTGGCCTCCTTGTTTCCAGTTGAAAACTCTTTTCTTTCTCAAAATTCAAAATCCTTTAAAGCTACTATGTTTCCTTATTTCATTCCTAATTTTTTAGCCAATATGAAGAACCCAATGCCAAACTTTGGAAACAATTCCCCCTTAATTTTTTCTTTACATGATTGTGAGGATACCTTGATTAAAACTAGAGCTTTAGAGGAGATGATAAGTAAATCAAGAAACCCATCCCTAGTTCCATGCTGGAGAAAGCAATCCAGAGTGGATTGAATAACATGGTTGCTTTTCCTATAGTGGCTCCCTATTGGGAACTGGTGTTTGAGTGTGAAAAAAGATACAATTTTGAAGAGAAATGTATTAAAAAGATAGATGGGAGTCCTCTAGTCTATATATGTAGAGATGTCATTCTACAGGTAATGGGTATCCCTGAAAAGGACCCATATGAAAGATGGAACATTTCCTCTTCCCAATTAGTTTTTGCCACTAAAAGATAGCTTTATAGGAATCCAATAGCCCAAACTTGGTTGTTGAAATCCTGGAAGGGAGGATCTAGACTCCCAAAACCCCTTACTATTGATCATTTCAAACCTGAGGTAGCCGAATTGGTGATATTGCTTAACTGGATTAAGGGAAATCAACATGTGTACTATTGGCATGACTGGATGTATTTTTATATTCAAGTTACTCTCGGGGTGGGGGGGGGGTAATTATATTTATTGGGCTAAAACCATTGTTGATGAGATCCATCACCAGTTAGCAAATTTCTCAGGAGGCAGTGATTTTCATATGTCTTCCTACCTATTTTATATCCTGGCATGCACTAGAGAATGGAAAGGTCTTTTTTATGAACATCCCATACTGAACATGAAGGTGTATGATTACTATCCCCATCTAAAGAAGGAGTTTCATGTAAATAGCTTTCCAAAGTTAAATAGAGTATTCTTTGGGAGATTGACTTATGAACTTCAAGGAAATACTAAACAAAGAATGTCTGAGGAGGTGAAGACTTTTGTTAACACCTATGGGAGCTTCTTTATCTAGTTTAGGAGATACAAATATTTAAGAGTTGGGGGTTTTTAAGGAGATCCTTTCAAGTTACCTAGATATTCTTTTGATAGTTTGGTTATAGTAGAGGTTTCCCGTCAATTAGCCTATGTACACAAAGGAGTTAAAGAAAGGAAAGGCAGGGCTAAATATAGCTTTCCCATTGAATAGGGATATTACACTTGTAAGACATCCTCAGATGCCCTAAACTTGGAACATGAATTGAGGAAACTTAATCTAAAAACATTTGAACCTAGGAAAGATTTTGATAGTAAGGGGTATGCGGGTCAACATTTCAATCTACCTTCAGAGTTCCAACATCTTCCTTAAATGGAAGACTATTGGGAAAACTATGCTGATGACTTCAAAGTGAGAAGAAGGAGTTGGTCAAGATTTACTCTAGGTAAAATCATTACCTTGAATATTGGGATTGATATCACAACAGTTGAAGAGGATAATGATGAGGAAGTAATTGATGACCAATTTGAAGAAAAGGTTAGAGGTTCCCCTTTACCAGAAATTGACTGGAGTATTGAGGAGAGAGATAATATAACAATTAAAACTCTCAGCATGATCAAAAGAACTGAGAGATGGGTCACATGAAAGAAACGCCCTACTACAAGGAGGCACAACACAAGAAGATCAACACTTGATGATTCACTTGCAAATCTTGTTGATTCTCATAATAAAAATATTTCTCTTGCAGGTACTTCTAAAGTTAAAAAATAAGAAAAGATCCAAAGCTGGTCCAAAAAAGTAGGACTCTCCTTGTTCTTCACCAATGACAAGAGCCTCAAGAAGCAGAGAGAGGAATGAAGATGATAAGCTGTTTGAGAATAGGGAGGTGATTGATCTAGACCTTATGGATAGCCTTATGTTAGAGTAGACTGATAAAGATGTATTGGGTGAAGATACACTGGTTCAAAAGAGTGATCAACCTAATTTTGAGAATCCCTCAACAACTATGATGAATACTTCCCTACAAACTCCACTACCTACTCTCAAATGGCTAGAAAATTCTATCAGTAAGAAGTAGAACATGCTACCAATTACTCTACCTTATGGTGAGCAAGTTGTTAGAAATAGGGAATACTAAGAGGGGGGGTGAATCAGTATTCTACAAACTTTTACTTTTGCCTAATTATGGATATAACAAATTATATTTATGCTTGCATAATAGAGAAAAATAAAGAACATGCATAAAAATAAAGAAAATGAACTCATAACACATTATTTGTTCTCGAGGAAACCCTAGCCAAGGGAAAATTTTGGTGGGGATGATACCCACAAAGATCCACTAATTAAAAGTATCCTGTTAAGGATGTTGACCCTGTTAGGAGCCTGTTACATATATATAGTGTCTCAGTCCTAATTAAGGGACTATAGGCCTTGTTAGAAGCCTCCTTCTAAGAGTTGGTAGTACTACTTAAAAATGATTACAAGATGAGCACACTGCCCAAACAAGTAATTTACAATGATTACTGATTACAAAATAGGATAAGGTAAAAAAACTTATACTTCTTCCTTTTCTTTCACAACTTTGCATCAATATCTTTCGCTATATCATCTATCTCATTCACATATCATATATCTTTTTTTCACATTCCATATGCCTTACATTTATACAAGTTATTAGGAATAATAACTTTTACAGTCGGCTTTACAAAACATAAAGATTTAAAAAAAATACATATTTACAGGTTAACATCTAGGATGTTGTCCCTTTATATTATTAAGACATTATTTTGATAAACAAAATAATCCCTTAACTCTTTACCAATTCTGTCTTCTTTCTCTATCCAGTTGGCTTTAACACTATCTCTAGTAATACTGCAATAACTTCTTCCGTACATGCCGTACAGTATTGCCCTCTTAGGTGAGTCTTCAATATGCATCATAGTATCTATGTTCAAGTGTGCAAGCATTGAACTTACTTCAATCAACATCACCAATCAAAACTATCTCCTGGGTACACTAAGAAAATACTGCTTATACTTAGACAATTTTGCTTTGCGCTCTATCATACTTTCTCTCTGTTACATGCGGTCTTCATTTAGATCATATTTTTCCATAATGACAACATCTAGATATCTAACTCAACCAAATTTCCAACAATCTCCCCCTTTGTCATTGGTGGCAACATATGAGAAAATTGGCTAAGTCACAAAACTCAAAATCTCAAAATTGTGGCCATAACAAAATTATATCTTTGCTATCCTTATAACTCCATGTATCTTATCTATATTCTATAATACCCCTATGAATATACTTCCTTAACATATATATCAATTTTTTTCTATCATATCACTCCACTTTGACAACAATGACAAAAAGGTGTCAAAACTATGATCTCAAAAAAAGTTTACCTTCATTCAAAATTGTAGAGTCGGTAGGCTTGCAACACAATCTGCAAAGTTCACTTTAATGTTCTCTGTCTCCTTCTCCCATAATTTATTTATTATGTCTAAAACACTAAGAAGTGAACATAGACCATAGGATGTGATCTCACATGCATGAAGGTTTTAAAAGTTGAACTTCTCATAAGATGTCTTGGATGAAAGACATTCTTCCAATTGTCCTTCAACTATGCCAATCTTGATTGAAATGTGCTCTCTAAGAAGAGCGAATCTTCTCAATTTCTTATCTTTTTCATCTTTAAGAATCCTTATTTCATCATACATTTTGCCAATTCTTTTCTCAACATCAAAAATTTTCATATTAGGGTTGGCTAAAATATTTACTTTCGATTGAATTTTTGCCTCTTTAACCTTAATCTTCTCAACCACTTCTAAAACATGATTTTCAGATTTTGTACACTGAATGTACAAAGTTTTACCTCTTTCCAAATTCCTTCTTATATCTTTTATGCATAGATCTAGATTTTTAATATCCTTTCTGATATTATGACTTATAACATGAAACATTTTGGCCTCATAGGCTGCCCGAACCTTCACTGTAGCCATATCTGATAAGTTAGTCAACTCATTATCAAATGCTTTCATAACTTCTCTAGCTCTTTCCAGTGGGTCAACTTCTGCTATCTAGTTAGTCACAACACTGTGTAACTTCTCTGTTAATTCCAAAAATGATCCTTCAAGTATTTTTACCTTCTTGTTCTTTCCAATTATCTTGTTTAGGGATTTGATCAATTCCATTTGATCATCATCATCAACTTCTTTCCCAAATCTTTCAAAAATTGATTCAAACTGTGGTTTCTTTGCTGCAATCTCAGGTGTAAGACTAATTTTTTCTCTGCTAGGTTCTTCTTCCTATCCTTGAATCTCTATACTTTCTTGATTTTATATTTTCTTTTCATCTTCTTTCCTTGTTTCTTCCTTTCCTTCTTCAGTTAATTTGTCTTGTTCTTCTAGAGTGGAATTGTCAACAATGTTCTCTAGGTTACTAAAAGGATTATCATCATTGTCCAATGTGATCTTAGTTCCTTCCACATGCATTGATTCATCTTCAATGTTAATTGATGGTGGAGAGGGACTCTTCCAATGCTTAACTTCCTTAGCCTATTCTGCTACAACATATGCTGCCATTACTTTTACTATTGCTTGCTCAGTTTCTTTGTTTATCTCTTCATAGCTACCTCCTATTATTATAATGATTCTTCTTTTTTTTCTCAAATGAGTACCAAGTTCTTTCATAATTTCCTTAAAATGATCTTCATCTCTGACTTCACATAGTTTCCTCACAAAATTTTCTCTAATTTTATTATCTTCTTCAGTTGCTCTCTTTTTTCCTGTTAACTAGTTTCTCAAATAGATCATTAGGGATCTTTCCTTGAATTGTATCAAACATCTTATCTGCTAGAATCACATGTCTCACAACTTCATTTTCCAAGTTCAATTTCTCTAAATAGTTGTAAAGATCATAATACTTGTTCATTTTAGAAAAATCTCCATCATGAATGATTTGATCATTAACTTTCTCAATTTTAGGCTTCCATTTCTTCTTCTTTACTTTTGAGTCTTCATCATCTTTTATCTCTTCTATTTTCCTCTGTACTGGGGCAACTATTGTCTTTTGTCTCTTGCCTAGTCCAGTAGCTATTTCCTTTACTCTTTTTCCTGGTGGAGTGGCAGAAGATCTTGTAGAATTCCTTATTTCTTGTTCCTCTTTCTCTACTTTTACCACATGCTGCAAATTTCCAATCTCAACTGTTGATAGGGGTGGAATAGGAAAAAATTCCTTTTGTCCAATATCTCTAAGTGCTACTACTATATTCTTTGCAATCATAAATTCTTGTTCTGTCATCACTGTGTCCTTCAGAATTTTCTTAATTGTACTTTCCACTCTCTTCTTTGAATGTTTTTCTTCTTGAATAGACTTTGCGGAGTTGAAGTTCTCCTCATAAGTCCCAAATATGTTTCTATGTACATCCAACTTACATTTAAGCAATCTATTTACATATTCTTCTACTTCGACTTCATAAATTTCATAGCTAAGAGGGTCTATGAACTCTACTCTAGGTTCAACTACTTTAATGTAGGTAAAGTCAGTGTCAACCATAAAGCATATCTCATTCTTATAATTTTCAACAATAGACTAAGGGATTCTTGATTTGTTCTTCATCAAGTTCTGAAATGTTTTGATCACTAAAATTGTACTCTCATTGACCTTTTCTATAAGGTGTATCCTATAAACTTGGTTGATTCTTTCCATTGAGGTCTTTCCATCATTCCAATAATCTCCAATTGTAAATGGAAATCTTCTTATCAAATGGAAAAACTTATATGTAATCAATGATGAGAATCTAAACTAGGAATTCTTAGTCTTCTTAATCTTTTCCAGGTTCTCAAACAACTGAATTCTCAAGAATTCACACATATCTACTTGCACTTTATCAATACACATCAAATAGGTTGCATGAATCATTCCAGCTTCCATGTCATATTCTCTTCAATTAGCACAAAACTTAGCTATTAGGATCTTGCATTAATATCTAACATCATCTTGTTGTATCTTGCTAATCACTATGCCTCTATCATTGTAAGATGATTTAGTGTTGTCCAATATAGTTTTCTTTACATTCTTTTCATTGAATGCTATGACTCCAGATTTAGACAAGCTAGTTACTTCATGAATTAGGTCAGCTATGATTTCTATCACTCTATCATCTAACCAAAACTTTCCATTATGTATTATGCTCAAAATTATCTTAGTGCATTCTTCATCATCAAATTCATACTACAGTGAATACTTTATGATTTCATTATCCTTAAAAATGTTCAAACCCTACTTTCAATGACATATCCTGATTGTAAAGCTTCTCATACCCTTTAGTAAAATCACTATCGCTGAGGGTTTCAAGTTTACATCCCAAATAGCTTCTAACATTCTCTAAATGTAAAACTTTTTCTAGTACAGATGACAATGCTAATTTAGGGTCTTCTTCCAAAGGTTCTAATGGTTCCCTTTTAATCATAGGTTTGTTTTGATCTCTTATATTGTTAACCAATGAAACATCCATATCTTGTGCAAATTCTCTAACTGACTGATAGATTTTCTTAGTAAAATACCTTAATTCTATGATTTAGGGCTTTGCATAGATCCAACACAAAATTCCTTCACCAAATGCTTGCAAACTACTCTCAATCATTGCTTCTTGATCTTCTTAACACTTGCATTCACTTTAATGATCAAACAATACCGATCATAAGCTTTTAACCTTTCAATCTTACAAGATTCTGACATCACATTCAATTCTTTTGTCACTTCTTTCCAAAAAGTTGTTCCTACTTACCTGCAAAATTTAAAACTTCTTGTGATCTTGCATAACATCATATTATCTCATGTGCTCTTAACCATAACATCATTACATCATAAAATACCTTGCATTAACTGCGCAAGACTCAATTCATCCTATACTAACTTCTACACTATCCTAAGTTCCTATTCTACTGCATTTTTCATGAATTAAGTACTTTGAGATGGGTTAGGAAGAGTTTCACTCTTACCATTAGATACTTCACCTTTTTTATTACCTTTAGTGCTGAATGTGTCTCCTTGATCTGTGGCTTTAATAAACTTCACTTCTTCTGAATTACTATAGCAACCTCCTTGACTGTTGCTTGCATTCTCATTTCTGCTTGCATGACTTCTAGGATTAGGGTTTCTCATGTTTTTCATTCTACAAAATCTTGTTGTATGACCAAATTTGTTGCATATCTGACAAACTACTCCATTGTTTCCATATCTCAGTCCAGTCTAGTTGATTTGTGATTTGCAATTCCTAGCAATGTGTCCAACCTTGTTGCATCTATAACATACTACTGCATTTATTCTGTTCATATCTTCAGTAGGTTTCTTATCTTCATGGTTAGTATCTGTAAACATTCTACTACTATTATTATTCTCATTAAATTTAGGTTTCCTACATTCAATAGCTCTATGTCCAAAACCATGACAATTATAACAATAACCATTAAGAAGTTTAAATTGCTTACCTGTACAATCTTTCTTGATATGACCAAAAGTGTTACATGCAAAACATTTACCTTTAAATTATCTCCACATACCTTTAGGTGATTCTTCCTCTTTAGACATATCCTTAGATTTGTTAGCTTCGTCAAATTTATTTTCTTCTATGTTTTCAGAAATTTTCAGATCTGGTTCCTTTCTTTCTTCACTTACCTTAGATGAGTTAAATCCAAGACCAGTTTTATCATAGAATGGCTTTTGATAAGATATTTGTTCATCAATCTTCTCACTAGTAGAATATAGTTTCTCAAGTTGTTTCTTAGACTGAGTCAATTCACCTTTCACAATTGTATTGTACTTTTCAAGCTCAGCATATTGCAATTTGGTTTTCTCAAAGTTCAGATGTCACTTTCCAAAGTTTAGATTTTAGATCTTCTTTCTCATATTTTAGATTTTCATTCCCAGATTTTATATTTTCTTCATTCTTGTTGTTTCTATCTTTCAAACTCAATTTTAGATTTACTATCTTTAATTCATGTTTAAGGATCTCATTTTATTTTTCCAGATTATCATCACAATCTTCAACTTGAATTGTAGATTCCTTTTATGTTTTTAGTTCTTCTAGCTTCTTGTTTAGTTTCTCAATGAGGTTCTTTGCATCATCATATTTTCCTTTTAGAGTATCTCTTTCTTTAGTAAGTATATCAATCTGTTCAAGATCTTCTTCAAGATTCTTCTGTAGTTGATCCATATCCATAGAGATCTTACTCAAGCTGCTAGGATTTTTTTGAATGATTCTTTTCTGAGTAACTAAGCTCTGATACTGATTGTTAGAAATAGGGAATACTAAGAGGGGGGGGGGGGGGGTGAATTAGTATTCTACAAAATTTTACTTTTTCCCAATTATGGATATAACAGATTATCTTTATACTTGCATAAAAGAGTAAGCTAAAGAACATGCATAACAATAAAGAAAATGAACTCATAACACATTCTTTATTCTTGAGGAAACCCTGGCCAAGGGAAAACCTTGGTGGGGATGATACCCAAAAAGATCCACTAATAAAAAGTATCATGTTAAGGATGTTGACCCTGTTAGGAGCCTGTTACATATATATAGTGTCTCAGTCCTGATTAAGGGACTATAGGCCTTGTTAGAAGCCTCAACCCTGCTAAGAGTTGGTACTACTGATTACAAATGATTACAAGATGAGCTCATCAACCAAACAAGTAATGTACAATTATTACTGATTACAAAATAGGGTAAGGTACAAAACCCTATATTGCTTTCTTGTCTTTCACAACTTTGCATCAATATCTTTTTCTATATCATCTATCTCATTCACATATCATACATCTTTTTTTTGCATTCCATATGCCTTACATTTATACAAGTTATTAGGTATAATAACTTTTACAGTTAGCTTTACAAAACATAAAGCTTTACAAAAAATACATATTTACCCAAGGGTTAGCATCTAGGATGTCATCCCTTTATATTATTAAAACATTATTTTGATAAACAAAATAATCCCTTAACTCTTTACCAATTCTGTCTTCTTTCTCTGTCCAATCAGCTTTAACACTGTCTTTGGTAATACTGCAATAACTTCTTCCGTACATGTCATACAGACTTGCACTCTCAAGTGAGTCTTCAATATGCATCATAGTATCTATGTTCAATTGCACATGGATTGAACTTACTTCAATTGACATCACCAATCAAAACTATCTCCTGGGTACACTGGGAAAATACTTCTTATACTTAGACAATTTTTCTCTGCACTCTGTCATACTTGCTCTTTGTTATATGTGGTCTTCATGTACATTATATGTTGCCATAATGAAAACATCTGGATATCTAACTCAGCCAAATTTCCAACACAAGTACCTAGGAGAAACCGTTAAGCACAAGAGGATTAGGATGGAATATATGATAGACATAGATGAAAAAATTGGATGATGGGTAGCAGAGTGTGCTGTGCCAAAGGTTGATAAGGATGTATCTGAAGCTTCTATCAAGGATTTTACCATTGAGAAAATAGATCTAGGAGTTGTGAGTAGAGAAGTAAATGCTAAACATCTAGAGTCCTCCACATAGAAGATACTGCATAGAACCTTCAAGGATTAAAATGATAAGGAGATGAAGGCCACTATCCAAAGATTTTTGGAGTTCATCCAGCCAGTTCGAGACCCTAGTCCACTTTCTCTAACCCAGGTTCCTCAGACATTTGACCCCGGCTCACCAGAGGTTCTTAAAACTTTGGATCAGATTCAATGGAACAAACTAATTATGGATGTTTTTAACAAATGGGTAGAAGGGATGATTCAGTGAGGAAGTGATTACATTGCCCAATTGATTGAAACTCATGGGGTTGTTACAAAAACCATTTCAAAAATATTGGTTGAACTAGTTGAATGGGATAAGGAGAAAAAGAAATGGATAGATATAGTGGATCAGATGGAAGAAATAGAACAATATGGAGTGTCCAAATTTCTCATTGAAAAACCATTTCACAGTTTGGATGAAGATGTTCTTTATGTTTCTATTAAGAGCATTGAGTGGTGAAACTCTATCATCAGAGGGGGATGCAAAGGAGAAACTCACTTGCTAAATGAGTTAAAAGGATTGATGAACACAATACCTAAAGACTTGAAGTGTGTAAATATTACTCTAATGGATGAAGGAACCCATAACATAAAAAAGGCTAAAAAAGGGCCCAAGAGTTCAAGGCAGGGATAGTGGCAATCAGGGATAGCAAGGATCTCATGATTGAAGATTTCATATCTGTAGAAAATATTGAGGCTATGTTGGTGGTGTGCATGGACCACTTGGAGTCCCATAAGTTGAGATGATTCATGCATGTAAGGATAAAAAGGTTCTCAGATAGAGAATTATTCACATCAGCCTACCACACCACGCCATGATAATCAGTGCATCACTTGTCCATGAGGATTGGAAAAAGGCTCGTGCATTCGAGTCTTCTCAAAGCTAACCGAAAGCATCTAGCTTAGCCATGACCCAGTGGTCATGCCCCACTGATCCTGGGTTGTTTCTAGTTTATAGTTTAAGCTATTATTAGTAATACTTTCAATTATCTTAAACTGTTCTTGGCCGAAACTCAGGGAGTTTCAAAAACATTATTATTTGATATGATGTAACTGGTGGCTACATATAGCCAAGGAAAAACTTTTAGAAGGCGATGATAGTTTTTTTTTGCCTTAGTAATTAGAATAGTTTTAGTTTTACTGTGTTTATGTAAAGAGTTTCGATTGGATTTCTGAATCAATGAATGGAAAATACTTGTCGATATAAATCTATTGGTTTATTCCTGTGAGTGGGTCTCTATTGAGATATCTTATATTGGACATAATTTCTTGATTGAAATGTCTTCTTCTTTTCTTTGAATCTTAGTTAAAGTCCTACCTTTTAAATCTATGTAAGTGCATTTTAATTGAAGTCTATGAGCTTCAAATAATTAATTTGTTTATGATTCCAATGATTAAGTCATATTGATGAGAATTGTTGAATATGCCTTATCAACTTTCTGGTTAAAAGTGTGATGATTGCAGAAATGCATTGCTCTATTTCTTAAAAATTTATTGAAAATTATATTGGGAGCTATACCACAATTCAAAGGATTAAAAATTTCATGTTTTAGTCCAAATGTTAGTAAAGAGTTAGTGTTTCTTTGTGGGTTATAGAGTATAGAAACAAAATTGAATAAGAGAAAAATTCATTTACTAACATAGTATTACTTTTTCCATCTAGAGTAATAGATCCTACTTGTATGATAGGCTTAGGAAGATTGTCTCTGAATCTTACAACACCACCATCATACTTCACTAATTTAACAAACTTGTTTTTGTCTCCAATCATATGATGTGAACAACCACTGTCTATTTAATCCATTCAAATTTCTTATCAACATGTAATACTAAAGATTTTTCCTCATATAATGGTTCATCTCTAATAGCAACAAATCAAATCTCTTCATAATCTAAATCATCATCATCAGAAATGCCTTCACTAGGATAATAACATTCCTTATCCTTTGAATACTTAGACTTGAAAAACTTAGGCTTGTACTTAGGAACTCTTGTAGGACATATAGATGCAAAATGACCTACCTTATTGCATGAAAAAAAATTCAAAGGTAACTTTCCTTGAAATTTACCCTTACCTCTCTTTTCTCTTCTAGTAATCAGTGCAACAAGTTCATCCATCTTTCTTTCCTCTATTTGCATATGTTCCCATTCCTCAACATATTCACCAAGCTCTTCTTTTAGGTTCTCGCTATTGGTGCTCAGAAGTGCAGACATTATCTTCTTGTGTGCAGATGCTTTGAATGCAGATTCAACTTTAGGTATAGAATCTCTCATTTCAGTAGCTTCAATTTGCAATCAACATCTCTCTGTTAAAGTTCAGAGTCAAAGGTATAGTTTCTTGTATAGATATAGCCTTAGTATTGTAAACAAGTGTCAATGATCTAAGGATCTTCACAATGACTTCTTCTTCATCATAAGTGCCTCCACAATTTTTGATTCCAACCACAACCTTTGTAACCCTTTGAACATAAGCCCCAATACTTTCATCATCCTTCATTTGTAGCTTCTCCATTTTTTTTTTCTAGTTCTGTGACTTTTCTTTCTTGGTATACTTGTCTCCTTCATATAGTGCTTCTAATCTTTTCCAAATTTGGTGTGCCAAATCCAAGTCTTTAACTTCAATAAATTTTCCTTCAGAGAGTGCACTGATCAGTGCTTCCCTTGTGACCATGTTGTATGAGAATACCTTCTTTCATCATTAGTAGATGATGGCAAGTCATTCTAAGTCTTCATAGCTACCTTATTCTTTGTAATCAACCAGTAGTCGATGCCCAAACATAACAAATGAGTTCACATCTTGTTTTTCCAACTGTCAAAGTTTTCAAGATCAAATTTTGGACTATCCTTCCTATAGAATGCGATATCCAAGATCACCTCAAGCTATTAAGCTTTCTCTCTAAGTACCAGTAGCTCTGATACCAATTGTTTATGTATTGTATGGGGTGATTGTATGGAGGTGTACTATGAGAGTACTATTTGGTTACAAAACTTTGGATTGATAACACTTTGGGTTAATGGATTTTCCCATATGTTGACATCAATGAAAAAACACTAATGACAACACTAGAAGCTCAAAATTACTCAATATAGTGATTAAACATATTAAATGTATCAACCATTTCCCCAATGCACTAGCAATATCCAACATCTCATTCCCTCAAAAAATGATTTAAACATTACCTCATTACCACCGAATATAATGTCATCAACAAATATCTCAACAATTAGAATTTCATTAAAACTATCACATTTCAAGTATAAATTATTGCTATCACTATTCCTTTCAAATCTAATCCTAAATAAGTAAGAGTGTAGTCTTTGATACCATGTCTGGGATGTCTGCTTGAATCCATATAAAGATTTATGTAGTTTTCATACCATATCCTTATTTCTTTTGTCAATAAATCCACCAGGTTGTTCAATATAAAATTCTTCTTCAAGAATTCTATTCAGAAATGCAGACTTAACATCCATTTGATAAAATTTAAATCCTTTATAGGCAACATATGAAAGCAATATTCTTACATACTCTAATCTAGCAATAGGGGTAAATGTCTCACCATATTCAATACCTTCTTCTTGTGCATACCCTTTGCAAACTAATCTTTCTTTCTTTTCTAATCACATCTCCTTTCTCATTAATTTTATTTCTAAAAATCCATTTTGTTCCAATCACATTCTTATCCTTAGGTCTCAGTACAAGTGTGACCAAGTGTTATTCTTTTCAATCTAATCTATTTATTTTTTCATAGCATTTATCCAATCTTCATTCTCTAGTGCACCCTTTACTAATCTTGGCTCAAATTCAAAAATCAAACATGTGTTATCTTTCAACTTACTTCTTTTCATGACTCTCACATTCTTGTCTCCAATAATTCTTCTTGATGAGTGGTGTCTTATCACATATTTTTCTAATACATGCTCAGTATAATGTTCATCAGTATTTTCATCTCTCGATAGAGTCTCATCTTGTTCATCAGTTTCTTCTTGATTGTGTCAATTGAATTACCTTCTTGTACATAGACAAATATTCTGTAATCCTGAGTTTCCTTTTTGCTATCTTCTTCATCCCTTTCTACAAATTCATTAATCATCACATTTGCACTTTCAAAAATTTTGTTAATGGCTTTGATCAAACATTTATATTATTTTCTCTTTCATGAGTAACTAAGGAATATACCTTCATCTCCTTTTGAGTCAACCTTTCCATTTCTAGCATATTTCAATATGTAACAATTACTCCCAAAAATTGTAAAGTAACTTACATTCAGTGTGTAACCAAACCAAACTTCATAGGGTCTCTTGTTTGTACCTTTCTTTAGCTGTATTCAGTTGAGAGTATAAAATAAAGTACTTATGGATTCTCTCCAAAAATGTTTGTGCAATATTTTTATTAATTAAAAAATTTCTAGCATAGTAAAAAATGGATCTATTCCTTCTCTTAGCTATCCCATTTAGTTGTAGAGTCCTTGGTGCAGATACTTATCTCTTAATTCCATGCTCATTGTAGAAGATAGTAGAGATAAATTCACCTCCTCTATCAGATCTCAAACACTTCAGTTGTTTACCTATTTCCTTTTCAAATCTTACTTTATACCACTTAAACATTTGAAATGCATTAGATTTTTATTTTAGAAATATAGAAGACATCATTCTTGAATAATCATCAACAAAAAAAATAAAGTATCAATATCCATAATAGTGTTGAAATATCATAGGACCACAAAGGTCAGTGTGAACCAATTCCAAAATACCATTGGTAGAGTAGGATTTACTTGAAAAACTTGACTTTTTCATCTTACCAATCTGACATTCCTTACACATAGCTTTATCAGTTTTTCTTAATCTCATTAGTCCTTTTAACTCTACTCTTCTTGCTTACTCTGATCAAGTTATCAAAATTCACATGAAATAGTCTCTTATGCCATAGCCAAACATCTTCAATTTTAACAAAAAAACAACTCTTTGCATTGGTATCAAGATAAAATAAATTACCTCTTGATTATCCTCTAGTTCCAATTAGATCTCCATCAACACCATAGATCTTAGCCTTTCTATTTTGAAATTCCAGTCGGTGGCTAGTATTGTTTAGTTGTGCAATACTCAAAAGATTATAGTTTAGTCCTCTAACCCAATATGAATCATTACATTTCATCTTCTCATTTAATACAATGGATCCCTTACCTTTCATAGGATGTGGAGCATCATTGCCAGATCTAACAAATCCTCCATCATACTCTTCTAGGTTCTCAAACTTCTCAATATCACCATTCATATGATGTGAACATCCACTATCAATAATCCATGGTTTTTTTTACTTACATGAGAAACAATTGCCTTTAAATCTTCATATTTTTCTTCATCTGAGTCTTCCTTTCATGCAACATAGTCAACTTGATGCATGGGCATTCTAGGGTACTCAGTGAATGTGCATGATGGTGTGTTGTTTTGGTTCTATGGTACTTGGTTGTAGCTTTAATTGATGGTCTCAGTTATTGAAGGAGCTCAGTGGAACTTGTACTCGATGATTCCTATGTTTCTCAGTGTTTCTTGGCTTATTCGGTTGTTTCTCTAGCGCTCGATAGTTCTATTTTACCGACTAGAGTTCTTAAAGATTTGGTTGGCTGGCATGGATAATTAAATGTTTCTAAGGCTATTTGAGAGTTGACTATTGTTGTATTTAATATTTGTTTATAATAGGAGCTGACTTGGCTTAGGAGTTAATTGTTTCATCTAGCTGACTTGTGGCTAAATATTAGTATTTAAGGAGTGTTTAGGTAGTTGCTTAAGGATTAGATTTTGGGAAGATAGAAGATAAGATTTGGATCCTGCGAGATCTTGAAGATCAGATTGTTATCTGATATTTTGTAATAGAAAATCTAGTGGTTTGCATACTTGGAGAATGGGATATTGCTTGGAGGCTTGTGAGCTCAAGTTCAGATCTACCTTAGCGTTTCCATTAGTTGTTCATTGTTTTCAGAGCTAAACTAGCTAGGAGATTACATAAATACTTTGATTGTATTTGGCCCTAACCAAGAAGGCCTTACAGCCAGGCATGTTAATGAAAGTTCAATTAAAAACATTACTTTGTTGTGGTAGTCTACATTGTGGTGTTTGGATTCTTGTTTAGACTGTCCTTAATTGGATCCTCCTTACCTACACTGTGTCATGTGGTATCAGAGCTTGAAGATCTTGAGTGTGTAAACCAGTTGAGATTGTTTGCACCAGGACCTTGTTGGTGACTTATTGCTTTGGGTTTTAAAAAATATTGAAGAATGCCTCCAAAAATATTGGACCCTAGAGTGATTGCCAATCTCTGTGATGCTATGGAATCGAATATTATAGAGAAGGTAAAACCTTATTTTAGATTTGAGATGAAATTGATGAAGAATGCCATGGTCACTAAGGTCATGAGGGCTATGGATGGTGTACCTTAGAATCCTAGTACTAAAGATAGTTATGAGGAATCTACTGAAGACTTTGAAGCTATTAGATCTAGTGGAGATGACTAGAGAGATAGATTTGGTGAAGATATAATTGGTCAATTACATAGATCTGGAGCTTGGTTAAGTACTAGTTACCAAATGGAAGTTTTTACTTTCTCTGGTACTTTGAGACCTGATGATTTGATTGATTGGATTTTTGAATTAGAATACTTCTTTGAGATTGATGAAATTGAAGATCCTCTTCAAGTAAGATTGGCACAGACTAAGTTGAAAGGACATGTTGCTCTTTGGTGGAAAGAATTACAAAGAGATAGAGAAGATGAAGGTGAAATGAAGATCAATTGGTGGAGGTTGATGGTGACTAAATTGAAAGATAAGTTAATACTTGTTGAATATGAGCTTGACCTATCTAAGAAGTTGCAAAATCTAAAGAAAAAATATTTGACTGTGGAAGACTATACCAAGGAGTTCTATAAATTGACTATTTGGCCTGGACACAAAGAACTTGGTAAAGAAAAGGTAGCTCAGTATGTGAATGGTTTGTGATCTAATATTCAAGATGAGCTTGGTATGCTGAAGATTGATTCAATTGAAGATGCTTATCAGTATTCTCTGAAGGAAAAAGATAAGTTGAAAAGGAGACAACATAGTAATCCCTGAGGGAAAGAAAATATTGATCACTTGATGAAGGATAAACCAATTGCTGAAGATGAACTGAAACCTATGGAATTGAAGAAGAAGATAGGTAGAGTTATCTTTAAGGGTACTTGTTATAATTGTGGTGAAGAAGGACACCATTATTTTGAGTGTACACAAAAGAAGCTTGGTGACCGATGGACTACTATGGTAAATTAGAACATTCATAATGAACCTAAATCTAAAAACTTTCTAGTTTAGAGAACATTGCTCGGTGTAAAGGAGGAACCTTGTCAGAGGAGTAACTTGTTCAGAACTTAGTGCAAGTCTAGAGGTAAACTTTGTGATGTAATTGTTGATAGTGGTAGTATTGATAACCTTGTTGCTAAGGACATGGTTCAGAAACTTAGTTTGAATAGAATGAAGCATCCTCATCCTTATAGGATTGGCTAGTTGCAAAATGTTCATGCTCTAGAAGTGAGGGAGAAATTCTTTGTGGATTTTTAGATTGGCTAGTATAAGGATCTTGTGTTGTGTGATGTTGTGGAGATGAATAGTTGTGATATATTTCTCGATAGACCTTGGCAAAATGATTACAGATCTATGTATGATTATGTCAAGAATGTGTTTACTATTGAGAAGGATGACATGAAATTTTCCCTAATGCCTTTGTTGGATACAACACTTGGTAAGAGAAGTATGAGTATTGGTAGCTAAGTTGAGTTGGCAGATCCTGAGAGGAATGATGATCAGCATGGAGAACAAGCTTGTGTGTTATCAAGGAAAGATTTTAAAAGATAGAGGAAGCTAAAATGGAAGAGTATGCAAGGTGAAAATTTGGAGGACTTGTATGCGAAGAACTAGTTTAGGGTTTATGTGCTGAATCTTGAAAGATGTTCTTCCAGCATATGAGAACATCTTTTTGAACTTGGGGTGTTTGATGGAGGGGTATTCTAGGGTACTCAATGAATCTACATGATGGTGTGTTGTTTTGGTTCTATGGTACTTGGTTGTAGCTTTAACTAATGGTCTTGATTATTGAAGGAGCTCGGTGGAACTTGTACTCAGTGATTCCTGTGTTGCTCGGTGTTGCTTGGCTTGGTCAGTTGTTTCTCTGGCACTCGGTAGTTCTATTTTACCAACTAGAGTTCTTGGAGATTTGGTTGGCTGACATGGAGAATTAAATGTTTGTAAGGATATTTGAGAGATGACTATTATTGCATTTAATATTTGTTTGTAATAGGAGCCGACTTGGCTTAGGAGTTAATTGTTTCATCCACCTGACTTGTGGCTGAAGATTATTTTTTAAGGAGTGTTTGGGTAGTTTTTTAAGGATCATATTTTGGGAAGATAGAAGATTATATCTAGATCCTATGAGATCTTGAAGATCATATTGTTATTTAATAGTTTGTAATAGTAGAGCTAGTGGTTTGCATACTTAGAGATAAGGAGATTGCTTGGAGCCTTGCGAGCTCAAGTTTAGATCTACCTTAGGGTTTCCATTAGTTGTTGATTGTTTTCAAAGATGGACTAGCTAGGAGATTGCAGAAATACTTTGATTATATTTGGCCCTAACTTGAAAGGCCTTATAGCTAGACATGTTAATGAAATTTTAGTTGCAAACATTATCTTGTTGTGTTCTTCCACATTGTGGTGTTTGGCTACTTTTTTGGACTATCCTTAATTGGATCCTCCTTACCTACCATGCATCACAACTTCATATCCTTCTTTAGTATCATCAAATTCATCATTAGTTATACCTTCCCCAGCTAGGTAGAAAGACTTCTTACCTTTATCCTTAAAGTCTCTAAATCTTCAATGTCAGTTGTCTCTTTTGTCATTCTTATCATTCTTGTCATTTTTAGGACATATAGATGCAATATGTCCAATCTTATTACAATTGAAACATTTCAATGGTAACTTGACTTTGTACTTTCCTTTACCTCTAGGTAGTCTATTAGCCAACAATACTTCCAATTCATGTTGTTCTTTCTCTTTGGTTAGAATATTATCATATTCATTTCCATATGAATTACTATGATTTTCTTCTTCTCTTCTAGATGGTCCAATTCTCACAGATGACTTAAAGGAAATTTCAAAGTTCAGTAGACTGTTATCATAATTGTTAAGTTCAAATGCAGTTAGCTTACTGATTAGGTCTTCAAGAGTAACAACATTATTCAGTATAGATCTTAATTCATGAATTATAGATACTCTAATAGAATACTTAGAAGAAAGATTTCTCAAGATCTTACTTACCACTTCTTTATTAGTCAGTGATCCACCAACACCTCTGATGGCACTAGCAACTTCCTTGATTCTATTACAATATTGTGTGATGTTCTCTTCATCTTTCATTCTCATTTCATCATACTTTCCTCTTAGACTATCAACCTTAGATTTTTGTACATGTTGATCTCCTCCATAGATAAGTGTAAGTTTGTCCCACATCTCTCTTGAATTAGAAAAATCCTTAACATCATTAAATTCAACATCAGAGAGAGAAGAAGCAATCTCTATCATAACCAATTTGTGTTCCTATTTTTCTTTCATTTGATCAACTGTCAAAGGTTGGTAGGTGGTGGAGCGTAGTCATTACCTAATAGATGTAGTGTAGATTCTCCAATCCTAGATACAATCTAATTCTTCTTTGCCATGTTGAGAAACTTTCTTTGTTCAACTTAGGTACTTCTCTCCTCTACATCTTCAGATCTTTTACTCAATTATTTTAAACTTATCTCTTCAGAGTACTTATATTTGATATCAATTGTTAGATTATAGAGAGGGGAGGGGTGAATCAGTAATCCTTGATCCCAAATACCTTAACAATTTTTCTCTGATTAACTCAGTAGAAGCTCGGTAAAATGCTGTTCACTATTTACCGATAATAGTAAATAAACTATAACAATTAGTAAATCATTCACACAAATCATTCACAACATGTAACACCAATATTTAATGTGAAAACCTAGCTTTGGGAAAAACCATTATGGGAATTGTTACCCACTAAGAAAATACTCTTCTGAAGTACGCTCAGTTAAGAGCCAATCTGGTTAAAGAATATTACAAAACACACTATTAGGTGTGACATGGTCAAGGGATTTACCTCAGATCTATTAGGATCTTCACCCTATTAGGAGTGGTCTTGTTAGAGGGATTCAAACACTCTTTATAATGTTACCTTTTTCAAGGATTTTACAATAAGAATGTTAGGTCTACTCTCTTAAAAGATTTCTTTTCAACAAATGCTAGTAAGAAACAATAAATAAGATGATCTATAGATTTGCAACTATCTTTTCTTAATCAGATCCTTGTGCGCTCTTCAATCTTCACTTCAATTATTCATTATCCACTAGCATCAACACTTCATAAAATCCTTCTTTCCCCACTTAGAATCTCTTTGTTCCTTCTTCACTATATCAGTCGATGACTCTTCAACTATTCAATTTTCCATCCATTTTTCCATACAAGGTCATCCTTTATATAGACAATTTTTGCTCTTAATCTCTTCTATTACATTTTCCTTTGATCAATCTTAACCATTCAATTCAATATACCTTGAATCTAGATCTTAGTAATATGTTTTCTTTTCACCTAGGAACTTGAACTTTTTTTGAAACTCATTCCATCTCTTTTTCCAATTAGATCTTTCCATAGATCTTCACCTTGAATTTTCATAACCATAGATCTATTATAACTAACTCTCCTCATCATCATGATCATCTAGCTCATCATAAATAATCATTCATCCTTATGTAATATGTGTTCCTTGATCAATGTTATTCATTTGAATTTTGGTTAACTTCTCTTAGTGCCTGAACTTTTCCTTGTTGTTCGGTGCCTTGATTTCCTTTCACTTTACCGAGTGAATTTTCCTTTTACTTTTACCTTACCAAGTGACTATTCCTACTTGGTAGCCAAAACAACTTAACTTTGCAACTTGTCAAATAATCATCACCATGCTTTACCGAATTAACACAATCATACGTTAGGTAGAAAAAAATTATATTAACACAATCTAATCATTGTCCAATCTATATCAGTTGCCCAATTAAGTTCTACAACTTCATAACATCCCATTTCTTCTTCTCCTTAACTCATTCATCTTATATCATTATTGAATGATATGGAAACATAATATAAACCAAAAATCAATTGCTTGACATCAATGACAAGACAGTAACTGATCTAACCTTTCTACTATCATGTATTCCTCTTATCTTGATTCATCTTCATCATCAGCTCCATCAAATTCAAATTCTATGCTAACTTATGAGTGTTGAATCTTCACTAAAAACATCATCATTTCCACTAGTATTTTATTTCCTCTACCTCTCCCCAACACTTGACACCATTCATGATTGTGATATTGCTATTAGGATTTAACTGTGTAGTTTTTTTTGAGTCAAACTCATTGACCCATGATTCATGAGTAGTGGTTCACCGAATCCATCTCTCATGAGAATGAAATGGAACACTTAGCACTCATTGGATCTAGGTGATGCTCACAGAGGTGAAGCACTGGGACTTCCTAGGAGGTCACCCATCCTAGTACTACTCCAGCTCGAGCATGCTTAACCTCCCAGGATGGGTGACCTCCCGGGAAGTCCCAGTGCTTCAGCTCTGTGAGCATTACCTAGATCCAATGAGTGCTAAGTGTTCCATTTCATTCTCATGAGATATGGGTTCGATGAACCACTACTCATGAATCATGGGTGAATGAGTTTGACTCAAAAAAAACTACATAGTTAAATCCTGATAACAATATCACAATTTGACTTGCTGTGGAAAATATCTCCTACTTACCATTCATGATATTAAAAAATTCTATGACTAAAGTTTGTGAATTTTGGAAATTGTCATGTGAAGTGTTGTTGATGGTTGCATTGTAACATGTCATATTGAAAGTCCTTGAGCTAGTATATGAGATGTTTTAGGGGATTTCACTTTAGCACAAAGTATTATTTTCACCTACACAAGGTTTTCTAAAGGTTTGTAGTTGTTAGTGGACTGGCCTATCATGTCTTTGGAAAATCATGGAAACCAAATACAGAGCTTCTAAAGATGTACCATTTTTCTTATCTTACCACCTTGAATAGTGGGTGTGTGCCCTTGGCTAGTGTGTAATTGATCTCCTCCATTTTGTTATTTATCTCTTAATGATAAGTTGTGGATTGATCTAGTTGACTATCTAATCTCTACCACAAGGCTTTCTATAAGTGATTAAAAAATCTAGGATCCTAGTCAAATTCAATGGGTGTTGGCAGCCAAAAATATATTGTAACATGATTGGAGAAAAGACACAAAAAAATGCATTCCTTACATGCAACCAATATAGAAATATTTGAAATATCATTTACTACAACAAATAGTCATTGTGGAATATTATTATATGGGTGGTTACCTAATGAAATCAATGTTAATTACTAGAGGATTATAGATGCCTAGCTTTTTTCTTATGGGAATTTTAATGCAATAGGTAATAGAAGACTTGGTATGGTGCTCAATTTTTTTGAGTATGGAAGACCCAATGATATAGAAGCACCTAAGGTACATACACATAGAAGAGGTCAAAGGTCAATATGTGAAAAATTGTGATTCTTTGATGTAATAAGGTCATTAATGATGTATTAAAGTCCTAAAGAGTCTATTGGAACAAATATGTAAGGCTATATGCCATTTTGGTCAAAATTGTTAAAAAGTTGCTCAAGTTGTCAACTAGGTCCTAATTAGGTCCATAAGGTCAAAAGATGTAAAATATCCCATTAAAGGGTAATAAGGTTGTAAAAGGTCATAAAATGTTAATTTTTGTGTGTCTAGGTGGTTTATTCAAATTTGTGAAGTCATTAAATGTAAAAGTGCAAAATATTGCAAAAAGTTGCAAAAGTGCACCTTTGCAAAATTAACAATTTTGTAAATGTTGCACAAAAGATGTACTAATGGTTTTTGTTCAGTCCAAGAGAAGTTAGAAGAGTCTATAACTATCAAATACAATATGAAAGAGTGTTTAAGGGTTGAGATTGGATATGGTGAGTCAGTGAAAGGCTGTGTGTATTGATCAAATCCAATGTACCATTGACTATCATCAAGTTGTTTATAGGATTGAAGACCAGTCAAGTACACTTCCATCAAAGTTGGATGTAAAATATCATACGATGATCATGGAGTGAGTGAAAGGAGGGTTATTAATTTGTACACCATCAAACCAAAGATATTTTTACTGTATTTTTGGTAGGGATTTAATAAAGAATCAAAATATGTAAGTGGATAGTTTAACACAGTCATGTTTTTGTCTATTCTTGATTACTTTTCATATGATAAATAGATTCAATAAGTACCTAAAATTATTCTTTAATAAATAAGGATGAACTAGATCTATTTTGAATGAAGTTTGGTGCTTGGCCATGACCCATAGCAAGAGGTCCATTAGGTTTTGTAAAACCTCTTATGAAACCCTTAGTTTGGTAGTTGTAGACAAGGGTTTGGTTAGAACTATATTTATAACCATTAGAAAACTATGAAACTTTAGAATTTTAGAGTAGAATCATAGTTCCTTTGAATGAATTTTGTCTCTCATCAAATGGTTATGGTATGTTTCATAAATCTGAAGTTGTAGTTGACTGTTATAGTGAGTTTCTTGAGTTTTTGACAATGCTTAAGTTGTTTGATTGGATAAACATGACCTATGGCTTTATAAAGGTTGGTAAGTGTTTTTTAAGGATTAAAAAATGTAACAAGACATCCACAATGATTATATGGATAAGGAATTGAGGATGAATAGGTAGATCAGTATTAGAACTATAGTTGCAACTATACGAATGATGACAGTCTGTCTTATATTAAAGTTATTATTTTCCTTTTGAGAATATGATTACAAAGTCATTTGATATCTATCTCCATGTTTGTGGAATTATTATTGATGATTGGGAATCATCTATTGAATATAGTTTGTGTATGTAATGAAGGGAGTGAACTTATGTTAGAAGAGTAGTTTATAACTGTCTGAATAGTAACAATCTATCATAGTTAGTTTATTGGGCATTCATTGTGGACTGTTATTTTGATTCCTAATGTGATAAGAATATCAGAGACCTTGAATCATGCATAATGAAATTTTTACCAACCATAGAAATTTTAATGAGTTGAGAAACATATAACCTTGAATGTTTATTAATGGGTGAACTTATGTTGTAAGATTTATTCCTGTTGTAGGACTATGATCAGAATAGTGATATGAGTCTAATCCAATGAATAAAATGTTGGACTATGGAACTTGACTTCCATATGATGCTATAAACAAGTTATTGATTGAGTTAAAGGATGTTGATGGCTCTTTTATGTCTAATGAGTTGATTGTTCAAGCATTGAGTGTAATGTTAAAAAGGTATTCTTGTAAAGCCTTGATTGGTTAAGTAATACCTCTAATGCAGAACAAAGACCTTGAACATGATATTATTTGATCCCTAAGATGATTAATGTTAAATGACTCCTTGAAGGTTGTTAGTCTTGATTGAACCCTTGAGTTGATGAGACGTACAATATTCTACCTTTGATAGGATTGAGGAACCTATCATGATTCCATATTGAAGATTAATTGTATTGATGAATATGTCAATTGAAAAAGTTCGTAAGCATGTGATATGTTTTTTATGTGATGTTTTTCTAATTGGATCATCAGGATCCTTGAAGAGGGTTAGTTTACAAGATGTTGTGCATCACCCAATAAAATTGTTGTAGTAATTTTTCTAGTGGCTTGTAAAATGAATTGAATCCACTATAGAATAAACATTTGCAATGTATTAATTTATTACTCCCATGTATATGAATCTACAATTTTTTATGTCTAGAAAGATGTCCAAGGTGGTTTCTAGTTGGGATCTAAGATACTTACAATAGATTGAAATCCCTTGTGTAGGGTTAAGATGCAAAATTGTTTGGTTGAACTCCTTCATTTGATTGTTTTATCTATGAGTGAAGAGCCATTAATTGATATAATTATGTATCTAAGCTCTCCTAGAAGGCTTATTGAAATTGACTAAAAAAATTTCAATCATGATTGAAGGTAATGGATGCCAATTGATGGGGATTGTGACAGAGGTCATTAAGGGTTGTTTACTATTATATTCCTCTATTGTGAAATTTTTTTCATTAAATTAGCACAAAATTTGATAATAAAAGTTCCTTCTATACATATGCTTTAAGTTTACTTATTAACCTAAAACTAGCATTATGTTGATCTCCAAAAAACCTCAAAGTACTTGTCCCCAAGATGTCCCCGCACTAGGTACTTGAAGTACCCAAGTACTATGTCACTATGTTCAATGCTCAATGTTCAATGGTTTTGGTTCATTTTTTAATTTTTCTATGTTCAAGTATTTCAACTTGGTATTTTATACTGAAACATCATTTCATAACTAATATTTCAAGTTCTATATAACTAGTTCTAAGAATATTTCTATACTTCTGACATCATTTTTCTTAGTTTGTGAAGGTTATAGACCAAAGTTTTCATAGCCTAATTTTTTGCCTGTGAAGAAAGATCATGTTGGATAATATTAGTGAAGAAAAAAATAAGGAGACAATTGCTAGATTCTAGTCTAGCTTGGAAAGAAAAGGTGCTGAAAAATATTATTATCCCTACAAAAATTGTAAGGGCTTAAAGACTAGTAGAGTTTTAATCACAATAGTTGAGAAATATTGTAGGAAGCATGGTCACATTGAAGGGGGGCATGATTATCATCCAATGGTAAGCTGTTCATTATATCATTTTAACAATTTATATACATAATAATTCACCTGATGATGAGATCATGATCATGGTTTATTTATGTTGATCATTTTTATATAGGTGGAGCACCCTAGGGAACATGATATGGACTACCAAAACTCAAAGAATGTGGTTTTCCAAGTGGAGCAACATAATAGTGATCCTATGGAAGAAAATGATCATGCACTAGAAAAAAAAATTGAAGATGATGGTACAAATACATTGATGCATGACAAATTTAGTATTGGAGCAACTAGCCAAGATTAATTTGATGTTGTTCATGATCTACCTCTATTTCAAAAGGCATATGATCCCCTTTACAAAGGCTCCCAAATAACTCTTCTCTCTTTTGTATTTTTTTTGGTGAATCTAAAGGTTATGAATAGTTTATCCAACATAAAAATGTCACGTATGGTAAGGTATGTCATAAATGTCATCTTTTTTCATCTATTTTTATTGTTATTTCATCATAGTAAATAAAGGCTGAAACATGTACCATTAGTATTCTTTATATTAACAAATTATATTTTTGGTTGTATATTGGTAAGTTTTTGTAACCACCATCAAATACTTTACCTCATTCATACAAATAATTATTTACCATTATGAAAGATATTGGAATGGAGTATCAAGAAATAGATGCATGTCCCAATGATCAAAATATATATCATAAACAACATGAATTTTAAACAGAATTCCTTGACTGTCATATTACTAGATATTGAATAGATCAACTAGAAAAATAGGTGCCTCACAAGGTTGTTTGTTATATTCCCATTATTCCACATTTGAAATGATTATTTAGGTGTGAAAGCTTGGCACAATTTATGGATCACCATTCACACAATAGAAGTCAAGATGAAATTATTCGAATACCTGCAGATGGTTTTTCATTTATGGACATAGATAAAAATTGGCCAAACTTTAAAGAAGAAATTTGTAATCTTAGGATTTCATTGGTAGAAGATGATGTCAATCCATTTGGAGAGTTAAGATATATTTATTCGGTGTGGTGGCCTATTTTTATTATCAACAATAACATTCCTCCATGGATGTCAATAAAGAGGGAGCACAAAATGTTGGCAATGATTGTTCTAGGTTTTTTTTCATTTAATAGTAATCTACATTAAATTATAAATGTGATTGATGGGAACCTAACCTATTCAAAACATGCATAGATAGTCAAACATTAGTCAGAGGAAGAATATACCTAACACGTAGAAAAATATTCACAAGCCACCTCTAATAGAGATAAAATGGGAGAACCCTATCACCATTTGATTTTCTCTTAGAATAGGGATGTGGGTGTGCTCTCAAAATACAAGTGTGTCCCTAATGCTGTTTGGGAAGGATTGGGATCATTTAGGAACAATGGACACCCCATAATGGCACAAACCCAGGTATGGTGAACCTATTTTTCCCCTAGAGTCCCAAGGATCCAAATGAAGCTAGATGCAATTTCTAGGCTATGAATGCTTATGCAAGGTTGATTTTAGCCAAGAGATAAGTGTGATATAATGTAGAAATGATATGAAAATATTGAAAATGAATTAGTTTAATCCATTAATCTATACTAAGATGAGTTATGAAAGCATAAAAGTGAGCTAAATCTAACAATATTAGAAATTATGCTAAGTCTAGATGAAAATGAAAATGATAACAATGGTTAATATGAAAGATGTGAATTGGTTATGATTTCTCTTGGAAGGGAGGCTATTTATAGGATTTGAGGAAGGGCTTGGGTGAGGAAGGATGGTTAGGGTCAGATTTAGGGTTAGGGGTAGAGTTAGGGGTATGGTCAAGGGGATAAGGGTAAAGGGTTGCTCACACATGTGTGAGAAACACTAGGGAAGTGTGCTAGGGGACCAAGATGGAGGAAGAGACATAGGTTCTCATTAAGAGATTGTAATATCCATTATAGAGGGTGTAAGGGGCCATTAATGAGAATGTAAGGCTCATTAATGAGGGGGTTGACCAAAAGTCAAAGGATGAGGGTAGATTTAGAGTTTTCTAGAAGATATCTAGGGTTTAGGGAGTGATTAGGAAAGTGAGGATAGGTTTAGGGTTTTCTAGAAGATATCTAGGGTTTTTAGATTTTAAATTAATATTTAATTTATTTAAAGGGTTTTGAGACCCAATTTATTAAATAATTAATAAATTGGAGGGTTTATCATTCAAATTGGATTTAAATACTTAAAATATTCACAAGCCACCTCGGATAGAGCTAAAACGGGAGCACCTGATCACCGTTTGAGTTGCTCTTAGAATAGGGATGTGGGTATGCTCTCAAAAAACAAGGACCATATCTCAATGTTGTTTAGGAAGGATTAGGATCATTTAGGAACCATGTATACCCCATAATTGCAAAAAACCAAGTATGGTGAACCTGTTTTGCCCCTAGAGTCCCAAGGATCCAAATGAAGCTAGATATAGTTTCCAGGCTATGAATGCTTATGCAAGGTTGATTTTAGCCAAAAGATAAGTGTGATATGATGAAGAAATGATATGAAAAGATTGAAAATGAACTAGGTTAATCCATTAATCTATGCTAAGATGAGTTATGAAAGCATAAACGTGAGCTAAATCTAACAATATTAGAAATTATGCTAAGTCTAGATGAAAATGAACATGATAATAATGCTTAATATGAAAGATGTGAATTGGTTATAATTTATCTCAGAAGGGAGGATATTTATAGGATTTGAGGAAGGGCTTCGGTTAGGAAGGGTGGTTAGGGTCAGATTCAAGGTTAGGGGTAGAGTTAGGGGTATGGTTAGTGTAATACCCCAAAAATAGGCTATAGGTTCATTAACCTCTTATATCCTCAAATTGAACGAAATTGACATCAAAGTCCTAACCTAAGGCACATCTAAACATCAATTTATCAAAAATTGATTATCTTAATTCTACATCGGGGAATATTCCTAATTATCCTAATTATCTTTAATTGAATATTATTTGGCGATAAATCATATTTATCCTAAAATTTGATTAATTGAATATTTTGAATATTCAATTAATTAAGTTTAATTCTACCACTTAATTATTTAATTAGATTTAATTGCATTTATTCTTATATTATATTATTTAATTTTGACATAAATAAAAAATCCTATGGATAATTGATTAAATTCTTAAATCCAGTTGTCAATATTTAATAATATAGTTTTGAATAAAAGTTTGATTTAATAATTGATTAACCCATAAATCAGTTATTTTTAAATTTAAAATTAGTCAAGTTGAGAATAAATCACTTTATTTTTAAATTAATTCATAATAAATCATGCACAATCAGAAAAGCAGTCAACTTTAAATCAATTTTCAATTTCAATTTGTTAACTTTCAAAACTCAACATTTGATTGTAAGTTGAACTAAACTCTATTTTGAGTCAAAAAGTGCTTTTTCATGATTTATGAGTTGATCTATTCCTGATTTATTGATAACTCAAAAATCAACCTAAGTTTATCAAGAGTGATTTATGGCTTTTCTCAATGCATCCTGAAG
Source organism: Chamaecyparis obtusa (assembly GCA_027943335.1). Lineage (NCBI taxonomy): Eukaryota > Viridiplantae > Streptophyta > Pinopsida > Cupressales > Cupressaceae > Chamaecyparis > Chamaecyparis obtusa. The sequence goes on along the minus strand of BSBK01000083.1, from coordinate 1,403,387 downwards.
CCCTAGATTTCTATAAAATCAAGGCTCAGCTCTTCACAAAGATATCTCTCAAATTTGCACAATTACTCTGGCGAAATTGCATCTGAAGAATCAAGCTCTTGCGAATAGGTGATTTGTGAGATCTCTCATTATTTTTCATAACTTTGCATCCATTTTAATTTCATTTCATATCATTATTAGAATAATCTGCATATCATTTCCATTCAATTCTAGACTAGTTTCATATAGTTTTTCATATCATTGCATAAAAAATACAAAAAGATAGATTAATCTGCATCCATCCTACATTCATCTTTTAGCATTAAATCCTTCATTTAGGTGTTGCATTGTCATTGATCTCAATCTAATCTGATAATTCCATACTCACACCTACTAGAAGGCAGTAAATCGCATGGTTAGCTTAGTTTCATTTATTTGTAGATTTCTCAATTTGCTAACCTCTAATGTTTTACTGAAGTGTTGTGTCCACAACTAGATACAATTTTCACACACACATTTCAGGCACCCACCCTGGGGCCTTGAAATGGGTTTCCATTTCATTTCTAACAATTTCTATCAATTTTTTGTCATTTTTTGTCAAAACTATGATTTTTACTTTCTGTCTGTACATTTTTCATACAAGTTTTGGCAGATTGTCGTGCCAGAACCCCCTGACTATCATACAATAATTGGTGTTTTCGAGACTCATCCCTATTGTTACACATTATCATTTTGAGGTTTATTTTTTGTGTGTGCACAGACCCATTGTCGTATCAGGCTTGGATTATCGAACAAGAGGTAACTGTTTGTTGTATGAGTTTTGGCATCAAGAATTCAATTATCGTTTTAAAATTTTAGGTAGTTTTCTATATTTGATTTTTGGATTTGGACTAACAAGTAACCCTAACAATTGAGATCTTTTGTTTCTAATTGGTACTTGTTGATTCTGATTGGAAAAGTGCAACAAAAATTGCAAAATAGGTAAAATATACTAAGCATATTGCAAAGGAACTCAGGTATTCTATTGCATTTGATAACACTTCAATTTGGGACATAAAAAAAACCTCTCACATGTTAATCTTGAGTGTCTTTCCTACTTTTGTAAAACACACTTCAATTTTGGGATATAAAATGAACATAGATTTTGTTTTTTGTATATCTGTTACACATAGTAAATAGGCCCTATTAACACTATTTGTGGAGTTCTTGAGAGATTGGGCTTCATTCACAAGCTTTTCATGTGAAGTCCTTCTCAATGATAGATCCCCTTGTAGGTAGGGAGGATACTATTGTTATCTCACGTTCACTTGGTTTGGTCCTCAACTTTGATCTATACATTCTCTCTTAGTCCCACTTAGAGAGCTTGGTAGACATAGTTGTTGACATCAAAAATCTTGGTGAGATAATTTTAGTCTTAGCATGTCAAAGAATTTGTCTACTATGTTTGGGTAAAAGTGAAAAGGCTAGAGGATTATGCTATACTCCCTTTTTGGGTAGTATCAGAAACTTAGATCCTTGAATCTAGACCAAGTCCCCATGTGGTATATTTTGTGAGTCACCTTCAAAGAGGGTTAACCATAGTGGAAATTCCCTTTATTGGGTCAATCACGTGGACAAAACCTTAAGTGGTAATAGAAATTTTTGTCATGGTAGCAACACCCGCTATATAAATGTCTTTGTAGATGAAATCTCCACAATCATGGTCTCTTGTTGGGCTGTCAGATCTCCCTAGCAGCTCCTAATTGATTAAATTCTTAGATTATGTCAAAACCTTGGTGCACCTAGATTGGAGTTCACCCTCTTGAGATCACAAAAGTTACAGAGTCAGACCATTAGTAAAAACCCTAGCGAGGACAAATTTTTCATTTTATAGGACTATGTGCATTATTGAAAAACTTTTGAGAACATACACAAGTATCATTCCTAGGGATTAGCACAATAAGTCACTATTGCTTTTTCATGTGCAAGGTTGCTTTGCCTCTTGTTTATTATTTTAAGATGATTATCTACTTCCCTTGCTTGTTGTTCTATGTGTTTTCTATCTACTTGGTCATTTGGAAATGAACAACACCCAAGATGAACTATCACACAACTATTCAAACCTGGACAGAAAAATTTGCAAACAATCTAAAACTAAAAAAATGAAAAAGTTACAAATCTGAAACAAAAATCCTTTTTGGAGTCAAAATTCATCCCACAGTCTCAAAAACTCATACGCATTTTTCCCAAGAGTCATATCAAAACCCCTATATTTTCATACAGGAGACTGTATATTTTCATACGAGTTTTATCTCAAAAATCAAGGAAAAACAAACCCTGGTATCAATTGTCGTATGAGCCTTGTCAACTATTGTGCCAAAGCTAACCTAGACTCGTACGAGCCTAGAGAAACTCATATCAAAATTTTGAAAAGTTGCCAGAAACCTACCAAATTTGTCAGAGATTCAGTTTTTATAGCCTACTTCCAAATTCTGTCAGAAAATTCATTATGTCAGGAAAAAAGAAAAAACCAAAAAGAATCCAATCATTTTCCAAAAGTGGTCTCTTGAGTCTGATTAGTCTTCTGATTTATCAATTTGAATCTCATTCATCTTGTGTCAAAACCTTGTCAAGTCATCTCCAATTCAGTCTTCAACAAAATGGCTAAGTGTTGTGAGCTCATGTCTGCCATCTTTTGGGTGTCTACCCATACATATAGGGCACAGTATCCTTCATTTATGTTGAAATCAATCTTCAATCAATCCAATCTTGACAAGGTTGCATCATTTGATCTTCTTGAATCAAGTCATTCTTCAATTTTCTTAATCTTGCTCTCTTGCTTCACTCAAAGTTAATGGTGGAAACTAGAGCTTCATCACAATGAAAACAAGGAGAACAACCCAAATTCTCCTTAGCAGCATCTTCTATGATTGCTCAAATATTTCATCAACCTTACAACATAACTAAATTTGGAGAAGATGCTCTTGGTAATCTCTTTTTGAAAGGAGGTTACGTCACCTCTCCTGCATTAGTTCACGAAGGTGCTCAACAATCTCCACATCAATCAATTCTTGGTACTTCTCATCATAATAAAATGTCTCAAGGAGGAGAAAACCAAGGATCCCAAGGACATTAGTCTCAACATGGTGTGGATCAAGAACCCACACCTTCCAAAATTGTGTAATATCAAAACAATGATAACTTCAAGAAAATGATGAGGCATTTCTTGCGTGAAGAGAAAGTGACATATTTCCTAGATCTAGCTCAACAAGGAGCCAAACTTCCTCTGAACTTTAATGTTGAAGATATCTTTACTCAAGAGGAAGAAACTCTAATCACATCTATGATGAAACAAATGCATGCTATGCAAGTCAAGTTAAACAAGATGGAAAAAGAGAAAGAACCTAAAGAATTTTCTATGGAGGCTCTATGCCCCTTTCCATTTGATAAAAACTTGTACATGCCACCATTCCCAAAAAGAGTGGAGATACAAAAATATGATAAGTATGATGGAAACACTGATCCCCAAGATCATGTCAAAGAATTTTGTACTCAATCTATGGAGTTCATGCATGAACCAACCTATCTAATGCATATATTCCCTTGATCTCTAGGAGGGCCAGCCATTCATTAGTTCTCTAAAATGCCTCCAACAATCAAAACCCTTGAGGAATTATCAAACTATTTAATCAACAATACTCCTACAACATTCAATATCCAATCACCATGATCAATATCTGCAATCTAAAGAAAAAATCAAGAGAACCCTTCCTAACTTTCCTCAAGCGATGGAGGAAGAAGTTTTCACTGTATGCTTGACCTATTCTGGAAACTGAAAAACTTGAAATCTTCATCAACAATTTGTTTCCAGAACTCAATTATCCCTTACAAATGAAAAATCATACATGCTTCGATAAAATGGTAGAGAATTCCATCAAGATTGAGAAAGTGTTTGTCAAAAAAGGAGACATATCACTTCATAAAGAAAAGAAGTATGAATCTAGCTCTAGTTCCAACAACAAAGACAAAGGTAAATTCTAGAACAAGAACAAGAATGTTGTAACAGATGGCGTTGTTGATCACATCAATGTCCCATCAAAGGCACCAGCATTCAATCTCACCATGGGTACTCAAGCCATAAAAGCTTCTGAACAAAAGGCATCTAAACCTTCTCAAAAGTTGAAAGACTATAAACCATGGGTTACAACACCTAAGCATGAGTTCACTCCTTTGGATGAGTCCTTAGAATTTTCCATGAAAAATCTCTTGGCAAACAAAATCATCTCATCATACAAGACAAAATTGATAATGGAGAAATTGTAATTGACAATCATAAGAGCAACAATGATCATATGACATTCATGAAACCATTTCTAAAACATGGTCAAGGAGATTCATCTTCTCAGCCTAACATGGGTGCTAAAGTCAATTACGCCTACTCTAGAAACAATGTTATCATAAACATGGTTGAGCCATACCTATCTGAACATTGCAATGTCATCACTATTGTGAGAAAGGATAGAGATAATCAATCAACAAATGCAGTAACTCAATCACAAGCTCAAGCACATCTACAAGGACAAAACTCAACTTCATCCAATGCCCCTAGGGTTCCTTTCAATCTTTCATCTGCTTCCAAATAGAGGGCTGCCTCAAAATCATCAAATGCTAAAGAGACTAGACCTACATCATATAGTATTGGCCAATAACTCTAGCATACCAATGCAAAAATATCCATGTTTGAGTTTCTTCGGATATCTCTTGCTCATAGAGCCATTCTAGATAAAGCTCTGCTCAGTTCCAATGTTCCTGACAATCTTGATCTAAACAAATTCTAGACTATGGTTGGTCATCTGACATCTCCCCAATATATATCCTTTTCAAAGGAAGATGACAATTTGTTGAGTCATCCGCATAACCAGCCCTTACACATTGAAGTCTTAATCCAAAACCATCATGTCAAATGTGTGTTGATAGATTGAGGCGCTAGTCTAAATATCTGTTCCTACAAATTGTTCACACAACTGGGATTATCAGAAGATTCTATTTATCCTAAGAAGAAGATAACCATAAAAGCATATGATGAGCAAGAAAGATCTTCTAAAGGAACCATTGTCCTACCTATCAAAATTGGAGTTGTTATCAAAGACATCACTTGTCAAGTTCTAGATCTTCCATTGGCTTACAACGTTCTTCTAGGGAGCCCTAGGATACATGAAATGCAAGCTATTCCATCAACATACCATCAATGTGTGAAGTTTCTTTATGATGGAGTAGAGGTTACAATTCCAGTTGACATATCAACATCTTGCAATGCCTTGAAAGAAAGTGCTGACAAACTTGTTCCACATAATAGAGAATCTTACACCAAGCAAATAGACATTGCACCTACATCCAAGATGGAATACATTTCCAAAGAAGTCAAAATTAAGGACACAAGTATTGTAGAATACACAATGGAACTAGTCTTATCTCTCACATCTCTCCTGTTGTCCCCAAAATCTTACGGACAACCATCAGACAAAGTGAAACCTAATACTAAAGAATCTCAAGTCATATTTAATGAAAGTTTTGTCATAGAAAAAGTACCCAAGAAAGAGTTTGAAGAAGATGAAGTTGTGATTGCATAGCTATACAAAGATGAATCTCAATCCCAAACCATTAAAAAATGTGACTCTAAAACACCGAAAATTCCTTGAAAGTCATATGGACCAAGGAATAAACTGATGACTAAAATGGGATATCTTGGTCAAGGACCTCTAGGAGTGTGAGGTAAAGGTCTTGTGGCACCCATTGGACATGTTGGTCAACCAAAAAAAGATACTACAGGTCTATGCTATCAAAATAAACCCTTCTATCTCAAGGGGGACTCTCCTCATGTGCTAGAACAGATAGAACTAGAAGAGAACAACAGTGAAAAAGAAGAAACACCTCAATCAGACAATGATGATTTAGACAGCTCTGAACTTATTCCTTATGAATGTTTACCTTAATAAATACTAGATCTCCTTAAATATGAGGAAAAACCTAAGGAGAATATCAATTTGGTAGCTCCACAAGAACCTACTACTAAACAAGAGGAAGGTAATCCTATCACCATAACTAAAAATTTGGGATGCAGCAGTGATTTTGAAACAGACTCTCATGAGTATGAATTCAAATCAGAATCAGATGGAAATCCTACTTGGGGGATTTGTCCTGACTTTACACATGTTCTTAGATTTCCTAGGGGTCTAGATGAAGAATCAAATGACTATGAATGGGGAGTTATTCCAAAAGAAGACGAACTCATCACTGAGAAACAAGTTGATGTCATTCACCAATATTCACCTAAATCTAATGTAAGTCTAGAGGGAAATGATGAACTTAACAAGTCTGATCCACCTATGGATAAAGTGGAATCCAATAATGACATTGAGACTATTCATGAATTGAACATTTTAAGAAGTAATATCACCTTTGAATTCAAGAGTCGGGTTAGGACCAATGATGACAACACCATATGCATAAACACCATTTCCAAATCCTCCCCTACATTGACTATCCAATATCCAAAGCTCATTGACCAAACCACTACTAATCCAAACTAAGATATCTATACCTTTTGAAATGACTATGCCCTTGCTTGCTACCTCAGTGCAGTGGAACCTATAATGACTTCCATCAGTGAATCAAGAGTTAGCATGACAGAATCGGATATCAAATATCTTAGTCAAAAGAATAAAAGAAAAAAGAAAAGGAGTTCTGATGGTGAAAACCACTTTGTGGTAGTCTCAAAACCTAAAATAGTAAAAATAAAAGATGTATTTGAAGGTGAAAACCTCTCTAAGGTGCCTAAGGATGAGATATTTAATGTCCTTCTGAGTCATTTACAAGACAGATCTCCAGTATTGATAGAACCAACTCAATCTATCAAGTTGGATACAATAGAGGAACTAAAATTGATTCATGTAGCACAATCTCTTTCAAAATAAGAAAAATAGGCATTCACCACTTTCTTAATAGAGAAGAAGATTAATTTTGCATGGAATTATTTAGATATGCAAGGGTTAGATCTGAAATTGATAATGCATCATCTCTCTATCACTCCAGAAGTCAAACCTATTAAGCAAAAATTACAAAATATTTATCCACATGTTGCACTCTTAGTCAAAGCTGAATTAGAGAAATTATTGAAAGCTGGATTTATCTGAGTTTTTGACTATGCTGAATGGATCTCCAACATTGTTCCAGTGTCAAAACTAGACAAATCTATTAGAGTGTGTACGGATTTTAGAGATGTAAAAAAAGCATGCCCTAAGGATGATTTTCCATTACCAAACATAAATATGATAGTGGATATGACTGTGGGCATTGAAATGTACTCTTTAATGGATGGTTTTTCTAGATACAATCATATCAAAATTTCTCCAGAAGATCAAGAGAAAACAACTTTTACATTTGCATGGGGTACTTTTTGTTAGAATGTCATGCCATTCGGGCTTAAGAATGCTGGTGCTACATATCAAAGAGCTATGACATGTATCTTTCATGACATGATGCATCAAACCATGGAAGACTACATTGATGACACCTTAGCTAAATCAATGATAAGATCTAAACATTTGAGTGACTTGAGAAAAATACTGGTAAGAATGGAGAAGTTTAGTTACAGACTGAACCCTAAAAAGTGTGCTTTTGGTGTCACTTCTGGAAAGCTTCTAGGCTACATTGTTTCAAAGAAAGGCATTGAAGTAGATCCTACTAAGGTCAAAGCTATCATGGAAATGCAACCTCCCAAAAACATTAGTCAAATGAGAACCTTACAAGGAAGGGTGCAATCAATCAGACATTTCATATCTCAGCTAGCTCACATATCACAACCTTTCACAAAGACATTACATAAAGGTGTGAATTTTGCATGGAATGAGGAATGTGAAAAGAACTTCAATCACATCAATAAACATCTATCAAATCCTCCTATTTTGATACCTCCTATTCAAGGAAAGCCATTGATCCTGTATTTATCCGCCATAGATACATCACCGGGGGCATTACTAGCACAACATGGTGAGAACAAGAAAGAGAGGGCTATCTACTATATCAGTAGAACATTGGTAGCTTATGAGAAGAACTATTCCATGATTGAGAAAGCGTGTCTAGCTATGATATTTGCATCCCAAAAATTGAGACACTACATGTTATCTCATACAACACAACTAATAGCTAAGATTGATCCACTAAAGTACCTACTGAGAAAAGCTTCACTCCTAGGTAGATTAGCTAAATGGGTGATGCTATTGAGTGAGTTTGACATAGAATATGTTGAAAGGAAAGCTATTAAAGGCCAAGTCATTGAAGATCAATTGGCTAAAGCACCATTGTTTGATAATACACCATTATAGATGGAATTTCTTGATTCATCCATCATGCACATATCTTCTAGGACTTGGCATATTTTCTTTGATGGATCTTACACATAGAATGGATCTGGAGCAGGTATACTATTCATAAAACCATAGGTTACAATACCTAAAGCATTTAGAATCAAGTTTCCTTGCACAAACAATATTTCTGAACATGAAGCTCTACTTAATGGCATGAAGATAGCAATTGAGTGGTGAGTGATAGAATTACACATTCATGGAGACTCACAGCTAGTCATACACCAAGTTAATGATGTGTACCAAATGAAAGATGAGAAGCTTGTTTCCTGGTAGATGACTTAAAGAAATGTTTCAAATCTATCACATTTGAACAAATTCCTAGAATGGAGAACACAATTGTTGATGCTATGGAAATGTTATTATCTCTACTACAGCAACCCGAACATGAGTTATGCTACAAGTTGCTGGTGGAAGCATTGTTGTTCCCTGCATATGACTCCCCCAAAACCTACATGATTTGCACTATTGTTGGTTATGATTCTTCCAAATACAAAAAAAATTTCTCCTACCTTTGAGACCAAATCATTCCTGACACCTTCAACTGACATGAGAAATGTTACCTTATCTGAAACACATCTTGGTATGTCATCATTTGTAATGATCTATACAAACGGAGTCTAGATGGTACACTTCTTAGGTGCTTAGAATGTGAAGAGTCTCAATGTGCATTAGAGGAAGTCCATGAAGGTATATGTGGATCACATTCCAACAGTTTAACACTATCTCAAAAACTTATTAGGGTTGGGTAATATTGGCCTAAAATGGAAAAAGAGGCTATCAAATTTGCTAAGAACTATCAAAAGTGTCAAGTACATGGAAACTTGATTCATGCACCAGGGAGAGATCTTATTCCCTTTACTACATAATGGCCTTTTCAAAAATGGGCATTTGATCTGATTGGAGCCATTTATCTACATTCTTGTAATAGACATACCCATATCATTACAACTACAAACTATTTCACAAAATGGGTAGAACCAGTTCCTTTGACTCAAGCAACTGGCAAAAAAATTTCAATGTTCATTCTGAACTACATCATATGTCGGTATGGAATCCCACATTCAATAGTTACAGATAATGGTGGCCAATTCAAGAACAAGGATTTAGATTCCTTATGCTCTAAATTCAAGATTACACAACATTGGTCATCCATATATTATCCTCAAGGGAATGGACAAGCAAAGGCATCTAATAAGAATCTATTGAAAATATTGCATCACACAGTTAATAAAATAAGAAGAGACTGGCATCTCATGATCAATCGAGCTCTTCAAGTATCAAAACACCCACTAGGGCTACACCATTTTTTTTAGTTTATGGGTCTAAAGCGGTACTACCTATTGAGGTTGAAATCCCATCACTAAGAATCAGAATGCATGGTCTAGTAATTGATGATGACTACAGAGTGTCTAGGTTGCAAGAACTTGAGCTACTAGATGAGCACAGGCAAGAAACATATGATCATCTTAGAGTATATCAGAAAAGAATTTCTAGAGGCTACAACAATAAAGTTAGACACAAAGAATTTCAGGTTGGCGATCTAGTCTTGAGAGAGAATCCTAAAAATCAATCACATAGAGAATGTGAGGGGAAGTTTGAACCCAACTGGCTGGGTCCCTTTTTTATCATTGCTACTTTTGGCTCTGGAGTGTATCACTTCTCAATGACTAAAGGAGAATATCTTTGAGAACCAATCAACATTCTCCATTTGAAGAAATTCTATGCCTAAGGCATTCTATCTTTTGAAAAATGTCCTGAAAAAATCATAAAAATTAGAAAAAGTCTTGAAAACATGAACATCTTGGTGAAAACCTAGCAATAGGTGCCTTGATGATTCACAAAAAATTTAAAAAGATCAAAAGTAGAAAAAAATTTAAAAAATGAAAAATACAAAAAAATGAGGAAAAAAAAGTGCCTTGGTGAAAACCTAGAAATAGGCGCCTTGGTAGAAAAAAAAAATCTCTACCAAGATAGTGAAAACCTAAAAAATGAGCACCACTTATTCAAAAACACTCCATCTATTAGTGCAATCTTGGTATTTCCTAGCTTTCACTCTACTTTCATTTGTACATATCTCTTGGTTTGTTTCCACATTCCTTTTTTCAATAAAGTCGATCTGTACACCAATCAGAAAAAGCGTCAGTATCCTATGAATGTTCAAACTTGGGGGAAATCAATGTCATATCCTATAGTCCTTAGTAAGTCAGATGAGTCCTATCCAATCGAAGTCCTTTGAAGCTACATCTGAGTCAGTCAGTTAGTCTCATCACCAGAAAGGATTTTGCATCTACAACACAAACAAACATCAAACACAAACTGAAAACAACCTATGCTTTTACAGGCTATTATCTCCTTGTATGCTTACTGATTCACATTGAGATTTTTGTGTATTTTGTCCCTTCGAGCTCTTCGATGATGTCCTTTATTAGATTTAGAAAGTGATGATTGGGGGAAAAATATTTTCTTTGTCTTCTATGTGAAAATCTAACAACTTTGGAAATTCTAGATTGAAATAGTGTCCATCTGTAAGAGCCTCCATCCTGTATTAGATGGCCATGAGTACCTCAACCATTGATACCTGGAAAATTTAAGGAAGTTTGATCTAACTATTATCTTTTTGAGTGAGTTCTTACTCCTACTATGAAATGTGATCTTACCTAAGGATGTGAATGATAAAGGGTCACTATGGGTAATTCACATTGGATTTAGAAAAATATCTTGATTGCTTGATGTGTTTGCACTGCAAGGTGTATTTAGGTCATCATGACATCTATGTTTTGATGCTTATACAAATTTCTATATCAAAATGGACATGATATTCAGGTTATCCTGGCATTTGTGCCTTGGTGCTTATATCTAATCCAACATTCTAAAAACAAAATCAATATTCATATGTCCATGGTTTTCTAGCCAGTGGGTGTTGTATTGAATTTTGAGCATACAAATAGATGTTCATATGTCTATAGTTTCTTAACTAGTGGATGTTGTAGTTACCTAAAAATTCAATGATGAAAATGACCAACACATGATTAGTGACTAAGTCTTAGGTCTTAGGTTTGCATTTCATTTTGAATTTCATTTTTCACTTTGCATGATTCCATGATCTCACGATGGCCAAATTAACTTGAGCACTTAAATGATTCTTTAAATGAAAATGCTAGACATCTCACAAGAGCTGAATCTCACACAAAGGTTTCTTCATAGAACCGCAAGTAGTCACCATCCTAGGTTAGACATCCATTTTGACAAATGACTGAGTACTTGCCTTCATCAATACCTACAAAATATATCATGTGAATCATTGCATTTACATTGCATTTCATGATCATTTCATCTATTGCATTACACTACATACATGTGCATCCAAAAGCATAATCAACATCATACATTTCCATACAATTATCCATAATCACATACATTTGCATCAATCCATACATTTGAAAGAAATCATTGCATTACATAATCCATACATTCTACACTACTCATAGAATTTACATCACATGATATCATCATAAATAAAAAATGACAAGTACAAATGAAGTCATAATGCAAAAAATTGATCTTATATATATCATATAACCGAAATAGTTAAGGGTTCACTATTGGCACAATATAAAAAAGAATGAGCTCACATGAGCTATCAGATCAAATCAATATCTATGGACAAAATGACAAAAAAAATAGAACAACAAGACAGATTAGCTATCTGCATGATCCTCTGCATTAGTTGGAGGTGGCGCAAGTGCATCTGGAATGGGGTTAGCCCTGGGTGCTCTAGCTCCCTTTGAGGCAATCATATATTGAGAGTATGTTGAAACTCTCTATGCAGTAGGTACAACAACATAGTATGCAGACACATAATACGCAGCCTATGCAGTATGATGTGTGACCTATGCCTGCAACAATTTGCAATCTCCCTCTCACGCTACACACTACCTCTTAGACTCCTTGAGCTGTATCTCAAGAGTAGTAATTTGTGCCCTCAAATCTTGAACCTATAGTCTGAGTCTCCTAATCATATCTGGAGGAGTCTTCCTCAATCTAGGATCCACATCTGTGCCTAGCATCTCTGTTTCCTCTGTAGGCTGATCAACAGCCTTTTCCCTATGCACCTTGAGGCATCTGACCTTAGCACCTAAATCAAAATCTAGATCCACCTATGCCACATCAGTTTCAGTACCTACATCCTTTTGTGCTCCAAGTACCTCATCAGCACTACCAATACTACCCAGTGTACCACTCTCCCCTATAGTAGATCTCCTCTATAACACTATAGGTCTTCTTGCTAAGAACTAGGAGGAAGAGGTGGTCTAATCTATCTAGCTGGTCTTTGTGGTGGGGCAACTGCTCTAGGCCTCAAAGGTGTAGGTTGCACAATGGGAATCTACACATCTCAATGCCTTTAGCTTCTATCCATCAGTGCACCTATAACATCTACTACCTCTTCCATTCTCAGAATCAACTTAGTGGGATCTGAGAATCTACGCATAGGGTGCTATGCTAGCCAAGAAATAAAAGCATCTATGATCCCATCATCTAGTACCTATGGCCTGTAATCCCACTCTCTCAGCACAATACCTATATACTCCTGGCTACACAGTGCATAAGATAACCTAGTTGTCCATCCAAGTCCTATCTCTTGGACTAGCCATGCATATGTAGTGTAATCCTATGGGGAATCCTAAATAATACCATACTGCTACCACACCCATGTGATGATAAATCTCTCAAGAACTATAGAAGAATGACCTATCAATACTCAACTCTGGTAGAAGTAACTAAACTGAGATCATGTAGTAGGCCATGTCTACACCTGTAAGTATGGTCGCAAAATAACAAAGGTCATATCATTGAGGTCCCACCTCCAATACTATGTGATCCCCATGTGAGCCTATGTCACATATACAAAATATGCCTAAATCATGGGCTCCTCCAGCTATCTATGTGTCTGACATATCAGTCAATATATTGGGATGTGCTCCCATGCCTAAATCTATAGAACTAATGCACAATAAGAAAAAGATTTTCTATCTTGATAGACTATCTCGCGCATCTCAAAGAACACTTGTGCAAGCATACACTATCCCCATCTGAGCTTAGTAGGATGGGCCATCAATCAAGCTACCATAGGGGCCCAACCCATTAGAAGACCATTTTGCTAATGGTCAGACATGATGATCCCACCGATCATCCCTGCTATGATGCACTCTAATCTATGGGTGTGCCCATATCTCTAAACTAAAGTCTCCCATGAAATAGACTGAGTCAATTGAGTATCATCACCAAATAGTCTCTAAAATGCAAGAAGACTAGCATTCCTTAAAATAACATAATTAGGATGAGGACCATGAAATGGAATACACAGAATCCTATATACATCCTCAGGGCTGATAGTAATCTTTTTGGTGGGGAGGTGGAAATTCGGTGTCTCCAAATGAAAGCACTTAATAAACATAGTCAGTAGTCCATGGTTCACCTGAATCTCAGGCATATAGATCAGATACTCAAACCCACACATAGCTAGATGCACTCTCATTAGGTCAAGCAGTGACACACACAATCTCTGGGTCACCAAGTGAGAAATCTAGACATGCACATCGGGGTAAATGGCCTACACAACATAGAAATAGGGTACCCTATCAGTAATTTTGTCAAAAATTAGGTTATCGGTATAGGAATTGCAAAGTTGAACAGTTCAAAAGGTACATTAAATGCTAAGGACTCAACCTAAGAGATAAAAAAAATAAAAAATTTGACCTAAGACTTAGAAAAATGCTCTTTGTTTTCCATACGACTTTTCAAACTAGTATCAAAACTCGTACAAGTTTATAGAGGTTCCTGTATGACAATTCATGAGTATACAACAATCTAAGGGTTGTCATATGACATTTGAGTGACTTGATGAAATGTTGTACGACACATGGGTCCCTCTCATATGAGTTTCTAACAGCCCTGGGATGACACTGTAAACTAATTTTAAAAGTCATACATGTCCCTGGGGACTGTCATATGAGTTTCTATGCTAAAAAAATTTAAAAATGAAAATTCATATGAATAAGATCCTAAAAGCATTAAACATGAAAAAATTGAATTCACAGAGGCACAAAGATCCACTTACCGGGTTCCCGTATTGGGGAGGTCATTGGTATTGTCGGTTGTGCTCGAATTGGTGTGAGGAGATTGAAACTATCACATTGGCCATTTTTCTCTCAAAGGGCTTTGCATAAATCACAAAAGACAAAAGTGAATAATGAATTGAAAATGACCCTTCCGGGCCTTATATAGGTTTTGACCTAACTTTTCAAAGTGCTCTGTTTTCCACAAAAATTGCACCCTTGGCTAATTTCAAAGTTCTAAATCTATTTTCAGGATCAAAACTAAAATCTAAGATCATTTACATTGTAAAAATCATGATTTAAAATTTTCAGACCTAGGACAGCCGACTGCTTGCATAACTGTTAGGAATAAGGTGTCTCAACCTTGGATAATTACTATTCATATTATTTTTTTTGTAAAATGTATTTCTTGCAAATAATGTAATTAAGTGTGAGTGTACATGTCTAGTTGGCATGTTGATGTGTCACTCCACTTTATGTGTTGGCATCTTGAATTGTGTGTAAGGAGATCATGGCTGAAATGGTTATGACAGATTCCTATGACACATAAGAGCTATGTCTAGAAGATTCAATGATAGGTGAAGACATGTGGCAACTAATAAAATTGAGTACTATACACTCTTCCCCAATCATGGGATTTTTTTGGGTTCATATTTTCTTGGAGAATGGTAAAACTCTAATACGACTATCTTTGGAAGTTGCCCTAAAAAGGGAAGCGCATGATATAAGTGTTTTTAGGGTTGCGAAGATAGGTGAAGTTAGTGTATTGTTGGAACATTTTATGCTGTCATGATTTGTCTTCAAGAGTTGGAAATCTTCTGAAAGAACTTGCATTGTAAGTGTATTGTAAACTGCAATAGTTTTGATAAATACATTGTGCAGGTTTTGGAGTGCTGGGGTTTTTACCAAAAGGTTTCCCTAGGATAAATCATTGTGTCATTCTCTATTTTATGTATGCATGGTATATGGCTGCAATATCATTGTTAAAGTAGTTAATAAATCTGAAATTGTAAGGATTTAAAAGAATTTGCACAATATTTTCCTTTAGAGATTAGTGTAGGAAGTTGTTTTCACACCTGAGTTTCCTTACAAGTGGTATTAGAGCCTGATCAACTTTTGATCCTAGTTGTTGGGTAGGGTTTTTTGAGCTAATCTCAAGTTGAGTGGGATTTTTGTGTAGAGCATTCTGAATCTTATTTGTAGATTGAAATGGCAAGTTTCTCATATAGTAGAATGGAGGTAGAGAAATTTAATGGCACTAATTTTGAGTTGTGGAAACTCAAGATGGAAGACATGCTTGAAGACCGCGATCTGTGAGAGGCTACTTCACTTGATGTGAAACTTGTAGTGATATCTCAAGCAGATTGGGAGATCAAGGATCAGAAGGCTAAGGGTCTCATCAGACTCTGTCTAGCAAATGCCATTCTTATGAATGTTCTTGATGAGACTACTACAAATTCTTTGTGGAAATGGCTTGGGTCTATGTATCAGGCCAAATCTCTAGTGAATAAGTTTTTCTTGAGAAAGAAGTTGTATTCTTTAAGAATGGATGAAGGTGGATTTGTAACTGATCATCTCAATGCATTCAATTTATTGATTGCACAGTTGGCATCATCTGGTGCCAAGATCGAGGAGGAGGATCATTGTATGACCCTGCTTTGTTCCTTGCTAGATTCATGGGACCATCTTGTGATGGCTCTCAAAAGTACTATAGTCACATTCTATATGGATGATGTGGTGTCTTTTCTACTATCTAAGGAGATGTGAAGAAAGACTTTAGATTTGTCTAAGGAAGCCCTTGCTGTTCGCAGAAGATCCAACGACAGAGGAAAGCAGAATGAAAAGTCAAAGAAGGGTAGATCCAAATTTAGTGGGAGTTCTAAGACTCTTGTAAAGTCCAAGGAGAAATGTTGTAACTATGATAAAACTAGGGACTTCTGGAGGGACTGCAAAGAATCAAAGAAGAAGAAGAAAGGCTCAAATTTAGCTTCCAAAAAATATCAAGAAGATGGTGATGCTTTTATTGTAGCTTTGGTAGCGCATGCCTCTAATGATGTGTGGTTTGTAGACTTAGGTGCTTCTTTTCACATGACCTCTCATCGAAATTGGTTCTCAAAAATATGAAGAGTTCGATGGTGGAAAGGTGTACTTGGGTGATGATTCTCACCTAAAGATAGTTCAATGCGGAAGGGTCACTATTAGATTTCCTGATGGACAAGTAAAGGGAATCAACGAAGTTATGCACATTCTAGGTTTGGCACGAAACCTATTATCTATAAGTATGCTGAATAATGTAGGTGTACAGGTTTTTTTTTCGAAAGAAGGATGCAAGATGATGAGAGGATCGATAGTGCTTGTGAGGGGTACTAGGAGAGGTACCTTATTTCAGCTAGATGCATTTATTCCTCTATGTAATAGTTCTTCATCCTCACCATCTGAATGAGAAATGAAGAAGTCTATGGTTATTGGTTCCGATGGCAGTGCAAACACTTTGGAAGGTAAGCTTCCTATTGAAAAGACAATGTTGTGGCATATAAGATTTGGTCACATTGGTGAAAAGGGTCTCAGAACCTTGAAAAAAAAAAACCTCATTGAGGGGTTAAATGATTGCAATATCGAGTTTGAATTTTGTGAACACTGTGTCTATGGTAAACAAAATCATGTTCAGTTTTACTCTAGTTCTCACAAATCTTCTAATGTTTTGGATCTTATTCATTCTGATATATTTGGTCTTGTAAAAGTTCCTTCAATCTCCAAGTCTGTATTTTTTGTATCTTTCATAGATGATTATAGTAGAAGGACTTGGATTTATTTCCTTAAAAGTAAGACACAAGTTTTTAGTTGGTTCAAAGAATTTAAAGCTCTTGTAGAGAATCAGACTAGTAAGAAGATTAAGTGTGTGAGAACTGACAATGGTGGTGAGTTTTGCTCAGCAGAGTTTGAATAGTTCTATAAAGAACAAGGTATCAAGAGGCATAAGACAACTCCTTACACCCCATAGAAAAATGGAGTTGCAGAGAGAATGAACAGGACACTGATGGAGAAGGCTAGGATTATGCTTAGTGGAGTTGGTTTAGAATAAAAGTTTTGGGGTCAAAGCTGTGGCCACTGCTAGCTATCTAGTTAAGAGATCTCCTACATCAGCTCTTGTTGGTAAGACACCCATGGAGGTGTGGTCTGGTAAGAAGCCTTCAATTAGACATCTTCATGTTTTTGGTTCTGAACCTTATGCACATGTTCGAAAGGAGAAAAGATATAAGTTGGAAAACAAAGCTGTCAAATGTATTTTCATCGGATTATGTGTTGGTGTGAAAAGATACAAGCTTTGGGATCATGTGACTAGTAAGGTGTTGTATAGTAGAAATGTTATTTTTAGAGAGCTAACATCTTCTCCTATTGTGCTACAACCAGATGAAAAAGAAAAGGAAAAAGATGTTTAGTTGCCTCCTACCCTTGAGAAGACTAAACAAAGAGACCATGTTGGGCCTAATGATGAGGAGAGCTCTAGCAGCTCTGATAGTTCAGAATAAGAGGAAGAACAACTTCAACCTTAGCCCTTGAGGAGATCCACAAGAGAAAGAAAGAAACCAAAAAGGTTTGGTTATTCTATGTTAGATTCCAATTCTACTTTTTCTTTGATTACTAACACTAATGAGCCTAGCTCTATGAAAGAGGCTTTGGGCATGGATGATGCAGGTGTTGGGAGTTCCCTTTGATCTTCACTTGTAGATTTATACTTTGATGGATAACTTAAATAATGCTTTGACTCTATCACCACTCTAAAGTTTACAAGAAAGCGGGCCAATTAACAAGGATCAAAAGAGATCCTCCTACACTTTGAGCCTTAATGCTCACGTGGGTGTACCCTTGACTCACTTCTCTAAGGGAGTCTAAAAATGATATATAACTATATACTCCTTACTACTAATTTAAGATTTTATCATTTGAATGTGTGTGTGTGGTTAACAATAATGAAATACCTCTAGAGAATGGACCAATGCCTTAACCTAGGAAAAAGAGTCACCCAATTACATACATCAACTGAATACCTTAATTCAAACACAATTGAATCTAGGATAATTGCTTTGCCTATTACCCTTCTCCCTCAGACACAAGGACATCAAATTCTTACTTGGTTGCAAACTCACTAAACCCACCTGAAAGACTTTAATCCTAACTTTGTTAGGAACTCAAAGATGACTTCACAATACTCTTTATTTACCATATGATAATACACTTTGTGACATTAACATATATGATTTTAGAACCGAAACAAGAAGACATACACAAATGCAAGATTGGGACTCAATAACATTCTCATTAATATATTCAGAATCAACATACAATCAGAATAACACAAAGATAGGAAAAGACACAAAATCCAGCTCCTCTATTAGTAAAACACCATTAACAACCAGCTGGGACCAAAGAAAGTCTTGGAACCCCTTCTCAGTCAAAATTCTACAATATATACTCCCTAGTCATCTTGGAATTCGCAAAGAGAATGCAAAAAGCTACGGATGACTTAGGGTTAGGGTTTCAACTACTAAACCCACTGGAAATGGTCAAAAATTAATTACAGGGGAGAAACCCAGGCAACCAGGAGAAGACAAGCCCCGAACTGATCCTCAATCATGAAAATCTCACTGAGAAGGTACTGAGAATCAAAAAAACATCCAAAATGTCAATCCTTTGGCCACCTACAACATGCCTCGAGCATAAAATTACATAGTAAAAACCCTACAGATGATCACGGCACACCCTGGACCACACTGCAATGGCAAAAATATCATCTCCCACTAGTTCTAATCACTTTTGCATTGAATTTTAGTCCTTCCTATCGCTAGAAAACCCTCAGAAATTCAAATTTGAAAAACAAAGGCTACCTCCAAGCACCTGTAGCAAATCAGTGGTCTAAATTTAAAATTAGATTAATTTTAAGTCATGGCCATTAGATTTCTCCCTTTCATGGTCTTTAAAGATTTAACCTTACAAGGAATCCTGGTTTACATTTAGCGATTACATGATAATACTTTTTCTATTCGTGGGATGAAACCTTAACCCATCTCTAACTCTAGCGAACTGGTGACCACAGGAAAACATCTAGCCTTGGCCCTACATCTAGTGAACTGGTGACAAGAGACTTTTGTTAGTTTGTGAAGAACTTTATCCATCTGCCAGAAAGTTTAGCAATTATGTGAATGCTTGTTCGCTGAATGCTAGAACATTTAGAGAATCACCAATTCATTGTGTGAATGAGTGGGGCCCCTTAAAATTTGTCAGCCACTAAAAACTTATCCCAACTGCCAGGACCCACCTAGGCCGGCCTACAAACTACCACATGTCTTTATATCATTTTTTATCTATACCCAGTCACCACTGACAAAGGACCCACTGCAAAGCTTTCCCTTTTAGTGAAGATCGACAGCTATTGCCATACCGCTGACATATTCATCATGCATCTCCGATCAATAGTATCATGAAAACCATCAGATCATGCAGTGTATTAACTTCCCTGAGACTGGCGGACCCACTGACAAGTCCACCTCAGCACACCTGGACCAATCACCATTCACCAACTAAGAATACGTAGTAGTGGACCTGCCTAAAGAAAAGGCTACATCACTCAATAGAATCAATGACCATCTAAAAATATCATACATCTGACACATCCCTTGCAAAGACATGCCCACCGTTGATCCTCTGATAAGACCAGGACCCTCTGACACATCCGAAAACTAGGTCCCAATGACAACAAGCCACTATGAAAATACATGGATGAATCAAATAATGCCAATTGTGCCTGTGTAATCGGACCCACCTACAGTCTTAAAGAGAATCAATGGTTGTCTCTATACCGCTGCATTATAGGTCAAGCATGTTTCATTAATGGTATAATGACAGCCACAAGATTAAATCAAACTTTAACCTACCTGAATGCCAAGAAGACTGGTCCCACTGATAGGATTCCAACTCATACTATGTGGACCAATAAAATTCCTCTAGATTAGAATAGTAGGCAAGTGGACCCACATGAGAAAAGGCCTACATCATCGGGAAAGATCAATGATCAGCATAAGATCTCAGGCGTCTGACACATCCCTTAGGAACTTATGCCAACCGTCAGATGGAGATGTCATTAGAAGACCGGGCCCAGAAAACTACGTGAACATGCGACCAAAGAAAAGGAAACCACCACACCAAGTCGCAAATAGTTAAGAGATAAGCCGCTAGGAACATGAGAATACATGACCACAAGCAATCGCTAGTTTGTAGAAAGTTGAGAAATGACCGCTAGGCAACACCTGAACAAGCGACAAGCTAAGAAAGAAATGCACACATGCAAATTAGGAAATTTAAGTGACCTAATAAAGGTAACATGAAATTAGAATAGGGCCAGGGTTTTTCAAAGGGTTTTGCACCAACAGCTAGTTTTTGAATTTTTTGCTAAGGGTTTTAGCTAGAGACATGAAAAATGACACAGAGACCAGAAAAACATACTAAGACCATGAAATTTTTTGCACGTGCTAATAGTGGCTCTATTTGGGGATGTCTGCCTCCTGTAGGCATAACAAGGACTTAGAATCATGTTGGGTGAGTAAGAGTCACCTTTTTTTGAACTTTTCAAGTTCTTGTGTCAAGCTTCACTCTGTTCATTTTTCCACCTTACTGGTCTTCCCACGAGTCTTCATGCATTTGAGTTTGTCAAATCCAAGCTGTCAGCGTCGTTTGTATCAGTTTGACCCATTTTAAACTGATAACATATCCTTTCAAGTCATTTGAATCACTTTGAACCTCTTCGAACTCCGGTTCGAAGTAGTTTGAAGGAGTTCAAAAGTGGCCTAAGTCTTTTATTACTAACGATGTGTTATGCAGGAAGGCGTGCAGCATTTTCCTCTTGAGAGAGTTTGAACCTCTTCGAACTTTGGTTCAAAGAAGTTCAAAGTAGTTCAAACGGACTACCGGCGTGATCAATAATGATGGGATGTCCTGACAAGACGTGCCATATAGACGTGGTGTGATTTCATTGGAAGGGCCAGTGCGCAGAAAATGAGGCAATCACTTGCACGATTGAGAAATATTTGGTTTGAGATTGAATAATGATGATTGAAAAGGTGGCGGATCCCGAAGAGTTAATTTGATTTGAAGGCATTTATTTCTTATCACCACTTGGTATCAAAAAACCTATTAATACTCGCGTAATGGAGTATATTTCGCACTTCAAGTGGCAACTAAAAATAGAAACTGGGTAAGTCATTTTTCCCTATTGTACACTGCGGGGTCTGGGCACTGGAAGGGTGGTCTGGTCAAAGTGCAAAGCGTACAGGTAGCTTCTTTCAAGCTCTACCTTTTCATTTCTGGTTATTCCTTCAAATTCATTAGTTCAAGCAGTGAGCTGGTAGACTTTCATATTCTTAGGCAGGCATGAGGTCTGTCATGCATTTCTTTGGCAACGTGAAGAATCTTGAATGTAAGGCCCCGGTCATAACAGACACGGATCTTTTAAGGGTTTTAGTTGATACTATACCTTCAAAACTCTCAACTCGTGTTGACGAGGAGTACATTGTAGAAGTCCTAGCTAGTGGGTTGTTAGAAGCGGCTGCTTTCCCACCGCCTACTATTTGTCCAAAATTGGTACAAGAATGTATCAATAGATACGATGTAAAGTTGAAGAGTATTTTGAACACGGATGGTCAAACCCTAATCCCAGTTAACTGCAGAACCATTTCAGCAGTCTTCAAAATACCAGATGAAGGTCTGGTCAACTTCACGCCGACCCAGTCTCTGGCCCAATTCAAGGAAAGTGCTGATAAAAATAAGAGTCACATAGCGAGAAGGTGGACGAAGACCAACTATAAAGGAGGGTCACGATTGCCCAAAACTCTCACCAAGGATCATATGAACCCCCTAATACATGATTTGGTTGTTCTCCTTCACTGATTAAAAGGTTCAGAATAGGCCCTATCCTTTGATGAGTGGATGTATCATTTTGTAGAAATCATCTTAGAAGGAAGTCAACACATTGATTGGGCTGAAATTATAGCCGCATCTCTTCGGGACCAGCTCAGATAGACTCAGATGACTAGGGAAGGATTTTACATATCTTCGTACCTGATGTATTGCTTGGCCTCCACTCAGGACCTATACCCTATTCAGAAAGCTCCCTGGAATGGACATTTATTTATCTATGAGTGTTGTCCATTACTGAGAAGAGATAAGGTTTTGGAGGATTATAGAACAATACATGATATGTTCTGGGAGAAATTACGTCAGGAATTGGCTGGCAGGCCTAACCAGAGGATTTCAGACAATGCGCAGAGATTAGTTAAAGTATTTGGCAGCTTTTATATTCAATTTCCCCATTTTACTTACATTCGGGTAGGAGGATTTGAAGAAGAACCATTGAAGCTGCCTAGGTACGCTTTTGACTGTTTCATTCTTGCAGAAGTTTGCAGATAGTTGTTCATTGTCATTTAAACAGCTCTCCCGGAAGATAAATGGAACTCTCTGTTCCCAGTGAAGTTAGGCCACTTAATTTGTAACAGCATGCTGGACGCATCTGTTGTGGGGAGTAATTTACTGAACTTCCACATGCCTTTCTATGAACCAAGAACAGGGTTCGATAGTAAAGGCTTTGCCAGATAGACCCTGGGATTAGGAAAATGCCCTTCACCAAGTTACCATCTAGAGGACCTGTGGGAAGATCTTGGCAATGAAAAAATGATTTGGGAACGAGATAGAACTAGGCTTACGGTATCTCAGATTAAACTGCTGTAGTTGAAGTTTGATACCAGAAATATAGAAGATGATGATCCAGAGGTTCCCCGTCCATCCGTCATCTTTTCTGAGGGGGATGCTATTTCGGTCATCGATTGGAGTAGAAAGGAGTCTAGTGATATCAGACTCTGGGCCTGCAGCATTTTTGAGGAAATAGAAAACTGGATCGTGGCGAAGAAGAAAGATGTTCAACTTCTTACAGATACAAGTCATAACACTAGTTCGCCCATTAAGAGTGTAACACAAGCCCTTGCTAATAGTTCTCTTTTGTCATCGAATGCAGGTGAGAAAATACTAGTGAAGGAGAAGATGGCCTCGGTGAAACATCCAACCACACCAAGGTCAAGACCAAGGATGAGATCTGAGAGGAAAAACCAAATGGCCTCAGATGAGCCTGATTATCTAGATGACGTCAGTGACCTCAATGATGAAGATCTCACCTTCACCCCCGATCATAAGGGGAAGATGCAGGAAGGTCTCACACACTACCAAGACCTATCTCAGAATGCAGATGCACTTGTCAAGACCCCTGACAATCGAATGGTGTCCAGCACAGTCCCACCTTGGCTCACGGAATCAGTTAATAAAAGGAAAAGCTTCAAGCCTCTATCTATGCTAGTTAAAGAAATAGTGACGAGGTACGCAGCTTGTACTCTGAAAGCAAAAAGGATGAAGAGTGATGCGAGGCTAATAACAGATCCTTCTATCGGGAAAGTCACTGCTAAAATTGTTACAGTGAGATCTATGGGAAATACCCAAGATCCTGAGCCCGAAGATTATGAGATAACGAAGATGGATTTCAGAGTGCTGAACAGGGACTTTCGCGATCACATTTTCAAATTCTCTGCCGATCATATGCTCGGACAGTCGCAGAAGGATGACAAAGAGAAGCAGGAGTTGAAACAGATAGTCTCAACCATGGCGAAATTCCTATCTTTGCTTGCTGAGAATGGTGCAATACCTCTAGCGCAGGCTCATCAGGGGTTCGACCCTAATTCGATGGAAAGTCAGAAGCTATTCAAACAGGTGCAGCAGGGGAGGACCTGGATAGAGGTAATGAAGGCATGGACAGATGGCATCATAGCGGAAGGCAGTGCTTTCATAAAAGAGTTCATGAGCACCCGTATAGATGGTGAAGTGCTCTTGGGGGAAATTCAGACATTGATCCCAATATGGGAAAGTGAAGCTGAAAGTTGTTCAGAGATCATGAAAAGAGTACAAGAAATTGAAGATTACGGAGTGAAGCAATTTCTGACAGAGAACCCCTTGAAGCTGGTCGACCCATGTATGCTGTTCATCCTGAAGAAGAACTTCAGCTGGAAGAACACTTTGTTTGAGACAGCCATTTCTCAGATGCGGGTTATGGAAAAGGCCATGAAGGAGATTCACTCTGACACCCTGAAGGATATTAAAATAGTAAATCCCTCAGGTATTCTACAATTGGAAGATGCAGACCAGGGAGTTGATGCATTAGTGAAGTCCTTCATGGATGAAATGAACGCTTTCAAGGAAAGTGAAGCTCCGATGGTTCATGACCTCATGAGGACCGCCAACATAGAAGCAATGCTTATCTTAAACTGAGGTCAATTGCCAAAGCAAGCGGAGAAAATTTAGGAGATGAGATGGGAGAAAAATGCCACGCATGCCAAGTTGATCGCGTTGAAGAACCTGCACGCCCTGCCTACTCAGGAGCTACTCCAAGTTTACCGGTCCTGGAAGCTCGTAAAGGTTGCCACATCAGAGGATGCTCAAGAAAACTAAATCAAATTCAGTTTTGTTTACTCAATTTACCCTACTTTGACTCTTCTTTAGAAACTGGTTTTTAGCTATTAACTGTTTCTTGTTTTAATGGGGTCGGAGAAGCCGAGTTTTTTGGGAGGCTTTCTCAGACCGTTTAAACTATTTAAGCTGGTGCTTAAGACATGGAAAGAGGGAGAATAGATTAGAATAGAAAAAAGGTAGAATTTAATAGAAGTAGTAGTATAAGTTCTTTTCTGTTCTTGTAGTAGTTTGAATGACTGATGATAACTGGACTTTGGGCCAGTCTTACTTGAATACTCGTGCATGAAAATATTTTGATCTTTGAATCAGATAGTGAAATATATATGTTCTACTTTGAGAATTATATATCGATCTTGTGTATGTGCTATTCAGTTTCAGTCATTTATTATAGTTCTCTGAGTTATAGTTTTTCTGTAGATGCATTTTTAGTTAGTCTAAATTTCTTTGAATGGCCGCTGAAGCTTATTTTTCTTCTGCAAGGTAGTCTTCCGTTCCATTGTTTGGTTTTACAAGTTTCTATTGTTCTACCTCATCCATCTAGGAACGGTTGAGAGTCTTTTTACTTCTTTTTTGTTAAAAGCTTGTATGTTAGAATTGCTTTTTCCATTCGTTGAATATCTTATAAAGGGAGCTGTACCTTTTTGCAAAATTCAGAGGGAAGCAAAGTAAATGCTTACCCGGCTATTGTGTAAATGATTTGTTTTCAGAGGCATAAAGTCAGAGGATAAATATCAGAGTATAAAGAGAACAAATCTATTCGCCAACAGATTTTGGTGACTCTACTGGGGAAAAGACCAGTAAAGTGCACTAGTCCACTTCCCATCACAATGTCACATAATGGTGCTACCTAATGATAATGTGTTCCCTGTGCTCCAACCAAATTTAGGTTTTCAAGACACACAGGAGGATTTAATCTCAGACCTTGCTGCAGTCGCTTGAAGATTCAGATGAAGTAATCAAGAATTCCAGCGGGTTCAAGAAGTGCTTGAAAGAGAAGAAGAACTTGGTGAACGCTTGAGAGGTATTCCTGTTGCTAGGGAAGCTATCATAGTTAACAGGCTTGCACAAGGCCAACCACAGAACTAAGTTTTGAACAGATTCTTGAACTGGCAACCAGAAGATACATGAGAGGGGAATGTAGTAGAGGATTGGTGGATGAAGATTTTGAACTGTTGGAAAGCCTTAATTTTAAACCAGATTCAAATCTTTCCCGAAGGAAGAAAGCTCAAACTGTCAGTCGACCCTCATCTCCCTCATGAAATCCAGCTGTCCCTTTAACCATCCAAGCAATCATTTCTCTGGGTACTGTAATTCCCACTGTCTTAAATATTCAACCTTTGAATCTCCAACTTCCATTCATGGCTGGAAATAGACCTTGGGGTCAACACATTGGGCCTCTGAACCTAGGGGTCAACCAACCCGCTGATCTACCTAAAGGAGCCAATCAAATTCTGCCTAAGTTCAGCGGGGACAACAAAGTCTCTTAAGATGATCATCTCAATGCCTTCCAAAACGCTTGTGGGATCATGAGTGTATCTACCAAAGATGTAGCAGTGAGACTCTTTGTCAGAACTCTAGTAGATGCCGCTACCGATTGGTTCAGCCACTTGCCAAATGGATCTATTACGAATTGGGACACCATGAAGCAGGCTTTCGAAAGAAGGTTCAAAATGCCTGATAATGAAGTCTCTTTATTGATACAACTTAGTCAGCTAAAGAAGGAGATACATGAACCAATGAGAGAGTTCGTGGCTAAATTCAACAGAATTCTACAAAGAATTCTCACGACTGCTGCTCCGAGTAATGAGAACAAAAAGATTTACTTCCTCAATGTGGTTCCGTCAGATATAAGCTTTCATTTGTTGAAAGACGGAGTGCCTGACTTTGAAGATGCACAAACAAGAGAAATTAAGCTTGAAGACACTCTCATAACAGCCGGCAAGTGGAAAAGAGAAGCACAAACTCCTAGTAGCCCTTCGACAAGTGCAACTACAGATCTAATGATACAGAGAGTTATGAATGATATAGCAATGTTAAAAAGGCAATAGAATAGAACGACTACTTATCCAACTCCTTATCAAGATATAAGTCGAAGACAACTACCCCAACAGCAGATGAAAGTGCTACAGTTACCTGGTCCTCAACCAAGGTTACAAATAGAGGCTGCTCCCAAATAAACTATGTGCTCATTCTATTTAACCACTGACCATGATGGGGATACATGCACCGAATGGTTGAGATACTTACAACTAAATGCAACCAGGGATGAGGTGAATAATGAACAATTTCATAAAGAAAAGGATTCTCCAGACATGGGTACATCAGGATCTTTTTACTCTGAATATGTACCTGGTGCAGAGCAAAGGGGAAGTGTACTGGCAACTCTACAAGATCCAGCCTACGCTATTTTAACAAGAAACCAATGAACTCAGAAGTTTGTTCCAGGTGCAGCTGCCACGAGCACAGATACAAAAAGAAAGGAGCCTACTGGTGAAGAAACACGTACGAATTCAAAAAGTTCAAAGGTAAAAATTCTTTCTAGGAATACAGTTGCCCCTTCATCTCCTTTTGATTTTGTTGAGTTCTGTAAGTCATCTACAGTTTCTATTTCCTCTCTTGATTTCTTGAGAATGAACCCCGGAGAACTGGATAGGTTGGTAAAATATGTTAAAGGAGAAAATTATGTAAGCCCTCAAGTGGATACGCCTTTTATAGGAGAAACTTCTGCTACTCAAGAACCTTTTACTTTCCAACCTCAAGATACTCCCCAGGTTCCAAAAGGATGTCGATCCACGAACTCTATAGAAACTGAGTATGAAGAGGAAAAGCCAAATCCTTTTTATGTCTCTCTCCTGTTGAATGGCCAAAAATTGAGTAATTGTATTATCGATTCTGGTGCCTCTGACAACATAATGCCTACCCCCGTA
Organism: Chamaecyparis obtusa; assembly: GCA_027943335.1. Lineage (NCBI taxonomy): Eukaryota > Viridiplantae > Streptophyta > Pinopsida > Cupressales > Cupressaceae > Chamaecyparis > Chamaecyparis obtusa. Next base: position 1,375,400 of record BSBK01000083.1, on the reverse strand, counting down.
GCTAAAGCCTTGGACTTACCCTTAACCAAAACCTTCAGCCATTGTTACTCTATGGATGGCAAAGAAGTGCCATTGAAGGGTCAGATTAAAGATTGCTAGGCTATTTTGGTAGCCTACCCGGACAAGTGGCTAAAACTCACCATCTTAGTAGTTGATATACCTGCTAGTTACGGAATGTTACTCAGCAGAACCTTCTGTAAAGATTTAGGTGGGGATATAAAAATGGATTGGTCCGAAGCTACAATTCCCGTAGGCAAAAGGAAAGTAAAGTTAGAACCTGAACCCAAGAATAAATATACTGTAATACCTTTAGCTGAATCCAGAGCCCAAATCCTGTATGAAGAATGTAATTTCAGGAATTATGTTATTCTGTCTGCTCCAGATAAAGATGTTCAAATTGAACCTGAGAGAGAAGAAGATATTTGGAAGATGGAATTCGATGGAAGCTGTTCTAGCTCAGGTTCAGGTGCCGGAGTGGTCCTTTTCCCCCTGAATGGAGACTGTATTCCTTTTTCTTTCAAATTGGATTTCAAAAACACCAACAACACCGCAGAGTATGAAGCCTTGTTGTTGGGCCTGGAGGAATGCCAGTTGAGAAGGGTTAAAAAGTTGATTGTGAAAGGGGACGCTGAATTAATAGTTAAACAGGTTCGGGGTTAGTTTTCTGTAAAGAATGAGAAATTAAAGCATTACAGAAATTTAGTCTGGGATGATATAGAATCCTTTGATGCTTTTTTCCATTGAGTATATCCCTAGAAATCAGAATACTAGAGTAGATTCTTTGGCCGTATCAGCCTCCTTGCTCTTGCTGCATCCTGATTTTAAAACTGAAAAATATCAGATTGAAATGATATACAAGCCAAGGGTACCAGACAATGTCCAGAACTGGTAGGTTTTTGATGATGATGCACAACTTAAAGAATTCTTGGAGTGTGCTGCTGGATTCACTGAAACATATTTTGAAGGCTCAAAGAATGAATGTACAAAATTTTACTAGGATGAGAATGATAATGCAGGGGTAATTCAGCTAAAAAGCAATAAGATCCCTAAAGGCTTAGTTTCTCTGGAGCACTTATTCAGAAGAAGAGATGATAGTATGATGAAGGAAAAAGTCTCACATGCCCCAAATCCAAAAGAGTATGATAAGATCGATATAGGTGATCAGGATTCCCCTAGGTGGATCTCCATTGGTCAAAGCTGTACTGAATCTAAGAAAGAAGATTGTAAGAAGTTATTGAAAGAATACAGAGATATTTTTGCCTGGGATTATGGAGATCTAAAGATTTTCAGAGGTGGTCAGTTTGAGCATCAAATCCCTTTGAAGCCTAGGGTTACTCCTTTTCACCAGAAACTAAGAAACTATATCCCCAAGTTGTCAGAAGCCATACTGAAGGAAGTTAAGAAAATGTTACAAGCCTGAATCATTTACCCTATTCACCATTCAACGTGGCTAGCTAACATAGTCCCAGTAAGGAAGAAGAATGGTGAAGTGCGAATTTGTGTTGATTTTCGTAACCTGAACTAGGCAAGTCTAAAAGACAATTACGCACTGTCCGTCATGGAACATATCTTACAGGCAGTCTCCAGTTTGGAAGTCATGTCAATGTTGGATGGCTACTCAGGTTATAATCAAATAGGCGTGGCAAAAGCTGATCAGCATAAGACAGCCTTCATCACATGATGGGGTACTTACGCCTACAACAGGATGCCCTTCGGGTTAATAAATGCAGGCGCCACTTTCCAAAGGGCAATGAACTCTTCATTTGAAAATCTCAGGAATAACATCATAGTGATCTATTTGGATGATCTTACAGTCTTCTCCAAAAAGAGGAATCAGTACTTGAATGATCTAGAATGAGTCTTGCAACGGTGCAGGGATCATGGTATCTCCTTGAACCCCAAAAAGTCCATATTTTTTGTAGAGGAGGGAAAACTACTCGGTCATATAGTATCGAAAGATGGCATAAAAATAGATCCTGATCAGGTCAAAGCAATCCAACAGCTCAGCCTGCCCTCTAGTAGAATCGGCCTGAAGTCCTTCTTTGGGAAAATCAATTTTTTGCGAGCCTTCATCCCTGAATTCTGTGAGGTAATAAGACACATGATTGAGATGATGAGTGAGAAGGTTCCTTTTAAATGGAATGATGACAGAAAGAAAGCATTTGAAGAAGTTAAAACTGCCATATCCTAGGCACCAGTACTGAAAAGCTCCAATTTTAAAAAGGACTTCATTATATATTGTTATGCTTCCCAGCATACCCTTTCAAGCATGCTCACACAGAAGGATAAAGATGGGAAAGAAGCACCCATAGCTTTCATGAGCGTGCCTCTCAAGAAGCACGAGCTTAAATACCCTCAAATAGAAAAATATGCCTATGCGGTGGTGAAGGCAGTAAAATATTTCAAGTATTATATCCTTCACTCACATAGTACCGTATATGTACCGGAGACTGCCGTGAAAAGCATTTTGATTCAGAAAGAAATCGGTATGAATAATAGAGTCGTATGGATTGCAAAAATCTAGGAGTATGACCTGACAATCAAACCCATGAATTTGGTGAGAGGCAAGGGTTTGTGCAAGTTGATAGCAGAGAATAACGAAATTTGTGAAAAAATAGATGAAATTCCTATGGCCTTGCTGGTTAGCTCAATTGACCCTTGGTTCTCAAATGTTACTTACTTCTTGACATATGGGGAGTGTCCAGATCATCTGAATCAAAAGGAGAGGCGGAACCTAAGGTTAAGAGCTAGTAAATATGTAATTTCCCAGGGCACCTTGTTTAAGAAGGGAGTTGATGGCACTTTCTTCAGGTGCGTGGACGAAGGACAAAGGAAAGAATTGTTAAGAGCATTCCACAACGAAGCATGCAAAGGGCATTACTCCTCAACTATGATAGCTTATAAGATTCTCCGAAACAGGTTCTACTAGCCAGGGATGTTTAAAGATGCTTACCAGTATGTAAGAAGTTGTGACAAGTGTCAATTGTTCTCCGGGAGACCCTATCTAGCAGCATTACCTCTGAAGCCCGTTATAGTAGAAGAACCATTCAGGCAGTGGGGAATTGATTTCATCAGGCCCTTGAACCCACCATCCAGTGCTGGGGATAGTTACATTCTAACTACCACTGATTACTTCACAAAATGGGTGGAGGTAATACCCACGAAGAAAGCCAATTCTCAGGTGGTGTGTGACTTTTTGATGAATTTTATTTTTGTAAGGTTCAGGGTATCAATTAAAATTGTAGCAGATAACACTACTTATTTCTCTTCAGAAGAAATATCAACCTTCTGCTATGAACATGGTGTGGCCTTAGCTCATTCTTCAGATTACTTTCCGCAGGGAAATGGCCAAGCAGAATCCAGCAACAAAAACTTGATCGTCATAATGAAAAAGTTGATGGATGATAATCCCAGAGAATGGCATAAGAAGCTCCACGAGGCACTTTGGGCAGACAGGATTACTTTGAAGTGAGCCATTGGCATGTCACCCTTCGAATTGGTGTATGGGATCGGGGCTCATATTTCTCTACCTCTCGAGCTATCCTCTGCGCAACTTCAAGCAGTTATTGAAGATGAATATTTTAAAAATCCCCTGGAGAGGCGCATAATGCACCTAAGTAAGTTGGAGGAAGACAGGGAAAATATGGTAGACCATATTACCGAACATCAGCTGAAAGTGAAACAGATCTTTGACATGAGAGCTAAGCCTCGCGGTTTTATAGTGGGAGATGAAGTCCTGCTATGGGATAAGAGAAGAGCATCAAAGGGGGCACATGGAAAGTTTGAATCTCTATGGAAAGGCCCGTTCATCATCTCAGAAAACCTAGGCTCAAATGCCTTTAAACTATCATATCCAGATGGTGTTAATTTGCCCTTCACCTATAATGGGCAGGACCTGAAGTTATGCAAACTCTAAGTGTCTGGGTTCATCCCCTTTGTAAATAGTAGTTAGTTTCTTGTGTTTTTAGTTTTGGTTGTGTCCCTCTTTTCTTTTCACTTCCTTTTGCTTGGGTTGGTTTGTGAAACCAGTTTTCTGAAGTTCTCTGCAAATTGGGAAGTTTGCAGTCCCCAGTCAGAGCCGATGTTGGGGGAGTAAGAGTCGCCTTATTTTGAACTTTTCAAGTTCTCGTGTCAAGCTTCACTCTGTTCATTTTTCCACCTTGTTGGTCTTCCCATGAGTCTTCGTGCATTTGAGTTTGTCAAATCTGAGCTTTCGACGTCATTTGTATCAGTTTGACCCATTTTAAACTGATAACATATCCTTTCAAGTCATTTGAATCACTTTGAACCTCTTCAAACTCCGGTTCGAAGTAGTTCAAAGGAGTTCAAAAGTGGCCTGAGTCCTTTATTACTAACGATGTGTTATGCAGGAAGGCGTGCAGCATTTTCCTTTTGAGAGAGTTTAAACCTCTTCGAACTCTGGTTTGAAGAAGTTCAAAGTAGTTCAAACAGACTATCGGTGTGATCAATAATGATGGGATGTCCTGACAAGACGCACCGTATAGACGTGGTGTGATTTCATTGGACGGGCCAGTGTGCGGAAAATGAGGCAATCACTTGCACGATTGGGAAATATTTGGTTTGAGATTGAATAATGATGATTGAAAAGGTGGCGGATCCCAAAGAGTTAATTTGATTTGAAGGCATTTATTGCTTATCACCACTTGGTATCAAAAAACCTATTAACACTCGCGTAATGGAGTATATTTCACGCTTCAAGTGGCAACTAAAAATAGAAACTGGGTAAGTCATTTTTCCCTATTGTACACTGCGGGGTCTGGGCACTGGAAGGGTGGTCTGGTCGAAGTGCAAAGTGTACAGGTAGCTTCTTTCAAGCTCTACCTTCTCATTTCTGATTATTCCTTCAAATTCATTAGTTCAAGCAGTGAGCTGGTAGACTTTCATATTCTTAGGCAGGTATGAGGTCTGTCATGCATTTCTTTGGCAACATGAAGAATCTTGAATGTAAGGCCCTGGTCATAAAAGACACAGATCTTTTAGGGGTTTCAGTCAATACTATACCTTCAAAACTCTCAACTCGTGTTGACAAGGAGTACATTGTAGAAGTCCTAGCTAGTGGGTTGTTAGAAGCGGCTGTTTTCCCACCGGCTACTATTTGTCCGGAATTGGTACAAGAATGTATCAATAGATACAATGTAAAGTTGAAGAGTATTTTGAACACGGATGGTCAAACCCTAATCCCTATTAACCGCAGAACCATTTCAGCAGTCTTCAAAATACCAGATGAAGGTCTGGTCAACTTCACGCTGACCCAGTCTCTGGCCCAATTCAGGGAAAGTGCTGATAAAAATAGGAGTCACATAGCGAGAAGGTGGACGAAGACCAACTATAAAGGAGGGTTGCGGTTGCCAAAAACTCTCACCAAGGATCATATGAACCCCCTAAAACATGATTTGGTTGTTCTCCTTCACCGATTAAAAGGTTTAGAACAGGCCCTATCCTTTGATGAGTGGATGTATCATTTTGTAGAAATCATCTTAGAAGGAAGTCAACACATTGACTGGGCTGAAATTATAGCCGCATCTCTTCGGGACCAGCTCAGACAGACTCAGATGACTAGGGAAGGATTTTACATGTCTTTGTACCTGATGTATTGCTTGGCTTGCACTCAGGACCTATACCCTATTCAGAAAGCTCCCTAGAATGGAGATTTATTTATCTATGAGTGTTGTCCATTACTGAGAAGAGATAAGGTTTTGGAGGATTATAGAATAATACATGATATGTTCTGGGGGAAATTGCATTAGGAATTGGCTGGCTGGCCTAACCAGAGGATTTCAGACAATGCACAGAGATTAGTTAAAGTATTTGGCAGCTTTTATATTCAATTTCCCCGTTTTACTTACATTCAGGTAGGAGGATTCAAAGAAAAACCATTGAAGCTACCTAGGTACGCTTTTGACTGTTTCATTCTTGCAGAAGTTTGCAGACAGTTGTTCATTGTCAATAAAATAGCTCTCTTGGAAGATAAATAGAACTCTCTATTCCCAGTGAAGTTAGGCCACTTAATCTGTAACAGCATGCTGGATGCATCTGTTGTGTGGAGTAATTTACTAAACTTCCACATGCCTTTCTATGAACCAAGAACAGGGTTCGATAGTAAAGGCTTTGCTAGATAGACCCTGGGATTAGAAAAATGCCCTTCACCAAGTTACCATCTGGAGGACCTATGGGAAGATCTCGGCAATGAAAAAATGATTTGGGAACGAGATAGAACCAGGTTTACGGTATCTCAGATTAAACTGCTGCAGTTGAAGTTTGATACCAGAAATATAGAAGATGATGATCCAGAGGTTCCCCATCCATCCGTCACCTTTTCCGAGGGGGATGCTATTTCGGTCATCAATTGGAGCAGAAAGGAGTCTAGTGATATCAAACTCCAGGCCCGCAGCATTTTTGAGGAAACAAAAAACTAGATCATGGCAAAGAAGAAAGACGTTCAACTTCTTACAGATACAAGTCATAACACTGGTTCACCCATTAAGAGTGTAACACAAGCCCTTGCTAATAGTTCTCTTTTGTCATCGAATGCAGGTGAGAAAATACTAGTGAAGGAGAAGACGGCCTCGGTGAAACATCCAACCGCGCCAAGGTCAAGACCAAGGATGAGATCTGAGAGGAAAAACCAAATGGCCTCAGAGGAGCCTGATTATCTGGATGACGTCGGTGACCTCAATGATGAAGATCTCACCTTCACCCCCGATCATAAGGGGAAGATGCAGGAAGGTCTCACGCACTGCCAAGACCTATCTCAGAATGTAGATGCACTTGTCAAGACCCCTAACAATTGAATGGTGTCTAGCACAGTCCCACCTTGGCTCACGGAATCAGTTAATAAAAGGAAAAGCTTCAAGCCTCTATCTATGCCAGTTAAAGAAATAGTGACGAGGTACGCAGCTCGTACTCCGAAAGCTAAAAGGATAAAGAGCAATGCGAGGCTAATAACAGATCCTTCTACCGGGAAAGTCACTGCTAAAATTGCTACAGTGAGATCTATGGGAAATACCCAAGATCCTGAGCCCGAGGATTATGAGATAACGAAGATGGATTTTGGAGTGCTGAACAGAGACTCCCGCGATCACATTTTCAAATTCTCTGCCGTTCATATGCTCGGACAGTCGCAGAAGGATGGCAGAGAGAAGCAGGAGTTGAAATAGATAGTCTCCACTATGGCGAAATTCCTATCTTCACTTGCTGAGAATGGTGCAATACCTCTAGTGAAGGCTCATCAGGGGTTGGACCCTAATTCGACGGAAAGTCAGAAGCTGTTCAAACAGGTGCAGCAGTGGAGGACCTGGACAAAGTTTATGAAGGCATGGATAGATGGCATCATAGCGGAAGGTAGTGCTTTCATAAAAGAGTTCATGAGCAACCGTACAGATGACGAAGTGCTCTTGGGGGAAATTCAGACATTGATCCCAATATGGAAAAGTGAAGCTGAAAGTTGTTCAGAGATCATGAAAAGAGTACAAGAAATTGAAGATTACGGAGTGAAGCAATTTATGACAGAGAACCCCATGAAGCTGGTCGACCCATGTATGCTGTTCATCCTAAAGAAGAACTTCAGCTGGAAGAACACTTTGTTCGAGACAGCCATTTCTCAGATGCGGGTTATGGAAAAGGCCATGAAGGAGATTCACTCTAACACCCTGAAGGATATTAAAATAGTAAATCCCTCAGGTATTCTACAATTGGAAGATGCAAACCAGGGAGTTGATGCATTAGTGAAGTCCTTCATGGATGAAATGAACGCTTTCAAGGAAAGTGAAGCTCCGATGGTTCATGACCTCAGGAGGACCACCAACATAGAAGCAATGCTTATCTTAAACCGAGGTCAATTGCCAAAGCAAGCGGAGAAAATTTAGGAGATGAGATGGGAGAAAAATGCCACGCATGCCAAGTTGACCGCATTGAAGAACCTGCACGCCCCGCCTACTCAGGAGCTACTCTGAGTTTACCGGTCCTGAAAGCTCGTAAAGGTTGCCACATCAGAGGATGCTCAAGAAAACTAAATCAAATTCAGTTTTGTTTACTCAATTTACCCTACTTTGACTCTTCTTTAGAAACTAGTTTTTAACTGTTAACTGTTTCTTGTTTTAATGGGGTCCGAGAAGCCGAGTTTTTCGGGAGGCTTTCTCAGACCGTTTAAACTATTTAAACTGGTGCTTAAGACATGGAAAGGGGGAGAATAGATTAGAATAGGAAAAAGATAGAATTTAATAGAAGTAGTAGTATAAGTTCTTTTCTATTCTTGCATTAGTTTGAATGACTGATGATAACTGGACTTTGGGCCAGTCTTACCTGAATACTCGTGCATGAAAATATTTTGATCTTTGAATCAGATAGTGAAATATATATGTTCTACTTTGAGAATTATATATCGATCTTGTGTATGTGCTATTCTATTTTAGTCATTTATTATAGTTCTCTGAGTTATAGTTTTTTTATAGATGCATTTTTAGTTAGTCTAAATTTTTCTGAATGGCCGCTGAAGCTTATTTTTCTTCTGCAAGGTAGTTTTCCATTCCATTGTTTGGTTTTACAAGTTTTTGTTGTTCTACCTCATCCATCTAGGAACGGTTGAGAGTCCTTTTACTGCTTTTCAGTTAAAAGCTTGTATGTTAGAATTACTTTTTCCATTCGTTAAATATCTTATAAAGGGAGCTGTACCATTTTGCAAAATTCAGAGGGAAGCAAAGTAAATGCTTACCCGACTGTTGTGTAAATGATTTGTTTTCAAAGGCATAGAGTCAGAGGATAAATATCAGAGTATAAAGAGAACAAATCTGTTCACCAACAAATCACTAGTTATAGTAGACCATCCCACTGGAAAAATTTGTAGACAACAGAGAACAAGCAAGGTAGAATAGGCAACAGGACCAAAAACTGATAGACCAGGACAAAATAGGGTAGGGGCAAGTAGCTTATTTATAGAATTTATAATATATACAAACCTAACTACTATTCATGGAAAACAAAATACCTTCAATTGAAGTATTTCTTCAAGAATTGTCCATGAACAGACAATTCTTGAATATCACCAATTAATTCCTTGAAAATATATGAATCTTGGCCCCAATTATCATGAATCAAATATGGCTCTAGCCAGATGGGATCAAATTTACCATGTTTTCCTTTATCCTCCAGTCTGGCATTCCAAATTAACACCGAATCACCAGGTTCAAACTTTCTATCAACAGTCTTCTTATCATACAAATTCTTAACATGCAACTGTAATTTGGTATTTCTTGCAACTGACTCTCTTCTAGTCTCATCCAACCTAATGAGGTCCTCAACTCTCAATTGCATCTCATCATCTATGTCATCATCATATAACTAAACAAATTTATACATTTCCAATAAATTATTCTGAGGCATCCTTGCATGAATTCCATAGACTAGGTCAAATGGTGCACAACCAATTGCCCTCTTCATAGTTACCCTATCAGCCCATAGAGCTAATGGCAGCTTTGAATTCCATGCCCTCTTATTCTTTTCAAGAATCCTCTTTAGGATCTTAATCAAACTCTTATTAGTAGATTCTACCTGACCATTTCCTTGTGGATGATAAGGTGAAGAATTAAAAGTCTGAATTCCTAAACCTCTGCAAAAGTTCTTATATTCAACAAACCTGAAGCACATTGCATTATAACTAACTATCTTCTCAGGGAAACCAAACCTTGTAACAACATTATTCATCAAAAAATCAATTACCACCTTACTAGTTGCATTTCTTGTAGGTATAGCTTCTACCCAATTTGTAAAGTAATCAATGACAACTAAAATCCATGAGTGTCCTCCACTAGACTTGTTTGGTACCTCCCCTATGAAATCAATTCCCCATTGTTGGAAAGAAGCTTGAACTTCTACTAGTTCTAATGGAATATTACCTAAAAATTTAAGCTTACCAAATAACCTTTGACAAGCATCACACCTCCTCACCAACTGTTCTACATCCTTGAAGATTGTGGGCCACTAGAATCCTCCTCTTAGGATTTTATGAGTAGTTGTCTTACCCATATAATGCCCACCATAAACTCCCTCATGCATTTCCTTCAACAACTTGTTAGCCTGATCTTCATCTACACATTTCAAAAGTATGTAATCCAAATTCTTTCTATACAATTTACACTTCACAATTACATACTTGATGGCCAGTAATTTCAATGTCCTCCTTTGATTATCGTTCATGTTATCTGGACATTTCATGTTTCTCAAGTAATAGATGATATCTTGATACCAGATACAATCATCCATGTCACATGTATAATCAATTTCAGAATGATTTACCTGATTAGCATCAAGATTGGATTGGGCCATCAATTTTGCCAATCCTTGTCCTCTAACCAATTTAGTAATCTGGACCTCAACATTGAATTCTTGGATCCTATTGATCCATCTACATCTTCTTCCAGACACCTCCTACTGTGAGAAAATATCCTTCATAGCTGCACTTGGCACAAAAGCAATCACAACTGCTCCCATCAAGTAACACCTAAAAGCCTTGATTGCCTTCACAAGTGCACAAGCTTATTTCTCATTTATATCATACTTCAATTCTGTAGCCTACAAAGATTTACTAAAAAATGCAATAGGTTGTTCAAAACCATCCTTATTCTTTTGTAACAAAACTATAGCAATAGTGTGAAAAGATGCAAAGGAAAAGATGTGCATTGGAACATTATAATCGGGTGCCTTAAGCACTGGTGCATCTTTGATAGCCTACTTGATATTTTTGAAAGCCTCATCAGGCTCACCCTCCCAATTGATTGCAGATCCATTCTTCAACATCTTAGAAATAGGTCTAGTAAACTCTGCAAACTTTTTCACAAACCTCCTTAAAAAATTGACCTAACCAAAGAAGTGTTAGATTAGGTGAAAACTAATCTCCCAAGAACACCTGCATGCATAACCCTGTCACATGGAAGAAGCAAATAACAGAAAGCAAGAAAAGGCTATGGAGGCCAAAAAGCTAGAGGCATCATATGCACATGAAAATAATCTTTCATTATGATCCAATACATTGAGTTGCTGAAAAATACAAAGAGGGAATCCTTATAAAAGGATACCGAAACCCTAAAGGAGAAAACCCTAAAGAATAATAAGATGCCTAAGTCTAACTTAAGTGTAGAGAATAATAGACTAATAATTAAATAAATTAATTATTAGCTATAATATGACTACTCTAACACCCCCCCTTAAGTGTAACTTAGGGAGAAGCTAAACAAACTAAGGACTAAAAGATGCATGAAAACAAAAATGCATGAAAGAGCAATGGGTCCCAGCAACAAGGCCTGAATAGGTACCCAAGTACAAGAAATAAACTAGATGAAGGAAACAAAGCCTCCAATCTAGGGAATGTCCCAAAGAAAGGAACAAGAAAGAGCACGAAGCGTCTCTGAAGTATGAAGCTGCAAACACTGTCAGAAGAAAATTCTGGAACCCCCACTGAAATAGTGCATGACCAGGTAGAGAAGACAAATTCTGAAGAGCTGATCAATCAAAGAGGTGGCCTCCAAAAGCAAGAATGAATGAGTGTCTATATAGTAGATGATCCATCTCACTAAAATGCATAGGTGCCTAGCCACTGCATCCACCTAGTACATAAGAACAAAAACTGTATACATAGATCACTCAATCGAACCAAGGAAGCAATAGAACCAACAGGTGAACCCCCCCATAATGCTGAATAGGGAGAGGGGTGATAGGAACACTAAAATGCAATGCCAGAAACATCTGCAAGAAGAAGAATCAGGAACACCAACAGTGCAACAGAAGTACAAGCACATGATAAAGGGTGGTGTCATAGACACATAGCATGGGCTAATGTCATGGAAGGTACACTCACTTGACAAAGGTGGATGAGCACAAAAAGAAAAACATCATAACCCCCCATGGCACTTTATAACTGAGTGCGAGTACAAACAAACATAAGGAATACAAGTTCCCAGATATGCAAAAGTAGGCACTTTATCTCAGTGCATTTACAGAAAAAGGGAATGCAACAGAAGAGAAGCATACAATGCATAGAAGTAAGAAAGAAGAGTGAGCTAGAAGAATAGAAGAAGAGATCCTAGGACCTGCAGAACCCAAGTAATCTGCCAGAGTGCGAAAGTGCAAAACTCAAAGGAGAGAAAACCTAGATTAGAATCTAGATAAAAGACCCTTGCAACTAAAAAGCTCACTGAACCAGCTTTCTAACGATATCTGGTGAGCCCAAAAATGAGTCCGAATGAGCGAGATATGGCTCTAGGAAGGAAAAAAATAAACATCACCTTTGAGAGAAAAAAATACTATCAAAATAGTTGAGCCAAAAAATTTAACCTCCATAATCGGAAAAAGCTTGGAAAGAGCTTTTCGATGATATAAAGAAGTCCAAAAAAGACCTCCGTATGCTCCAGATAGAGCAAAAAAGGCCCAGGTACCCTTAAAAGGCTTCAAAACAAATTTTTAAGCCCTTGGGGCTGAAAAAACAAAGCCCCTGGGTGCATGGCATGCATAGGGGGCTAAACGTGGAACTCCTGGTCACCCATGTGACCACCACGAGGCTTAAAACCTGCCAGGCTGGTAGGGCAGAGCGGAGCAGGGCCGAGAGGCGGCGCACAGTGTGATGGAGCTGGGAGGGGTCAGCGGAGGAGGCCAGTGGGGCGGCGGAGGAGCCGGCGGTGGCTCTGCAGCGAAGTGAGGGCCGCGGAGGGCGATGACGAGTCTGCAGCGAAGCGGAGTGGGGGCCGCGGTGGGTGGCGGCGAGTCTGTAGCGGAGGTCGAGCACATGGTGGCCGGTGCTAGTTTCGGTGGAGGCCGCGGCTGGGCGCGGGGTGGCCGCTCGGTGGTGCACTGGTAGCCGCTGGGTGGTGCCTTTTAAAAATAAAGGCTGCATTATTTTTAACGCAAAAAAAAATTAAAAATTGATTTTTTTAATAATTTTTTTTTGTTTTCCGTGCCTGTACGGCCCTAGGAGGCTGAAAAATTCACCCAGAAGTCCCAGAGGTCAAAAATAACAAATTTTATATGGTTTTTGATTCTCCCAGCCTTTTGAGCGCAATGGTAGCATCCGTTTTTGCTCAAAAAACTTTTAAATTTTTTTTTTCAACTTTTAAATTTTTTTTTTCTTTTTTGCAGGCAAAAAAGAAATAAAAAATAACATCCTACTTCTGAATCACTTCAACAAAAACACAAACAGCGAGCAACAAGATGGCTCTGATACCATGTTAGATTAGGTGAAAAACTAATCTCCCAAGAACACCTGCATGCATAACCCTATCACATGGAAGAAGAAAATAATAGAAAGCAAGAAAAGGAGGCCAAAAAGCTAGAGGCATCATATGCACATGAAAACAATCTTTCATTATGATCCAATACATTGAGTTGCTGAAAAATACAAAGAGGGAATCCTTATAAAAGGATACCGAAACCCTAAAGGAGAAAACCCTAAAGAATAATAAGATGCCTAAGTCTAACTTAAGTGTAGAGAATAATAGACTAATAATTAAATAAATTAATTATTAGCTATAATATGACTACTCTAACAAGAAGGACTGAATCCCCTTAACATTCTTTGGCCTCTAAATTTTATCAATAGCTACTACCCTTTCAGGGTCAATTCTCACTCCTTTCTTCCCAACTAAGTGGCCAAGCAACTTACCTTCTGTGACACCAAAAGCACATTTCCTTAGGTTTAGAGAAATGCCAAATTCCAAGGCCATCACAAATATTTTTTCTAAATGAATACAATGGTCTTCCTTCTTAGAGTAGGCAATTAAATCATCTTGATATACAATAAGGAAATCATTTATGAAATCTAAAAAGGCAACATCCATTTCCCTCTAAAAAGTAGCACCAACATTTGTGAGGCCAAAAGGCATTCTCACATAAACATATGTCCCCCAAGGTGTTGTGAAAGTTGTCTTGAATTGCTCTGATTCCTTGATAATTACCTGATTGTAACTAGAGAAACCATCCATCATTGACATCAATTCTGATCTAGTTACCCTCTACAACATAGCTTCCATATTGGGCAAACAATAATTATCCTTTAATGAGCTGATGTTCAAATTGCTAAAATCTACACAAAACCTGATGTCACCATTCTTTTTTCTCACAAGAACAAGGTTTGACACCCAAGAAGAATGCCTTATAGGCTTGATAATGCCAACATCTCTCAATTTCATCAACTCTTCTTGCATCTTGGGTGCCAAAGTGGGATTAATAAGCCTTTGTTTTTGTCGGAAAGGTTTACATCTTCTTTTAATGGAATAATATGTTGAAACAAATCTTCACTATAAACCTTTAGGTCATCATATGACCATGCATAAACATGCCTAAATTTTCTCAATAATTCAATCAAAGATTTCTTTACCTTTTGAGATATATCTCTACCAATGTATACCTTTTTGGGTGTCTCATGTGTTCCAAGATTTATCTCCTCTAGATCAGCATGATCTTCTCTTTTGATATTCTTTTGAACTCTATCCTGGTTATCAAAGATAGTCTCCAAAACAACAAGCCCCTTAGGAACCTTGTTAGTTCTAAGTTGAATGACCTCATTGCCAAAGACAACCTCCCTTCCTTCTACTAACTCAATCAAGGCTGAACAATCAAATTCTTGACCATGATAGTGATCTTCACAATTTATAAACTTCAAGATATCATTATCATCATCAAAAACCTACCAAATCTCAATATTATCTGGTATACTAGGCCTAGCCTAAATTTCAACTTTAGAGATACCAAAAAATGTAATATCAGTGAGATTGATTGCAATATTGGCTAACAAGTCAGCCATCTTATTGTTACTCCTATCCTTCCACCCAATATTGAAGGCATCAAAATGTTCAATCAAATCCCAAAATGCATTCCTATATTATTTTAGCCTTTTATTCTTGGAAGCATATATTGACCTGACTTGGGACACTACCAATTCAGAATCACCAACAACACTTATGCATTTAATACCATGTTTTTGTGCCAACCTCAGTCCTAACAACAAAGCCTCATATTCTGCTATATTGTTGGTACAAAAGAAATTCAATGTGAAAGAAAATTTGTAGGTGTTTCCATTAGGAGAAATAAGTAAGATACATGCTCTTGCTCCATCCTTGCAATTTTCACCATCAAAGTACATTACCCACAAATCACCCTTCACAAAATTAGCACTTACCTCAACAGAGATAGGTGACAAAGTAGGTTCATTCTCAAATACAGGGATCTCTGCCCTAAAAGCATTAATATCAGTATCCACAAAACATGTAGTTTCATTATCAACATTTCTCTCAATCATGTGGCATACTCTTGGCTCTCGATCAATCTTGACAAACTGATCATCAATCTTGAAAGTGGCATAGGACAGATCACACTATAAACTTCCACCCATGGCAGCACTCCATTTTCTAGATAGGAGGGATGTCCACCACCAAAACACTCATTGTTAACTCTTTCTCTGGATATGCTGCTAGCCTATATGGCATTGTATTGATAGTCCCAATAACTGGTACCTCCCTCTGATACATTGCACAACATCTACCTTGAACTATATCAACTTTAAGGCCCAAATTCTCCATGATTTTGAAAGGCATGATAGTATTAGAGGCACCACTATCAATCGTACAATTCTTCAACTTCATTGCATTCACAAGAACACTTAAGAAGAATTGATCAATATTTTAAAGACTGGCATTGATAGAACTATCCAAATATATTGGAGGAATTTGAGACATAATTCCCTGAGTAGCAACACCTTTCAAAGCTTTATCCTAAGATCCATTGCATGCAACATCATTGTTATGAACATTATCTACCCATACAATAGCTTTTTCTTTTTGTTTAGGGATCCTCAACAATTCTAACAATGGAACCTTAATTGTAATTTGGGACAATACAGATAACATATCAACAGGAGCAGAAGAAGGAATCTCAATCTACACCGCCTTACTATCCTTTTGTTTATCTGAAACATTAGGTGTATTGGCCACCCTCAATTTTTTAGTCTTAGCCATTGTGTTAACTGGCTTCTCAATCTCACTAGAGAGTCTTTCAACTCCAACTCCCTTAGGCTCACAATTCTTACCTTTTACATTCTTTAATTTCACCATGTGATCACCTTTTGATTTTTTCTCATTAGTCTCTCTAGAGTTGGTGCTCTTTATGAACATTCCTGTAGCTTTCTCATTTGTATTCCTTGTCACCATGCCTCTAGTTTGCACCTGGGAAATCATTTCTATAGTAATCCTATCCATCTCTTCTCTAGAAGGTCTTCTCAAATTTACTGACTCAAAAGAAAAGTTCATGTTACATGTCTTCCTATCAATGTCTTCACTATCAGAAAAAACTTCTTGATGAAAAAGGGCTTGATTGTGTCTCTTCAAATTTACATCTACCTCTTCATCAAAATTAGATTCATCTTCATATCCTAGATATGAAGAAGCCATGTTGCATCCAACATCATCTTGATCTTCTTCTTGATCTATCTCCTCATTGCCACAATCCTGATTTGCAGCCATAGAGTGTGCAGCCACACAATGCTCTGCAGAATGAGGGGACTAGCATGCAACACACCAAGGTATGTCCTCCATGACATTTATTGAAGCCTTTTGTAGAGGGTCAGGGACACCTCTATCATTTTTTCCTCTTGCAGTAGGGACAATAGGCTTGCAATCCTTCCATTGGGTGTTGTAGGGGTAGTTCTGCAATCTATTCTGCTTATTGAAATTGATGTTGAACTGAGGCCTTTCATTGGTAGGAGCACTGATCTTCCTTTTTTTAGGTGCTTTCAAATCCTTCAATGCATTGAGAACCTTATCCAATTTATCTTCTTCTTGCCTCCTAGCTCCAACATTCTTATCATATTTTTTTTTGTACTTCTTGTCCCCAAACAACTTAGGGTCATCTCTCTTTCCACCCAACTTTCCTGATATTTTCATATTGTTCTCAATATTGATAGCAATCCTAAAAGCATCCCTAAGAGTTCTTATTTTTTTTTCCCTCAACAAATATCCCATCTTTCCATCAAATGCATTGAAGTATGTGGTTAAACAAACATTGTCATCCAATCACATAACTTGGAACAACTTATGCATACACTTCTGAAATCTCATGTTGAATTCAGCTGCAGTCTCATTTTGATTTTTCATTATGGTATTGAATTCATTCAACATGAAATTAGCATTAGGCCTATCACCATACTACTCTTTAAAACATCTCTCAAAGGAATCCCAAGTATTAATACACTTATCAGGAAGTCTCTTAAACCAATCTCTAGCATCCTCCATTAGAGATTGAACAAACAATTTCATGACTACATCCTCATGCTCTACCTCATAATCATTAATCATATCAACAAATAACCTAAGATGCTCCTCACAACTAATAGCATTATTACCAGAAAACTTAGGTACCTTATCTCTTATATCATTTGGAAAAGCATTCGGGTAACTAGGAATTCCATCAAAACTAATTTTCCTATAGCCTTCTAATTGCATAGGTCTTCTTTGAAAACTTGAACTAGTGTTAACCCTAGGATCAACATTAGCATTTACATTTATATCTACTTGTGCATTTGATACTACCTAGGATCAACACCTATCCTAGTAGATGAAGAAGGAATTGAACTAGTAGCATTACTAAGTGGAATAGTAGTAGTCATAGATGGTATACCTAGTTCAGTAGCAGATGGAACAAGAGCATTAGTTGATGAAGCCTTCAAGAACTGGATCTTTCTTCTCTTTTCTACAATGGAAGCTTCAATTTCAGCCTTCTCTAGTTCTCTTGCAAGGTCCTCATCTTCTTTTCTTCTTCTTTCTATTTCTATGTCCTTACTTGAATTGGGTGGTGGGACCCCTAGTATTCTCAATGATCTACTTGTTTGATGTCCCACCATCTTCTATTTTCCTTTCTCACCAGCCGCAATAGTAGGCCTAGTGATCTCATGCCCATCTTTGTCTTTAGGCAAAGGAACATAACTTTGCACTTGTCTAACCATAAGGCCCTCCTTATCAAATTCATGATCTTGCAGTAAGCACTCTTGCTCACTCCTCAAAGCTTCAAGATCACCAAAGACATCATGTTGCAAAATTTTAGGAGCAGAAGCAAGCATCTTGTTTCTCTCCTTCATTTCATTAATCTTTGTAAGGAGAGACTGCCTTTCTATTAGAGCATTCACCTTTTTAGCCTCTCTCTCCTCTTGTAACCTCTTATGTATGGCATCCTACTCTGCCAACTATAACCTTAGTGAATTTAAATCATCAGGATCTACCATAATGTCATCAAAACCTGATGACACATCCATATCAGAAAGATTTTGATATGAGAAGTGCACTTGCCTAGGTCTCATGGGTCCTCTTCTGAAATTATCTTCATCAAGATCTAAATCAATCTCCGAACCCATCTCTCTAGCTTGTTCATCTTGACCTACAAGCAACGGACCCTTGTCCTGAAATACAACCTCTGGGGTATCATAAAATCTATCCTCAGAGTGACCACCATTTGATCTAGAAACCCTATCCTATGAACCTTCCTCACTTGAGGAAACATGTGGTGCTCTACCTCTAGTACTTCTTTGTTTTCTAATGGGAGCACTAGTAGACTCACCATTCCTTCTAATCCAACTCTTCTTCTCCTATCTAGGCAATTGCTCCAGAGCAACCTCTTATTCTTTTTGACAAAGGACCTAGTATTCCTCCTTTTATCCATGATTTAAAGTTTATAGCACTGGTTCTAACCATTTGAGTTGCCACCAACCTAGATGGGAAAACTTTAACTGAATAAAATAGGAAAATAAGAGTGCACTTACAACCTTTTATATCTATCTGGTCAACAAAAGATTTTGACTTTACAATGTAGTCCCAACCAGAGATCCTAACAGATATATTTCTTCATTGTTGTTCTCCCCAGCAGAGTCGACATTTTGTTGGGAGTTCCCTTTGATCTTCACTTGTAGATTTATACTTTGATGGATAACTTAAATAATGCTTTGACTCTATCACCACTCCAAAGTTTACAAGAAAGAGGGCCAATTAACAAGGATCAAAAGAGATCCTCCTACACTTTGAGCCTTAATGCTCAGGTGGGTGTACCCTTGGCTCACTTCCCTAAAGGAGTCTAAAAATGATATATAACTATATACTCCTTACTATTGATTTAAGATTTTATCATTTGAATATGTGTGTGTGGTTAACAATAATGAAATATCTCTAGAGGATGGACCAGTGCCTTAACCTAGGGCAAAGAGTCACCCAATTACATACATCAACTGAATACCTTAATTCAAACACAATTGAATCTAGGATAATTGCTTTGCCTATTACCCTTCTCCCTCAAACACAAGGACATCAAATTCTTACTTGGTTGCAAACTCACTAAACCCACCTGAAAGACTTTAATCCTAACTTTGTTAGGAACTCAAAGATGATTTCACAATACTCTTTGTTTACCATGTGCTAATACACTTTGTGATATTAACATATATGAGTTTAGAATTGAAATAATAAGACATACACAAATGCAAGATTGGGACTCAATAACATTCTCATTAATATATTTAGAATCAACATACAATCCGAATAACACAAAGATAGGAAAAGAAACAAAATCTAGCTCCTCTATCAGTAAAACACTATTAACAACCAGCTAGGACCAAAGAAAGTCTTGGAACCCCTTCTCAGTCAAAATTATACAATATATACTCCCTAGTCATCTTGGAATTCTCAAAGAGAATGCAACAAGCTAAAGATGACTTAGGGTTAGGGTTTCAACTACTAAACCCACTAGAAATGGTCAAAAATTAATTGCAGGGGAGAAACCTAGGCAACCAAGAGAAGACAAGCCCTGGACTGATCCTCAATCATGAAAATCTCACTGAGAAGGTACTGAGAATCACAAAAACATCCAAAATGTCAATCCTTTGGCCACCTGCAACATGCCTCGAGCACAAAACTGCATGGTACAAACCCTGTAGATGATTAGAACACACCCTGGACCACACTGCAATGGCAAATAGATCATCTCCCACTAGTTCCAGTCACTTTTGCATTGAATTTTAGTCCTTCCTGTCACTGGAAAACCCTCAAAAATTCAAATTTGAAAAACAACGGCTACCTCCAAGCGCCTGTAGCGAATCAGTGGTCTAAATTTAAAATTAGATTAACTTTAAGTTATGGCCGTTAGATTTCTCCCTTTCACAGTCTTTTAAGATTTAACCTTACAAGGAATCCTGGTTTACATTTAGCGATTACGCGATAGTGCTTTTTCTATTCACGGGATGAAACCTTAACCCATCTCTAACTCCAGTGAACTGGTGACCACAGGAAAACATCTAGCCTTGGCCCCACATTTGGTGAACTGGTGACAAGAGACTTTCATCAGTTCACAAAGAACTTTATCTATCTACTAGAAAGTTTAGCAATTCCATGAACGCTTGTTTGCTAAACTGCTAGAACATTTAGAGAATCACCAATTTATTATGTGAATGAATGGGGCCCCTTAAAATTTTTTGGCCACTAAAAACTTATCCCAACTGCCAGGACCCACATGGGCCCACCTACAAACTACCACATGTCTTTATATCATTTTCCATCTCCACCTAGTCACCACTGACAAAGGACCCACCGTAAAGCTTTCCCCTTTAGTGAAGATCGACGGCTGTCACCATACCGCTGACATATTCATCATGCATCTCTGATAAATGGTATCACAACAACTGTTAGATCATGTAGTGTATTAACTTCCCTAAGACTGGTAGACCCACTAACAAGTCCACCTCAGTACACCTGGACCAATCACTGCTCACCAACTAAGAATAT
Source organism: Chamaecyparis obtusa (assembly GCA_027943335.1). Lineage (NCBI taxonomy): Eukaryota > Viridiplantae > Streptophyta > Pinopsida > Cupressales > Cupressaceae > Chamaecyparis > Chamaecyparis obtusa. The sequence goes on along the minus strand of BSBK01000083.1, from coordinate 1,354,584 downwards.
GTACCAATGGACCCACCTAAAGAAAAGGCTACGTCACTCAATAGAATCAATGGCCATCTCAAAATATCATACATCTGACACATCCCTTATGAAGACACACCCACTGTCGATCCTCTGAAAAGACCAGGACCCTCTGACACATCTAGAAATGAGGTCCCCCTGACAACAAGTCACTATGAAAATACATGGTTTAATCAAATAACGCCAACTATGCCTACGTTTAATCAGACCCACCTGCAGTCTTAAAGAGAATCAACGGTTGTCACTATACCGCTGCATTATAGGTCAAGCATGTTTCATTAATGGTATAATGATAGCCACAAGATTAAATCAGACTTTAACCTGCCTGAATGCCAAGAAGACCGGTCCCACTAACAGCATTCCACCTCATACTACGTGGACCAATAAAATTCCTCCAAATCAGAATACCTGGCAAGTGGACCTGCATGAGAAAATGGCTACATCATCGGGAAAGATCAATGATCAGCGTAAGATCAAAGGCATCTGACACATCCCTTAAGAACTTACGCCAACCGTCGGATGGAGATTTCATTAGAAGATTGGGCCCAGAAAACTACGTGAACATGTGACCAAAGAAAAGGAAACCGCCATGCCAAGTCACGAACAATTAAGAGATAAGCCACTAGGAACATGAGAATACGCGACCACAGGCAATTGCTAGTTTTCAAAAAGTTAAGAAATAACCGTGAGGCAACACGTGAACAAGTGACAAGCCAAGAAAGAAATGCACACATGCAAATTAGGACTTTTAAGTGACCTAATAAAGGTAACATGAAATTAGAACAGGGCCAGGGTTTTTCAAAGGGTTTTGCACCAACAACTAGTTTTTGAATTTTTTGCTAAGGGTTTTAGCTAGAGACATGAAAAATGACATAGAGACCACAAAAACATGCTAAGGCCATGAAATTTTTTGCATGTGCTAACAACAAGTTCCTGGATTGAGGTTATGGATGATGAGATGGCTTCATTGGAGAAAAACAAAACTTGGGACCTTGAACCTTTGCCTAAAGGGAGAAAATTTGTTGGCTATAAATGGGTGTTCAAGAAAAAATTTTGTGCACATGGCAATGTTGAAAGGTACGAAGCTAGATTGGTTGCAAAGGGGTATTCACAAGTAGAGGTAATAGATTATGGTAAAATATTCTCTCCTATTGCAAAGTTGACATCCACTAGATTTCTGTTATCTCTTGCTGCATCATATGATTTAGAGATAGAATAGATGGATGTGAAGACAACTCTCCTTCATGGTGATTTGGAGGAAGAGATTTATATGTCACAGCCTAAGCACTACATTGTTAAAGGTAAAGAATCCTTAGTTTGCAGATTAAAGAAATCTCTATATTGTTTGAAGCAATCTCCTAGGGTGTGGTACCTTAAGTTTGATGTCTTTGTGTTTTCAATTGGATTTGTAAGATCAAAATTAGATCATTGTGTTTATTTCAAAGTTGAAAATGATTGCCTTCTTATTGTTGCATTATATATTGATGATATGTTGCTGTTTGGGAAGGGTAAGGGTATGATTTCTGATTTTAAATCTTAGTTGTCAGCACAATTTGAGATGAAAGATCTTGGGGCAGCAAGGTACATCTTAGGTATGGAAATCAGTAGAGATAGGTCTAACAGAAAACTTTGGTTGAGTCAGAGTAAGTATGTGAAGTCTATGTTGGACAGGTTCATCATGGAAGATTGTAGACCACTATGTGCTCTTGTTTCTGTGGGAACAAAGTTATCTATAGATGATTGTCCAGAATCTCCTAGTGAGGTGGAAGACATGAGTAGAGTACCTTATGCTAGTGCATTTAGCAGTCTTATGTATGCTATGGTCTATACTAGACCAGACATTGCCCAAGTAGTGGGAGTCCTGAGTCAGTTTATGGCTAACCTTGGACAGGTACATTGGGATGCAGTTAAGCGAGTATTTAGATATTTGAGGGGTACATCAGATTACTCCATATGTTACCATGGTAACTCTTCTAGATCTTTGTATTCATGGGTTTGTGGATTCAGATTGGGTAGGTGATATTGACAGTAGGAGATCCACCAGTGCTTATGTGTTCACTATGTTTGGTGGTGCTATCAGTTGGATGAGTAAGCGACAACTTGTGGTTTCTTTTTCCACTACAAAAGTTGAGTACATGGCTGCTACTCATTCTTGTAAGGAAGCCATTTGGCTTAGGAGATTGTGTCCTGATGTTGGTTTTGATGTAGAATAGATTACTATTTGGTGTGATAGTTAGAGCACTATTTGCCTTGCGAAGAATCTAACTTTTCATGCTAGAACGAAGCACATTGATGTGCAGTTTCACTTTGTGAGAGATATGGTGAAGATGGAAAGGTAAATTTAGAGAAGGTAGATACTATGAAGAATGTTGTAGATGCATTAATGAAACTAGTGGGCACTAAGAAGTTTAGATGGTGTTCGGAGTCTATGGACCTTTTGGCCTATAACGGTTAGTTCCTGTTATGTTCATGTTGCTCTTACAAGGTGTTTGACAAGTGAGAGAATATTAGGAATAAGGTGTCTCAACCTTGGATAATTCCTATTCTTATTATTTGTTTTGTAAAATGTATTTCTTGCAAATAATGTAATTAAGTGTGAGTGTACATGTCTAGTTGGCATGTTGATGTGTCACTCTACTTGATGTGTCAGCATCTTGAATTGTGTGTAAGGAGATCATGGCTGAAATAGTTATGATGGATTCCTATGACACGTAAGAGCTATGTCTCGAAGATTCAATGATAGGTGAAGACATGTGGCAACTAATAAAATTGAGTACTATACACTCTTCCCAAATCGTGGAATTTTTTCAGGTTCCTATTTTCTCGGAGAATGGTAAAACCCTAATACGGCTATCTTTGGAAGTTGCCCTAAAAAGGGAAGTGCATGATATAAGTTTTTTGAAGGTTGTGAAGATAGGTGAAGTTATTGTATTTTTGGAACATTTTATGCTGCCATGATTTTTCTTCAAGAGTTGGAAATCTTCTAAAAGAACTTGCATTGCAAGTGTATTGTAAACTGCAATAGTTTTGATAAATACATTGTGCAGGTTTTGGAGTGCTAGGGTTTTTACCAAAAGGTTTCCCTAGGGTAAATCATTGTGTCATTCTCTATTTTCTATATGCATGGCATATAGCTACAATATCATTGTTAAAGTAGTTAACGAATCTGAAACTGTAAGGATTTAAAAGAATTTGCACAATAATTTCCTTTAGAGATTAGTGTAGGAAGTTGTTTCCACACCTGAGTTTCCTTACAATAATCAACCTTCAATCATCATAGAAATCCTATTTTCAACTTAACTAATTATCTTACATCAAACTATAAAATTTCAACTTGGTCAACCATGGTCAACTCATGGTCAAACCTAGTCAAACTTGGTCTCTAAGACCTCTAACCAATGTAAAATGCATTCTGAACATGTGTAACCACTTCTCAAATCAATTAACATGCTTCTACACCATTTAACATTGAATTTTCTTGTCATATTTTGATTTTTAGACCGAAGGGGGCATGATATTGCATATCAATCATATTTGTAAATCAAATTTCTTTCCTCAATGATCAAGAAAACAACGACGTCTAGTTGTTGATTCATCAAAAGTCCTCATTGCTTAGGGCACATCGCTTGGGGCATATCAGATTCATCAAGATCCATATCAATCTAGTATCCTAATCTATCTTGTAAACTGTATCAGCTTTTCATAACCATCGATTTATTAGTGTCATTTCCTTGGTTCTTCGTAACTGAAGGGTTCAGCTTTGACATCCTTTTGATTCCCTTTGGACAATCAGGTCCGGGGTCAGGACAGTCACTTCTTCATAATCATAAGGTTCAAAATCAAGCATTTTGATACTTTTTTATCATCACTGGTTCATTGTTGCAATAGTTAACATCATCTCGATTCTTTGGTCAATCAAGACCTGAATCAACATCTTCAAATCTATCAATCAGTTTTTGTCTCAGAATTAGTTAATCTTTTAGGATCATTTTTTCCACCACATAACTGAGTCCACCTCTTTATTAAAAATAGATTATTCTTTGAACCACTGCACTTCGCACAGTAATTCAAAGAGGAGAAAAATGTAATACCCCAAAAATGGGCTATAGGTTCATTAACCTTGTATATCCTCAAATCGAAAAAAATCGACATCAAAGTCCTAACCTAAGGCACATCTGCACATCAGTTTATCAAAAATTGATTATCTTAATTCTGCATCAGGGAATATTCCTTGAATATTCCTAATTATCCTAATTATCTTTAATTGAATATTATTTGGCGATAAATCATATTTATCCTAAAATTTGATTAATTGAATATTCTGAATATTTAATTAATTAAGTTTAATTCTACCACTTAATTGTTTAATTAGATTTAATTAGATTTATTCTTAAATTATATTATTTAATTTTGACAATAAATAAAAAAGCCTATGGATAATTGATTAAATTCTTAAATCTAGTTGTTAATATTTAATAATATAGTTTTCAATAAAAGTTTGATTTAATAATTGATTAACCCATAAATCAGTTATTTTTAAATTTAAAATCAGTGAAGTTGAGAATAAATCACTTTATTTTTAAATTAATTCATAATAAATCATGCACAATCAGAAAAGTAGTCAACTTTAAATCAATTTTCAATTTCAATTTGTTAACTTTCCAAACTCAACATCTAATTGTAAGTTGAACTAAACTCTATTTTGAGTCAAAAAGTGCTTTTGCATGATTTTATGAGTTGATCTATTCCTAATTTATTGATAACTCAAAAATCAACCCGAGTTTATCAAGAGTGATTTATGGCTTTTCTCAATGCATCCTCAAGCCTTGGATTTCTGTAAAATCAAGGCTCAACTCTTCACAAAGATATCTCTCCAATTTGCATAGTTACTCTGGCGAAATTGCATCTGAAGAATCAAGCTCTTGCAAATAGGTGATTTGTGAGATCTCTTATTATTTTTCATAATTTTGCATGCATTTTCATTTCATAGCATATCATTATTAGAATAATCTGAATCCAATCAATTCTAGACTAGTTTCATACAATTTTTCATATCATTGCATAGAAAATACTAAAAGATAGATTAATCTACATCCATCCTACATTCATCTTTTAGCATTAAATCCTTCGTTTAGATGTTACATTATCACTGATCTCGATCTAATCTGAGAATACCATACTCGCACCTACTAGAAGGTAGTAAATCACCTAGTTAGCTTAGTTTCATTTATTTATAGATTTCTCAATTTGCTAACCTCTAATGTTTTACTAAAGTGTTGTTTCCATAGCTAGATATAATTTTCACACACACAGTTAGATGTATGGTCAAGGGGATAATGGTTAAGGGTTTCTCACACATGTGTGAGCAACACTAGGGAAGTGTGATAGAGGACCAATATGGAAGAAGAGACATGGCTTCTCATTAAGAGGCTGTAAGATCTATTAATGAGGGTGCAAGGGGCCATTAATGAGCCTTACAAGCTCATTAATGAGGGGGTTGACCAGAAGTCAAAGAATGAGGGTTTAGATGAAGAGGGTTAGGAAATGCATCTTAAGAAGGTTTAGGGAGTGATTAGGAAATTGAGGATAGGTTTAAGGTTTTCTAAAAGATATCTAGGGTTTTTGGCTTTTAAATAAATATTTAATAAATTTAAAGGGTTTTGAGCCACAATTTATTCAATAATTATTAAATTGTTGGGTTTATCATTCAAATTAGATTTAAATACTTTTGGAAGGGGTTCTTTAATTAAATGTCTTTAATTAAAATAGGATGAGGGATAATGGCAATAAAAATTAATTAATTAATTAATTAATGATGATGTCATCAAGACTTTTGTCAACTAAAAATAATTTTAATTGGTAAGTGGATTTTTAGGTGTCTACATTTTTCACCTCTTTAATGTGATGTTGTAAGTGGCATGGCATCAAAGACAAGAAAATAAGATGCCTCGAGCTAGAATAAGATGGATAAGGGGTTGTGTCCCCTCGAGAAAATAACACAAAGAGAGAACTTTGTGGAATGATCTCAAAAAGAACATTGAAAGGAAGGGAAATAATGAAGAAAGATAGTATTAGTGCTTGAAATGATTGCAGATGATCAGTATAAATTATGATGTGTAACTTTATGGACCCAAAAGATGCATTTGACAATATCAAATACTAAGGTACTAAGGGTTCTTATCCTTCTTCACTTTGAGCTTCAAGCTCAGGTGGGTGTACCTATAAGATTCAATTCTTTAAAGAATCACAACAGTTATTTATATCCTTGACACAAGTATAATCCTCTAATTCTTTCAAAATACATTAAAGTTTGTTGATGATGATAAATGTAAATCAAGTAAAGACTAGTGCCAATTCCCAGGGCAAAGAGTCAAAAGAACATACATCTACAAAAATATCTCAACTAAAATATACCTAGAACCCAAATGAAGTGTCTTACAAATCATCCTCTCATTAACACATGCAGTCATCAAATTCTTGCATAAACCATGAACCACCTGAAATCACCCTTAAGATTTACCCTTCTATTGAAAGAAACTTAAAATTAACCTCACAATCTACCTTGTAAATGATGTATTAAATATGGCTTACAAATTCAATACATAAAAAATCAAAATCCATACAAGAAGACAAAAAAAATGTGCAAAGGAGTTATAATATATTTTCATTGATATTTCTCTATATCAGTACATTCAAAATGACAAAAATTCTTAGAACAATACTCAAAATCTAGAAATCTCTTTACAAAAGTAATTTTACCATCCTTTTACAATACAACTTCTTGCTATATATATCATCACTAGCCATCTTTGAATCCTCAAAAAAGGATGCAACAAGCTTCAGATGGCTAGGATGGTGACAGATACTAGAAGAAAAAAACAAAATTACATCATTAATAGAAATGGAGACCAAAGAAAAATATCTTCTTGTACTCATTCTGAATCCTCATAGGTGGCACCTTTTTTTATAGATGTTCAAGGTAACCACTGAAAGTTTTTACATGAATAATGACTACCTACTGGCTAACTTACAGTATTCTCTTTTTGATGATTACCTTCCCTGTGCTCAAGGATTAAGTGCCATGTGTGATTCAGTCCTCCTCCATTGCCTCCAAATAAATTTTTGTTGGCTTCTTCTTCTTGGGATTCATACTTTTATCCCATGATGCAACCTCCTCTTTAGTTGGCCACATGAATTATTTTAAGCTCTAAAGCTGCTTCACCTTCCTATCCCATCTGGAATTGGTTATGGCCTTGGTGTCAGTGACAAACTTTGTGCAATTAGTCTCCACTTTGAACATGTCATCCAGGACATGATTAAACCTGTCCATATCCAAAGTACCATCATAATTCAAAAAAAATTCCTTCCTTGTCAACAATGCATTCATGTCACTTTTCCACTCTTCAACACTTTCGATGTCACCATCTTCCTTGTGAATTGGAGGCATATACTTACTAAAATTAGGACCCAACATATCCATTTTTTACCTAATTTGATTTTTTTTCACTTTCAAAAAGGACAAAGTTTTTCTAATCAACTCTATCTTTTCTCCAACTTCACCATCTAACTCTAGGATATCAAGCCTATGAGGCTGCAACATCTCCAACTTCTCAAATAGTGAACCCCTGCTAGACCATATGTTGAATATTGGCTCCAAAATAGTCATTTCTTCTTTGACATCTCCATTGGTCTTTTGCAACATTTTAAATGAGTCATGGATTAAATCCATCTTTCCCTTTATTGATTCATACCTATGTTTCATGATATTTAATATGGCACTAAGGGCCACCTCATGTTTATCCTTCTTAGATTTATCAGTTGCTACATCAGGAACCTTTGTCATTTGTGGCTCAACAGCTTCAATTTCAGGGACTGGAGGGGGAATGGCCTTTGATGCCTCTTCTAACTTGACCTTCATGTCCTCAAGTTCATCCTCCAGTACCTTAATCTTCATTAGGATATTTTCTCTATCCTTGGCTAGTACAGTAGCCTCATCAAATAATCTATCATATCTATTGGATAGATGTGTAGTCTTAGCCTCATTAAGATGGGTAAAGTGTGTAACTGCCTTAGAGACTTCAAGGTCTGATGTATTTTGCACAGTTCAAATAATATTTTGTCCCTCCATCTTCTTTAGAACACTAAATAGAGAAGGCTTATGTGTACTTGAATCTAGAGACCACATAGCTAAAGTCTGGGATCTTGGGTTAGACCCAAATCCCCTGATCATCTCACCAATATGTGTCTCATAAGACAATGTGGCTTTAGGTTGTCTTCTTATTTGATCAATAATGAATGCTAAAGTCAAATCCCATCCTGGGACTAGTAGCATTCCACTTGACTTTACCACCTTCCTAGCCTCCTCAAGAGAAATGTTCTCAAAATTGGGATCATATGTAGCTAGGGCTTGTAGGGCCTCATTATTCAGACCAGACCCATTAGTCACTTGACTAACCATTTCTTACTGCTTCTTCCATATCAAGAAGTTCTTTAATTTTTCCCCTTTGATGAATTCATCATCACTAAGTAACTCTTATTGGTACATTTCCTTTTCATCTTTACATAAACAGAGGGGCCACTCAACTTCCTCTTGAGTGTCAACCCTTTTCCCCTCTCTTATGCTCTTCCTCAAATGATGATAGTAGGCCCTATCACCTAGTACCAAGGTAGAAACCCTATCAACCTTTTTCTTTGATCCACTTCTTCTAGATGGCTCTCCCACCTCAAACTTTTTCCTTTTTCTGAGGAGGCTCACTTGTATCCTTTGTCTCTAGAGCATCTGATCCACATTCTTGAACAAGAGGCTAATTTTCTTGAGGGTTTTCTTTTTCATATGACCCCTCACTACCTTCTTCATATTTTGAAGAGGATTATTCCTTCTTCACATCGAGATTTTCATCCAGCTGTGCCTCAAGTTGATCATACAAGATGTCATACATCCCTATTATTCTGTTAATTCTTGTAATATATGGGAGGCATGGGAAGAAACCTCCAAAGGTAATTCCAACCTTTTTCATTTTAGCTTCTAACTCCTTCAAATCCTAGATCTTTCCCAACCTTTTCTCAACCTCTTCTTCATCTAAGACATTCTTGATGATTTCTTCCTCATCACATCCCTCATGGTCTTTTCTAGCACCAATGCTAGGAATGAGCAACTTCTTGGAATTTTTTATGAAGTCCTCTAGATCAACATACCTGTAAGAAGTTGAGCTCATCTTGACATGATTCAACCATATGCTAAGTTGAGGAAATTCCCTGTTTCCAACCATGAAATTTGTTACTTTGAATTTTTGAGGGGTGAAGGTACCCTTTCTATGTGGAGCCAGGTGCTCCTTGTCTATCCAAATCAGCTACCAGATAAAATCCAAAAGAGAAAACCTTGGTGGCACATATTTTGGAATTATATGTGGGGGTTGGGGGAAACCATAGACTCTAATAAATGTAAAGGTCTTGCCCAAATATAAGTCTCCCCAATTATGAACAAGAGACCACTTATCAACATATTCACAAGGTCTTAGTAGCCTAAGCACCTTGACAAAGAGCTTAAAAATATTTGTACCTATCAAATTAAGAATTGGATTAACAATCCAATTCTAGAATCCATAGAATTCATTCTCATTGGAAGTATAATTCCAAACCCTCAACCAAAGCTATACTAGTTTTGGTTGACTATTGACCATTGTCCTAGGTCTCAACATGTTTACATACATATGGTCAATATTATAAAATAGGATTAAGTGCATCAAAAAAGAGTAATACATGAACCAAGGTGACTTTTTGTCTTCAGTGATGCTCACCAAACCCTCATGCATCCTATCGATTACATACTGGATGTAATCATAATATGTGTTGACATGTGAATTCTATATACCTAGAATTATCATTAACAAGTCTATAGGCATCTTCTCTTCATCTCCATCAACCCCCAAAACCCTACACAACCCATATCCCAGATACTTCATGTAAAAGTGAAATCCCTTAAAATCATATGGTGCACCCATGTGGCTAGAAAGAGGAGCCACGTACTTTCATGTCTTGGGCATGAAATGGGTGACCCGAGGCTTCACTAGTTGTAATTATTTTGCATACTTCTCCTTTTCTTTTCTCAAGTCAATTTTTGTGGATGAAGAAATATACAAGCCAAAGACTTTCATGAATGACCCTCTATAGATGCCTAAAATCCCTTTGCCAAAATAAAAATATTTTATTTTGCAAAAACCCTGATGACATCATCATTTGTTATTTAATTAATTAATTAATTACTTATGCCATTAACCTCTCCTATTTTAATTAAAAATATTTAATTAAGATACCCCATCCCAAAAATATTTAAATCTAATTTAAATATTTAATAAATATTGTCACCAACTTTAAATAAATTTAATATTTATTTAAATCCCTAAATCCTAGATATCTTTTAGAAAACCCTAGAGCCTCTAGACTCTTATAGAGAACCCTAAACCCTTATCCTAACTTTGACCTGTGAGCCTAGCTCAATCTTGGTCCTTTCAACCCATGAAAGTCAATCCTTATCTCTTTGCCTCAACCCCATACTCTACCCCAAACCCTAACTCTGACCCTAACTCCACTTCCTAACCCATGCCCTTAGGAAAATCCTATAAATGCTCCTCCTTCCAAGAGAAAAATATTATCTTAGTTCATATCATTCATGCATTGTTATCATGCTCATTTACTTCCAGATCATCTTAGCATTTAGCATAATTGTTAGATTTCATTATCTTTTATGCTTTCTAACTCATCCTAGAATAGCTTAATGGATTAACCTTGCTCATTATTAAGATTTTATAATCATTTCTACATCACATAACATTTCATTTGGTTTAAAATAAATCTTAGCATAATCATTTGTAGCCTAATATGCATTTTAGCTTCATTAGGCTCCTTGAGGCTCTAGGGGAAAATCAAGTGTTCTATACCTGATTTTGTGCCACTATGGGGTTCTCATGGTCCTTATTTGATCCTAAACCTTCCTAATTTTCATTAGGGACATGCTCCAAGTGTTTTGAGATCACACCCACATCCCTAAATCGAGATCAAATCAAACAGTGACAGGGTGCTCCTATTTAAGCTCTATCCGAGTGTCTTTGTAAATTGTTTTTATTATATGATATGAATATGATGTTAGGATAATGTTTGAATGCATAATCTTTTTCATAAAAGATTAGGTTTTCTTTGATCACATTTTGGTGACCACGGTGAAACTCCACACACCTCCAAACTACATTTTTTCAGGGTTTTTGAGCCAAAAACTCACTTTTTGAAGCATCCCAAACAAATTTTTCTGCAGATTTATATGACACTTCATCACTGGAATGGATTTTCATAGCCTAAGTGTCATATGGGTAGTGTGGACAAGGCTTTTGAGGATACCTTTTTTAAAAAGACTCAAGCCAAAAAAACATTAGATTTTAACCTAGCATGAAATCAATCCAAAATAAAGAAAACTCTAAACTAAGCCACCTCAGATTGAGCTAAAACAGATGCGCCCATGCACTGTTTGATTTGCTCATTTAAAGGAATGTGGGTATGCTCTCAAAGCACTTGGACCATCTTTCTAATGCAGATTTAGAGGATTTAAGCTTCATAAAAACCCCATAAATGACACAATATTGGGTAGACCACCCAAAATTGCCCCTTAAGGCCTCAGGAACTCAAGATTATGAAACTAATATGATTAAGTAGATTTTTAAACCCAAAATAGATGTGATATGATGCATAAACAAGAAGTAAACTATGTTAATCCATTAGTTCTATATTAAGATGAGCTAAAGTGCTTGAAAGTAAGCTAAATTAGGATGATTATGCTAAGTCTAGAGCTAAATTGGCATGATAACAATGCTTGAAATCAAAGGTAAAAAGGTGTTTTTATCTTAGAAATGAGGAGTATTTATAGGCTTTTGGGAAGGAGGAATGAGTGGTCAAGATCAAAATCCTTAAGAGAGGCCAAGATTCATTCAAAGGGGAGCACATGGATTGTGCTAGTTCAGGGCCACCTCCTTGTGACAAGTGTCACAAGGGCATTGGGTTGAAAGATGAGATGGATGTGCACAATTTGGGAAATGTGCCTAAGGTCAAAGGGTGTAAGAAAGGGGTGAGGGGCTTCTTAAATGCATCATAAATGCATGTAAGAGGGATAAGGAGGCTTTAAATGCATTTAATGCATGTAAGAGAAGTTTCTAGAAGTTTGTTGACTTTGGGTTAAGCTTAGGAGTTGGCTAACCTTGGTTAGGGAATGTGACAAGATTAGGGGGGTGATTAGGATTAGGATTAGGATTAGGGGGACAAGAATAAAGACTTTCTAGAAGAGTCTAGAACTTCCTTAGGATAAATATGGATTTTTAGGAAATAGATAAAGATTTATTTATTTCCATGGTTTAGGTTTGAGAATATTTATTAAAATGAATTTAATAAAGATGAGGATTAAATATTTAATCTTAATTAAATATTTTGAGTTGGGATTAGGGTTAGGAAATGGGTAAAACAACCTTTAATCAAAATTAAAGAAGGATTAGAAGATTTTGGAAGAGGTTATTGGTCTTTAGGAATTTGGCAAGGTTTTGGGAAAAAATAAATAAATTATTTATTTTTTGGATTTTAGGTCAATTTATTAATTAAATAATTAATAAATAAGGAGATAATGTTTAAATAAGATTTAAACATTTTTGGGAGGGATTCCCTAATTAAATATTTTTAATTAAGATAAAAGGATTTAATGACATAAAAAAAATAAAAATAATTAATTAAATAAATAATTAATTAACAAATGATGATGTCATTAGGGGTTTTTTAGAAAATAAAAATACTTTATTTTCTAAAGGATTTTTAGGTGTCGAGATTTTGCCCCTTTTTGATGCAATGCCGCAAGTGGCATGGTGTCAAAGACAAGAAAATAAGATGCCCAAGGCTAGAATTTAGAGGAATAAGGGGTTGTGCCCCCTCAAAAAAATAACGCAAGGAGTAAACATTGTGGAATTTTCTTGAAAGGAAATAGAGAAGGAAGGACCTAGGAAGAAGGGGAGATAAATAATCAGACTTCAAAGAGCAGAGATGAGTGAATGCAAGATGAGATGGAATGCAAAATGCAGGATGCAACTATATGAGAGATGCAAGATTAATCTATATGATGCAGAATGCAGGGGATTGGGGGAAGCTCCAAGTGCAAATGTGGAGAGCACAACCTAGTTTAATATAGCAATGCTAGAGACCTACCAAGGATACTGGGATCATGAGGCCTTGTCACCAGTGTTGCATAGAACTGATGCTAAAAAAACACACAGGGTTGCCCCTACATCACACATGAGCCCAAGAGGAATCATGGTGGAAATGATGCTGAAGAAACCACAAACACATGACTGACTCACAGGCAGAAGTAAAAGAGCAAAAGACCTTGCCCCAGATTATCCTCATTCACAGCGCACCATGATATAAAGGATCATGGCAACTTTGAGTAGAGAACAATGAGAAGCCATAAAAGATTAACAAGATCCAAAGGAAAAAATCCAAGACCAAAATGAGAACTCCAAAAAGACAGCCTTTGCCAAGGAGAGAGATTTAATGTGAGGGAGTGATTAATGGTGGGAAGATGGGTCTAAATGCGTGGAAGGATACATCGACATAGACCTAGTGTGATTGGTGGAAGATTAGATCTGACAGGAGGAAAGATACATCCTGAAGGACCCACTGATTAATGAGAGAATGAGTGTTGCTGGTTGCTGGGAAAATGATGAAGTCAAAGAATAATCACTAGGACCAAGAATAGTTGACAAGTGATGTTACTGAAGTACAAGGTTGGGTAGGACAAGATGTTCTAATCAAATGTTGCTGTGGGACTAACAAGGTTATGTACAACAAGGTGGGACAATATGTACAATAGATAGGAAAAGATATACAATGGATATGGATAGAAGCTCAGGATTGGGGATAGGAAGATCTCACTATACAGGATATGGTATAGGAAGGACTGTGCTATACAAGATATGTGCAAGTAGGATTGTGGATTTTCTTGAGGATTATAAAAAAGAGGAATTCTGGGGGATGGTGGATGGGGATGGGGATGGTAGAAAAAGGATTGAGATAGTGGGATGGGGGAGATGGGAATTTGATAGATAATGACTCGGTCCACTATGTATGGTGCCTGTTTGCCAGGTTTATACCAACATTCTTGTCCAAGGAACTTGAATTGCCAAGTTTTCACCATTTGGATGATTGTTTTTCTTTTTCTTTTTCTTTTTTCTCTTTTTTGATTTTTTTGTATTTTTGTATTTTTTCTAATTTTTATGGATTTTTTGAATATGTAGGATCTGGTTCAGGCATAGAACCTCTTCAAATGTATGATGTTGATTGGATCATGCAAAGGCTCACTTTCTGGTGTAGATAGCTGATAAGCTCTAGAGCTGAAGCATGCTATGACAACATAGGGGCCTAGCCAAGTAGGCTCAAACTTGCCTTTCTTTTCTCTATTTGCTTGGACTTTCTAATTTTCTTTGAGGACCATGTCACCGACCTATAACTATCTAGGATGGACCTTCTTGTCATAACTCCTTTTGTGTCGATTATGGTATGCAACTAGGTGATCATATGCTTGCTGTCATTTTTCATCTAATAGGTCTAGCTGTGTGAGATGGGCCACATGATAGTCTTCATCAGTGGTGTAGTTCTTCATGGAGACTCACAATGATGGGAGCTTGACCTCAATCGGTAGAATGGCTTCAACACCATATACAAGGGAATATGGGGTGGTGCTTGTGGGAGTGCGATAAGAAGTACAATAGGCCCAAAGGGCGAGATTGATTTGGAGGTGCCAGTCATGACCAAAATCATTGACAACCTTCTTGAGGATTTTCAAGATAGTTTTGTTGGTTGCCTCAGCTTGGCCATTTCCTTGAGGGAAATATGGATTGGAGAAATAGTGATGGATGTGGAGTCTAGCACATAGATCATCCACATGCTAGTTTTCAAAAGGTGTGCCATGGTCTGTGAAGATGGTAGATGGTATGCCAAAGTGACAAATGATGTGGTAAAGGATGAACTTGGATATTTGGATGCCAGTAGTTAGGGTGAGCGGAATCACTTCAACCCATTTGGTGAAGTACTCTATGGTAGTCATTATGTACTTGTGTCCATCCGAGGAAAGGGGAGTGATTAAGCTGACAAGGTCAAAGCCCCAACATGAAAATGGCCAAGGTGGTGCAATGGGCTGCAAGTCTTGTGTTGGTGCATGAATCAAATTTACATGTTGCTAATATGGTAAACATTTTTTGACAAACTCACAAGCATCATGTTCCATGGTTGGCCAATAATACCCAACTCAAAGCAACTACTTAGCTAGAACCATGCCACTCATGTGGGCACCGCAAATTCCAGCGTGGACCTCTTGTAAAGCTAGGATGGCCTCATTTGAATCTAAACACCTAGAGAGGATATTGTGATACCCTCAACAATAAAGGGTGTTGGCTACAAGAGTGTAGTGGGAAGCTCTGCGAATAAGGTTTTGGCATTGGTTATTGGTGAGATGGGGAGATATGATACCATTCTTTAGATATGCATGGATATCATGGTACCACGGGGATTGAGGACCAACCAAGACACACACCATTTTTGTATCGGCATTCTCATAAGTTGGTGTATGTAGCTGCTCGACTAGGCATTCATATTATGATGCTCACGAGGGATTTCTAACAAGGATCCAATAGTTGCCATTGCGTCTACTACTTTGTTTTGAAGTCTTTGTATCTGTGTGAATTGTAGATTCAAGAAATGCTCTTTCAGTCTGTCCACTAGTTCTTTGTAGGGTAGCAGCTTGTCATCCTTCATCTGATATTCATCTAGGACTTGCTTGATAATCAATTGTAAATCTCCAAACACTTACAGTTTTGTGATATTCCACTGAATGGCTATTTTGAGACCTGAGATGAGTGTCTCATATTCTGCAATGTTATTGGTACATGAAAATCCCAACTTGAATGACTTTGGGATGTAGTCACCTTGAGGTGTGACAAATAGGATTCCTACCCCTGATCCATGTAATGTGTAGGAGCCATCAAAGTATAGCTTCCACATGGGTTGTTCTTCGATCATACATAAGTGTTCATCAGGGAATTCCATAATTAGGGGATAAGCATCCACCAGTGGTGCCTCTGCTAGCTGATCAGCAATGACTTTCCCTTTGATTTCTTTCTGATCTATGTACTGGATATCAAACTCGCTAAGTAACATGGCCCATTTTTCCATATGGCCTATGAGAGTTGTCCTTGATAACAGATATTTGAGGGGATCTACTTTTGAAATGAGCCTAATTGTGTGACTGAGCATGTAGTGTCTAAGCTTTTGAGTGGCAAAGACCATTGTGAGGCATGCTTTTTCCATAGGTGAGTAATTAATCTCATAGCTGACGAGAGTTTGACTGATGTAGTACATGGCTCTCTCTTTGTTTTCATCATCATGCTGAGCTAAGAGTGCCCCCAGTGCTATAGTGGTTGTCAAGATGTAGAGTATGAGAGGGCATCCTAGAACTGGTGGTACTAGGATTGGAGAGTTGGCTAGATACTCCTTGAGTTTATCAAAGCTTCTCTAATATATGGGATCCCATTTGAAGCTTGTGTCCTTGCATAAGAGATGTGTGAAAGGTTGGCACTTGTCTGCCAGCTGAGAAATGAACCGACACATTGATTGAAGCTTTCCTTGTAGGCTTCTGAGTTGTTTGAGTGTCCTTGGTGGAGGCATTTTTGTTATTGCTTTGACCTTTTTGGGGTCGATCTCTATGCCCCTTCATGATACTATGAAACCTAGAAGCTTTCTAGATGTAACACCAAAGACACACTTCTTTGGATTGAGCTTTAAGCCATAATGATGTAAGCGATCGAACACACTCTCGAGAATGTTTAGATTTTCACCTCATGTTTTAGATTTTGCAAGAATGTCATCCACATAGTCTTCTAAGATCTTGTGGATCATGTCATGGAAGATTGCTATCATCACTCTCTGATATGTGGCTCCTGCATTCTTTAGCCCAAATGGCATCATGTTGTAGCAGAAGGTACCCCATGGAGTTGTGAATGTTGTTTTATGTTGATCTACTTCTTCTATATGAATCTGATTGTAGCCTGAAAAGCTATCCATTAGTGACAACATTTCATGACCCACTATAAGATCTACAATCATGTCTATATTTGGTAGTAGAAAATCATCTTTAGGACATGCCTTTTTTAGGTCCCTGAAATCTATACATATTTTGATGTCACCTGAAGGCTTTGTGATAGGTACCATGTTAGAGATCCAATCTGAGTAATCTATAGCTCTGATAATCTTGGCTTGGAGGAGTTTTTCAAGCTCTGCTTTGACTAATAATGCGACCTTTGGATGCATTTTTCTCAGATTCTACATTACTAGCTTGACATTAGGATCCACTACTAGATGATGGATGACAAGATTAGGATCAAGCCTAGGCATGTGTGCATATGACCATGCAAAATTTATGATTGATTCTCTAAGCAGCACAATCAAAGCCATTTCTTCACCTTCTGTCATGTTGGCCACAATGTAGGTGATCCTTGGACATTCCTCTGTACCCAAGTTAACTAGCTTGGTTTCTTCTATGATGATAGGTGACTGCTCTAGTCTATAATCTTGAATGGGAGGAATAGGCAAGTCTTCATCTTCTAGCGCTTGAATTGCTAAGTTTTCACTAGAACATACGCTCTTTATTTTTACTATTTTGGAATCACAATGTGCCCCAGAAGGGTTTTCACATAAAGACTCATGTTTTACTTTTTATATTTCTCTTTTGTAGCTAAATCTTGTTAGGAATGAATGCAAAGTATTTTGGTAGTCATTGTGTAGCAGTTGTTGTTGCATTCATGACTTGGATTGTCATTGATGTCAACATAGTGATATTCTAAATAATATGCAGGAAAGCAGGTATAGTTTTGTTTTGCGCACATGTTGTATTATAGATTGGCTTTTACGTAGTTGATGGTATGTTCTTTAGTGTGTTATTAACCTATGGTTAATAGCGTAAAAAGAAATTCATTCATTCATGAGAGTTATGAGCATTTTGGTGAAAGCAGTGTTTAGACAGTGTTTCTGTGAAGTGATTTTCAGAAATTGGAGGATATCTCTTAGCTGGGATGGAATCTGATTTTGCGTAGTTAAAGGGATGTTGGAGACTCATTAATGATGACATGGTTCATAGCACAAACTTTGAAGATATGTTTGGAGAAAGTTACAGTATCTGGAAGCCGACAGTTTTATGTGAAATTTTGTGTAGTGTGTAGAATTTATTATTTTGTAATAGAGGACCAACTCATTTGTAATTATTTGAGTTTGGTATATAAGAAGGAATTTTTTCCTTGTTGTAACATGTATTGTGAAGGTTGAGATGTGAATGAATGCATGAAGTGAAGAAAAGAGCTAATTCAGTGATGAAGGAAGACTTGTCAGTACAGAGATCTGAAATTGTGATCTTGTGTAGTAGAGAGTGTGGTTTTGGCATAGTGTGAAGGAGGTAATATATTTCATATTATTCTATTGAATAATTCTAAGATCTTTTGGACAGTGGGTTCAGAGATCTTGCCTTGAAGCTGTTTGGGCAGTGGGTCCTTCTGTCTTCCATAAACTCTTAACCAGGTTAGAATCTTTTAACAGGGATTCAAAATCTCCTAACTGGGATTTATATGTACTAAATGTATTTCATAAGACTCCTAATAGGGTCCATCCTCTAACAAGGAATTTTCATATTATTGCATCATTTTGTGGGCATCATTCCCACCGGGGTTTACTCTTTTCAAGAGGTTCCCTAGTCAACATATCTTGTGTTATTGTGCAATTGTGTATGGTTATCTTTCTATGGTTGATTAGTACATTAATTATATTATTTAAAGTAGTTGAATGGTTAAATTATCAAATAAATAATTCACCCCCCCTCTCAGTTATCTTGGGGATCTTTACTTTCTAACAATTGGTATTAGAGCAGCAGGTCCTTGAAAGAAAAGTTTAACAACTTAAGGAGATCCATGGCAAATTTTAGAAAAGAAAGCCCTAATTTTGATGGAGTAAATTTTGATAGCTGGAAAGAAAAGATGAAGACTCATCTATTGTTTTTAGGACCAAGTTATTGGTTGATTACAAAGAATGAGAAGACTATCATTGAGGAAGACAATCTAGAGGCAGGAACTAAAGATGAACTAGATCTATTCATGTGTAACATACTTGCAAGAGAAGCACTTTTGTCAGCACTACCAGAGAATGAATATAGTCAGGTAAGATGTTTAAAAACATCTCATGCAATTTGGAAAGCTTTACATTCTACTTTTGAAGGTGATGAACATGCAAAGAAGGCTAGATTACATAATTGAATTTGTGCATTTGAAGATATTAGAATGATGGAAGATGAATCTATTAGAAGCTATATTGGTAGGATGTCTGAGATTGTAATAGGAATAAATTATTGTGGAGGTGATAAGATAGAGAATGAAGTGATATGGAAAATTTTGAGAACTTTGACATCAGTATTCAAGTAGACAACATAGATGATTGAACAAGTGATACCTTGTACATCGAACTTTTCAAGAGAGACTCTTCTTGGAAGATTAGAAATAGCAAAGATGAACTTGAGATTATCAGGAGAGCTACCTAGAATGGAAACAACATTCAGTGCTCTTAACATTAGACCTACAAGAAGTACTAATGTGAATGGAGATTATGCCAGCAGTAGCAAATCTAAATCTAAGGAAGATAAGAAGATTGAAAAAGGTATTGCATTACTTGTAAAAAGAGAACCAGATGGTAAGAAAATCTTTAAATGTTGGACTTGTCAAGAATATGGTCATTTTGCATCTAAATGTCCTAAAAGAGTTAAGAAGTATAGAAGCAACTTTAAACCTAGGAGATCTAAAGAATGTTATTATGCAAATGATGAAGATCTTGAAGCAGGAATTGAAAGACATTTAAATGATAGTGATAATGATAAATTTGAGGAAATAGGATAATGATAACATTTAGGAGATGACATGTTTGATAACTAAGATTGATGATAGTTGGTTATGGCATAAAAGGTTTTGTCATATAAACTTTGATAATATTGTCAAGGTGAGAACTACACTTGCGGTAAGAGATTTACCTAGAATTATGAAACCTACTAACATGATTTGCAAAGAATGTATGATGGCAAAGTAGAAAAGGAGTTCATTTCCCAACAAGAAGTTCACATCGACAGAGAAGCTAGAGATTGTTCATACAGACTTGAGTGGTCCTACTAGGACTAGAGGATTCTATGAAGAAAGGTATTTTATGATTTTTGTTGATGATTTTACAAGGATGATGTGGATTTCATTTTTGAAAGAAAAATATGAAGCATTTGATAAATTTAAGATCATGAAAAGAAAAATTGAGAATGAATTTGGAATGAAGATTAAGTGTCTAAGATCTGATAGAGGTGGTGAATTTACATCTAGAGAGTTTAACACTTTTTGTGAAATGAATGGTATTAAGAGACAACTTTCAGCCCCTAGAACACCAAAACAAAATGGTATTGCAGAAAGAAGGAACAGGTCAATAATTGAAGCAGCAAGAGCTATGTTGTTTGAAAATGATTTGGCTAAGAATTTTTGGAGAGAAGCAGTGAACACAACAGTATACACTATGAATAGAGTACAAATCAGAGTAGATACAAACAAGACACCTTATGAATTATGGTTTGTACATGCACCCTCAGTTAAGTATTTTAGAATTTTTGGAAGTAAATGTTATATAAAGAGAGATGATGATATAGGAAAATTTGATCCTAGAAGTGATGAAGGAATATTTCTTGGATATTCTTTAAAAAGAAAAGCATATAGATGTTATAACAAAAGAACTAAGACTATTGTTGAAAGTGCAAATGTAAAAGTTGATGAGAAGTTTAAAATTTAGGAAAGAATGCTTGATTATGAATCTAATGGAGAAGCACAACCTCAGCCTAACATTGAAAATGTAGAATTATTTTTTGAAACTAACAGTGATTTTATGAATGAAAGTCATACTGAAGAAAATAGAGAAGAAAACAGAGAATAAAATAGAGAAGAAAATAGAGAAAAAAGAAGAGAAGAATCTATAGCTGGAACAAGATCAGTAACTATGACACCTAACAGGTATATTTCGAGACATCACCCTATTGAGAAAGTTATTGGAAGTTTAGATAGAGGAGTTTTGACTTGAAATAAGGTACATTTATGTTTGATTTCTCAAATTGAACCTAAGACTACTAATGAAGCTTGTGAAGATGAACATTGGATTAATGCTATGAAAGAAGAACTGGAGCAGATTGAAAAAAACAAGACATGGGAATTGGTCCCTAGATCTGAAGACAAGAATGTGATTGGAACAAAGTGGGTATTCAGAAACAAGATGAATGAACAAGGAGATGTGATAAGAAACAAAGCAAGATTGGTATGTAAAGGATATTCACAACAAGAAGGAATTGACTATGAAGAAACTTTTGCACCTGTGGCCAGACTTGAAGTAGTGAGAATGTTTCTAGCATATGCAGCTTACAAGAAATTCAAAGTGTATCAGATGGATGTGAAATCAACATTTTTGAATGGTGAATTAGAAGAAGAAGTCTACATTGAGTAGCCTAAAGGTTTTCCTTTGACACAAGAAGGAGATATGGTATGTAAGTTAAAGAAAGCTTTATATGGATTAAAACAAGCACCTAGAACCTGGTATGCAAGATTGGATAAGTATTTATTGAAATTGAGATTTATAAAAGGAACAATAGATAGTAACTTATACACAAAAGAAATTGAGAATGGTTTGTTGGTTATAGTTATATTTGTTGATGATATTATCTTTGGAGGAGAAGATGAAGCTAGTGACAAATTTGCAGATGAAATGAAGACTGAATTTGAGATGAGCATGATTGGAGAAATACAATATTTTTTGAGATTACAGATAACACAAAGCAAGGAAGGTATATTTGTAAGTTAGACTAAGTATTTGAATGACTTATTGAAAAGATTTGGAATGGAAGATTCTAAACCTATTGGAACACCTATGGTAACTGGACATAAGTTATCTAGCAAAGATGAGACACCAGTAGTTGAGTAGAAAAAATACAGATCTATGATTGGAGGATTGCAGTACTTGACACATACAAGACCTGATATAGCACATTCAGTTGGGATTGTAGTAAGATTTCAAGTAGAACCTAGAGAATCACATTATGCAGCAATAAAGAGGATACTGAGATATCTAAAAGGAATAATGGATTATGGATTATGGTATGAGAATTCTAATGATTTTACTTTATGTGCCTATACTGATGCAGATTGGGGAGGTAGTGTTGATGACAAGAAAAGCACCAGTGGTGGAGTCTTTTTTCTTGGAAGAAAATTGGTCTCTTGGTTAAGTAAGAAGCATAATTGTACTTCACAAAGTACAGCAGAAGTAGAATATGTTGCAGCAGCAAATAATTATAATCAGATTATTTGGATGAAGTAGATGTTGAAGGATATTGGAATAAAGTTTGATGAGCCTATTGTTATACATTGTGATAACACCAGTATAGTGAGTATGTCAAAAAATCTTGTTTTACACTCTAAGACTAAACATATTGAGATCAAGTATCATGTTGTAAGAGAGAAAGTTGCAGAAAAAGAAGTAAGATTGAAGTACATAAGCACAAAGGAATAGATAGCAGATATATTTACAAAACCTTTACATAAGGATACATTTGTGTATCTGAGAGGTATGATTGAGGTTATGCCCCAACCTATTTTTGAGAATTGATGTAGATGATTGCATCCGTCCAGTGGTATATGAGCCCTCTCTTTCTTCTGGATTGGATGTTGGAACTTCCTCTATGGGGGAGTTTATGAGCTGAGTCATGAGGACTCTTGTTTTTTTATTTTTCTGAAAAGTGTCTTTTGACATTAAGTTGTTGTTGACTTAGTGATGGAATTTCCATCATTGATGTCAATGGGGGAGAGATATACATGAAAAACATTGTGGATTGTATGAGAGAGATGAATAGGAAAATAAAGCAAGATTTAATTTGATAGTTTGCAGTGATGTTGCAGTATTGGATTTTTGGAACATTGGATGTTTTTCATCTATGTTGCCATCAATGCCAATGGGGGAGATTGTTAGGAATGAATCCAAAGTATTTTGGCAGTCATTCTGTAGTAGTAGTTGTTGCATTCATGACTTGGATTGTAATTGATGTCAACACAGTGATATTCTGGATAATTTGTAGGAAAGCAGGTAGAGTTTTATTTTGCGCACATGTTGTATTGTAGATTGGCTTTTGCACAGTTGATGGTATGTTCTTTGGTGTGTTATTAACCTATGATTAATAGCACAAAAATAAATTCATTCATTCATGAGAGTTATGAGCATTTTGGTGAAAGCAGTGTTTAGACAGTGTTTCTATGAAGTGATTTTCAGAAATCGGAGGATATCTCTTAGCTGGGATGGAATCTGATTTTGCACAATTAAAAGGATGTTGGAGACTCATTAATGATGATGTGGTTCACAACAAAAACTTTGAAGATATTTTTGGAGAAAGTTACAGTATCTGGAAGCCGATAATTTTATGTGAAATTTTGTGTAGCGTGTAGAATTTATTATTTTGTAATTGAGGACCGACTCATTTGTAATTATTTGAGTTTGGTATATAAGAAGGAATTTTTTCCTTGTTGTAACATGTATTGTGAAGGTTGAGATGTGAATGAATGCATGAAATGAAGAAAAGAGCTAATTTAGTGATGAAGGAAGACTTGTGAGGACAGAGATATGAAATTGTGATCTTGTGTAGCAGAGAGTGCGGTTTTGGCACAGTGTGAAGGAGGTAATATATTTCATATTATTCTATTGAATAATTCTAAGATCTTTTGGATAGTGGGTTCAGAGATCTTGCCTTGAAGCTATTTGGGCAGTGGGTCCTTTTGTCTTCCATAAACTCTTAACCGGGTTAGAATCTTTTAACAGGGATTCAAAATTTCCTAATAGGGATTTATATGTACTAAATGTATTTCATAAGACTCCTAACAGGGTCCATCCTCTAACAAAGAACTTTCATATTAGTGCATCATTTTGTGAGCATCAGTCCCACAAGGGTTTACTCTTTTCAAGAGGTTCCCTAGTCAACATATCTTGTGCTATTGTGCAATTGTGTATGGTTATCTTTCTATGGTTGATTAGTATATTAATTATATTGTTTAAAGTAGTTGAATGGTTAAATTATCAGATAACTGATTCACCCCCCCGCCCCCCCCAATTATCTTGGGGATCTTTACTTTCTAAAAAAGCTTGCCTCCTCCCCAAAGTATCCTTCTAGGTCAAGCTTATGGATGTGAGTTGACTCTGAATTGTGAACTGATTGTGGGCCTGATGCCCCCATGAATTCTAGGAGTGCTTCCATGCTTTGGAACTCATCGATGTGTGCAATGCTTGGTTGGTCCCAATCTTTGAGTTGAGGGTGAATGAGGGGAAGTTCTATGAGATTGATGATGTAGTACCCACCCGTAGGATGCTTTTTAGTTGCTTTATGTTTCAGTTGTATGACCAAATTCTTTTAGGTCACTTTTTAGGTGATTGATTATTGTTTCATTAATGATGATTATGGATTATTATTATTATATGTTTTCTGAGTGTATGCATAGATTAGATGATGATGTTTCATGATGTTAGATTACATGTTTTGTATTGATTATGATGTACTTAGCCCATACTTGCATGTGTATGGTGATTATGTGTCTGTATCTATTTGATGTGTTTGTGTGGTAGAGGACAAAGGCGTAGCTACTCACATAGTCGAGATCCACATGTCCGACCGTACCCTATCATTGTCTGTTATATATTGTATGTACATGCTCTGTCTTCTGATGGCAGGTTCACAGGTACAGGGCATCATCTTCCCTGAATTAGCAAGAGTGAGTGTGCCCACAAACATTCGTCTCAATGGTAAAGAGGGGAGATAATTCACAGACCCAAACCCGAACCCTAGCCAATTGTCCTAAAATTGGACAAATACCAGTATGAGTACTTTACTCAAATTCACCTGGTTGGTATGAATTCATGGATCCCATTCTTGAGTCTGTGCATGTTTGCAGTTTGCTTGGTTATCGTGCTTGAATTTTATTATGCTTGATTCAGTGGATTTATGTTTTAACAGGTGATTTTATATCATTATTGAGGTTAGGATTATAGTTGTATTTAATAATTTAATTATGTTCTTATGTTTAATTTGGAAATTATCTAAAGTCAATTATTTGATTTATTGAAATTATTTGATTATGTAATCGTAATAAAGATTATTTATGTTGAGTGCATTATTAAATAATTGAATAATTAAATGCATGCTCTAGGATGAATTAGATATTTAATTTAGTTTAAATTATTAACATGTGCTCAATAGAATATATTTAGAATTATGCTTGTTTATATTATTAAGTAATTAAATAATTAATTGCATCATTCATGCAATTAATTATTTAATTACTTAATAATAATTGAATTTAAATTAAAACATGTACAAATTAGAAAAGGGAATTGTTCTCAAAAAGTTAACAACTAGTTTTAGAAAGTTGAGTTGTGCATATAAATGATATTTTAAATTAATTAATTGTAATTTCTTTCAATTTTGGAGTTTGAGTTGAATTAGGAGTTGTCTTATGAGTCACTTTTCTGATTGGAGTTGAACTCTGAGTTATCTGTTGAGTTGTCTTCTGTGATTGCTTGGATGTTGGAGTTGAATTCCTATTAGGGGAATTTTTCTTTCATTTTTGGGGAGACAGGTTTTGAAGAAGATTTTTGAGGAAAGCTTGGGTGTTTGGCATTTTGAAGAATTGTGGATTGTTGTGGCTGTTTGATGATTTGAATTTCTCTGTGCATCTGGATTGGACACCTGGTTGCAAATTAGCTTTCAGATCTGCAGGTTGTGTTTGAATTTGGAGAGAATTTGGTTCTCAGATCTACAGGGGTTCCATTTTAAATCCGTTTCTGGCATTGGATCTGAGGTAGGTTTTGGAATTGTCTCTCAGATCTATATTCTCATAAGTTCATCTTTCTGTGTTTTATAGTGTTCTATGTTTTCAATTTTTGATAGATATTTGTTTTTATAGATCTAGGTATTCAGAAACCCTTATGTAGATTAATTTTTGTATTTTATTATTACTTGGCATTGTAGTGTTACTCTGGCAAAATTTCGTTAACCAATTGTTCATGGTTTGGCTATAAATCGATAAATTAATTATGTTGTATAGTTGAACTATAGAGGCTGTAGAAAATTTAATTCTATTGAGAAAGAAAATCAATTTGAGTAGAAAACCCAATTTTAGTAGAAATTACATAATCTAGTTAAATGATGTGCTTGCTGGAAAGGGTACAGTCAATATAAATTACACCAGTCAAAACAAATTAGAATATTATAGTCATGAAAAGAGACAAATGAGTTTTGTAAAATGCATTGGAAAAATCCTATTTAGATTTGAAAAGAATATTCTCTGTCAAAAGAATATCAACAAAATAAGTCAAGTTAGAAGAAATATATGAATTGTATTTGTTCCTAAATTTAGTATTGTTTTTATTTGTAAAAATACATTTATTTTATATTATTAAGGGACTGTTTGTTTTATTATTTGTTATATATATATATATATATATATATATATATATATATATATATATATATATATATATATATATATATATATATATATTATATATATATATATATAATATATAATGTTAAAAGAGTTTTATTTAAAAAAAAAATATAGCAAAAGTTGCTATTGGGGCACGGGTCCCACCTGTACCCACGGCAGAACCTGCCACCGGTGGTACCACCAGTGGTACCGTTCGGCAAGACAGGCCTGTCGCGGTACCACTGAGGGTACCGTGCGCAGGTCTGTGTGGGTCGTGCACGTGCGGACAGCAGGGTAAGGGAGCGCGGGGCCCGCAGGGTACCCCCCCCCCCAATGTGAATCTTTTAATATTTACTTTTAAAAAGTTATCATATGTTAATTTTGTTAATTAATATTCATTAATATAATTTTATTAAATTATCAGCATTTATTAATATATATTTTAATTTATGTTAAACTTTATTTGTTTTGTTAATTTAAAATTACATTAGATTATTTTATGTTTAATAATTTTATTTTATGTTAATTTTATTTTGTTTAATGTTAATTTATAAAATGATTAATATATTTCATAATAAATTATTTTATGACAATATAATTTATTTTTGTCCTAACTTATTTTTGTAAGTTATTTAGTTTATGTTGTAATTATCTTATTATAATTAATAAGATTTAAATATTTAGAATAAAGTTAAATTAGATTATTTTGTTCTGTTAGTAAATTAGTGAGACATTCTTTGGCTGTATAGACAATTAGTTGTTAAATGATTATGTTTATACTAAAATTGGGCAAATTTTCTATTGAATTCCTAGAACGTCATTAGGGAATATTTTCTTTTATTAATGTCTTTAGTATGCTCAATTATGTTGTGATTCTTTCATCAATATTATAGGAACCATATTATGTTAGGATCATGATCATTATGATGTTTTGTTGCTTGAAGTTCCTAATCAATTTTCTTAATTGTGACTGTTGGTTTAACATTTTTGAACTATACACATGTGTACCTTGTGATACTGGGTATTAGAATGACCTAGGCGGAAATAGAGGCAGGGATCATTGTCTGTTGAATTGTTATCAGTATCATGTTTATGTGTGTGTTTATTCTGATTGTTATCTATGATTCAATCTTATGGGCTCTTATTGGTTATTATCTGTTCTTGGTATCTGTGTAATCATTTGAGTTTCTATGTGTGAAACTGCATCTAGGATTACCTGATGGTATGCCTATTGGTTGGTTATGTGATTATGAGCCTAGGGGAGATTGATTAAGTGCATCTTAGGGGAGTGCCTTACAATAGGGGCTCGGACCCAAAGTGGTCAGCACCTGGGTAACCTATTGTAGGTTATGTAATTAAGTGATAACATAGTAATTAAAATGTGTAGAGATCATTAAAAAGATAATATAGAGTATGGTTATGATTAGAATTCCTCAAATTTGAGAGAGAGTATTCTAATCCCACATGGATTGTATTGAGGGTCCAGGGCCCAGAGTGGTCAGTTCCAGGGTAACTCAATGCTTGAGGGTCTGGGGTCCAGAGTGACCAGTGCAGGGTAACTCAAGTAGTTAGACATGTGATGACACTCCCATAGCATGTAGCCTAGATCATCTCCTGAGTTTCTGTTTATGCCTCTGTATTAGTGTGTTTCTCCTTTCACTATATTATTGTGTACCTTGAGTAGAGAGCTTTTAGGATTCCTTGCTCAATGGTTTTATCCTTGTTTGGTTTTGGTCATCTGATTGGGGTTTCTAGTTATCTCCTCAGCACGGTGGGAGTGGACCCTTTAGGTTCACGAGGTCAGGTGGTAGTGACTCTTTACCATTTGAGTTTCGACGTCCTAGTGCCGATGTTGTGGATACTCTGCAATTGGATGCCTTCATGGCCCTTCATGGTTCTGCATTGTTGGTTTCTTATCATAGCTTCTTTATTGTAGTCCTATATTAGAGTATCACATGTGATACCTAATATGGACATTGTACTTTTATGTTAGTTTTATTATTACATACCCTGCGACATGTGCAGTGGATGTCAGTGTTTTAGTAATCATGGTTGTCCATGAGATTTGTAATATTGATGTAAGTTGTAATTGTATCATTTATGTTATGGAATCTTTTGTTATCTTCTTTAGTTGTTTTATTTTTTCTTAAGTAATTCTACGTCATGGGACCCTCAAGTTTTGTAATCTATGTTGAATGTTGTTCATGTGAGTAAATGGTAATTGCTTCCGCACTATTATGTATCTTGTATGTTAACTTTAAAAAAAAAAATGTTCACCAAACTTAGTAGCAAAGTCATAGGTTAACTTCTCTTGGGTTCCCTAGTGGAGCATTACAGATGACAAGTTGTTGGAGGACAAAAGTCCCTAGGAGGGTGTCATCGTCAAAGATATTGTCATAGGATCTGATTTCTTTCTCTTTAGGGATATCTTTGATTTCTATGAGGTTGTCTTGGCTATTCAAGAGGGGAACACTAGTCATGTTCATGCCCCCAATTGTGGTATTGGGCCCTTGTATATGCAGGTGAGGGGTATTAAAGCCAAGACCCTGATGTTGTGGGTTTTTGGATGGTGTAATTGGGTCTTTGTTTTCACCTTCTTTTGGTCCTAGACCACCACCTTGGTAATTCCATTGCTCAGTAGTGTATTTGTGTGATTGTGGGTATTTATCCTTGAAGTAGCCAAGAAGTTGTTTGTCAGATGGTGGGGGATCTTTGTATAACCACCTATTGATGTCATGATCCATTTCTTGACTATTTAATGTGCCATGGGATTGAAAAGTCATAGGTCCCATTCTCTTGATTTCATGATGCTCTTCAATAGGCTTTCTTTTGTGACTCAGGCACCCTTGAGTATGTGGATCATGTGGGAGGGCCCCTATAGCAAATGCATCATGTAGGCTATATTCACCACAACCCTAGTTATTGATCTTGATGGAAGAGAGGGTGGAGGTGAGAATGGTTTCTGGATCACAATGGGATCTAGATGAGCTGGCAATAGAAGTACCAATGTCAGTTCTAGGACAATGAGTGGAGTGAGGGAATGATGCTTCCATTGCATGATAGTATGCGAAGGGTTGGGGATCAACATGGATGGTAACCTCAGTGCCTTGATGCAAAAATTTGATGCACTGATGGTACATGGATGGTACAGCCTTGATGGAATGAATCCATGGTCAGCTGAGGAGGATATTGAATGGTAGGTCAAGATCAAAAACATGACAAATGGTATCTTGTGTTGCTGGGCCTAGCTGAATAGGAAAAGTAATGGTACCTTTAGAGGTACATTCCAAGTTGTCATAGGATTTGATAGTGATTACTTCATGTGCTATATCAGCCTAGGTGAACCCAATCTGCTGAATGAATTTCAAAGTACACAAGTTCAGGGCCGAGCCATTATCTATTAAGACCCATTTGATGGCAAATTCTCTGACCATGATGACAATGCGGAGAGGGAGAGTATGGTCAGGTGCAATGTCTGGCATGTTGGATGTTTTGAAGGATAAAGCATAGGCTATGGATATATGTCCCATAAGGGTTTCAAACTGGGTGGTGTTAATGTCTGTGGGGACATGTCCTTCTTTGAGAGCTCGGTCAAGGATCTCCTGATGGAGAGGTGAAGTGTGGAGAAGGTCCAAGATGGATATTTGGGCTAGTGTGTTCCCAAGATGTTCTATGAGGTTATACTATGCATTGTGTGCATTGTGTACTAGCCTTGGATGGGCACCAGCAACAGTGATCCGGCCTCTGCAGGTAGTAACAACACATTGATGATCCACTCCTCTGACATGGATGGCATTGACTATGGGCTCAACTTGGATTATACATCCAAAAAATTTATCATAATTGATGTAGGCAGTAGTGTGATCTTCTTGCTTTCCCTTGACATGATTCTAGGAATGATTAGTATTAGTTTGGTTGTTCCCAACATTGTGTTGTGGGAACACATTCTGATAAATTTGCAAATTGGCATTTGGTGAGGCTTGAGCAGGTGTATCTGCTTGGATCTCCTTTTGATCAATGAGATCTTGGATATATTTTTTGAGTCTCATACACTTCAGGGTAGTGTGTCCTTTGACACGATGATAATCACAGTACTCATGATCTTTGTACCAATCGAGCTTGGGAGTGGTATCATCAACTGGCTGGATTGGTGGAAATGTGATCAGGTTGGCCTTGGCCATTCAGTGAAAGATAACATCCAGAGGTTCACCCAGCAGTGTGAAGGTCTTCCTTGGATTGTTCTAAGCTTTGGGCTTGTGTTGTTTGGGAGCAACATTAATGACATTGACCTAATTGTTCATAATACCTTGATGAGCTTAATGGGCTTGCTATTGATAAATCTGCTAATTATTCTATGAATGATATTGTTGCATGGGTTGCTGATGGACTTGAGGAGGCTGCTGATAGATGGGTGTTTGTTGTTGTTGGTATGCGGGAGTTGGCATAGGGCTAGCCATGAAAAATTGGACATGCTTGGTATCAGTGGCTCCATCAGTAACAATGTTCTTGTTACAATTCTAGTAATGAGATTTATCATTGCTGGGTTTATTTTGGGAATCATTTTTAAAGTGCCAGATTGTGCCTTCATCTAGGAGGGCCTTTTAAATACCTATCCCCATGCTCTTGATATCTTGATAGGTTTGGAGACAATTCATCCTCATGAAGTGGGATAGCTTAGGATGCAGATTATCAATAAAGATTTTTGTCAAATGCTTTTCAGGTGGCTGGTATGATAACTTGGTGGTAAGGTTCTACCATCATTGCAAGTATTCTGATAGGCTTTCTCCTTCTTTCTATTTTGAGTTGCAGAGATCTAACAAGGTTGACTCATTCTCAACATTGTGGGCATAGTGGGCAATGAACTTCTTAGAAAGTTCAGCAAAGGTTGTGATAGTCCCACATGGTATTTTGTAGAACCACTCAACAATAGTTCCTCCCAAGCTTTTGGGGAATAGGCGTAAGAGATAGTTATCACTGTAAGCTACTTCTTGGCATGCTATATAGAATTATTTAATATGGTTGACTGGATCTCCTTTCCCTTGATATTTATCAAATTTAGGTGTCTCAAAGTGCTTGGGGAAAGGTATATCAGCAATGGATCAGTCAAATGGATAAGGACACACCTCCTCAAACTTGTAGGTTTTGTTCTTAGTACCAGTTTGGAGCTCCTTAAGAGCATTCTTCATGGCTTCCCACTTGGCATTGATCAGTGTTTGAGTGGGTGCTCCCATTTGAGATGGGTATTATGGAGTGGTATATGGAGATGATCCAGTGGGATAGGTGGATTGGAGGGGATTTTGGAGCAATGTTTGTTGGGGATATTATTGATGTAGCATAGGGGGATATTGCGGTGGAGGATATGAGACTGCTTGTTGGTGTTGTGGGCTGATGGGGATTTGCTACTATAAATGATAGGAGGAAACTTGTTTCTATTGGGGAATGATGGTGGTTTGTTGCTATGACTGGAAGTATGGTTACTGTGGGGGTGGCTAGTGGAATGATGTAGCTTGTTGATAAGATGGTCCTTGTTAACTTGGCTCTATGGTTGACTGATATAGGTCAAGTGCATTCCAACATTGCTTAAGGGTGGAACTGATGTAGGGAAGCTTGAAGCAAAGGGTGGTTGGGCAAGATAACTTGCAAAATGGGAGGAACTTTGCTACTGAGGTGGGGGAATTCGCTGAAAAGCACTGGGTGTTGGGAATGGATAGCTTGTGAAGGATGAAGCTGGTGGAGGTTGAGATGGTTGTTGTTGTGCTACTTGTGAGAAGGTGGCTTATTGGTTTGCAAACATGAATGTAGGAGAGTGGGTTGGTATTCCAAAGGCTTTCATGTCTTCTTGAGTGAGACCCCAATGAGAACTAGTGTGAGGTGGGAATTGTGTTGCAGCGGTTGCCTAGAAGGTAGATGTAATGGGACTTTGGGATATGAATGGTGGATTGGAAAAACCCATGGAAGGCATTCTTGTGGTAGATGCTTGCTAGGGGGAGAATGAAGAGGATGCTTGTGTTCCCCATGAAAAAGGTGATGTGGAAGTTTGCTGATTTTGAAAGGAGAATGCTTGCATTGCCCCCGGAGTAGATGATGTAGAGGTTTTCTAGGTGAAAGAGGGAAACGATTGTGTTGACCCCCGAAATGATGGTGTGGATGCTGAAGCTTGGGGATTGAAAGGAAAAGATTATTGCGTCCCTCCTGGCACAAAAGGTGTGGATGTGGAAGCTTGTGAAGTGAAGGGGAAGGATGATTGCATCCCTCTTGGAGTGAAAGGTGTTTCTTGGTCTATGGAAAATGGCAGAACTGCTTGTGTAAAGGTTTGTGTGAGAGGTGGGAGTTGATTTTGTGACAAGTGTTGGATTTGTGCAAGAGCTTGGGTGGCCATGGTGGATGATGAAGTACCCATGATAGGGAATGGAGCAGATGGTGTTACAGCTTGTGTTACGGGACTTGTGAAGCTTCCTTGCAGAAGAAGGGGAATGGTGGAGGTTGCATGAGATGTTTGCAAGGTTGGATCAAGGAATGGTTGGATGAATGGAGAGTATACTTGTGCTGGGATTTGGATAGTACTT
The DNA here is from genome assembly GCA_027943335.1 of Chamaecyparis obtusa. NCBI lineage: Eukaryota > Viridiplantae > Streptophyta > Pinopsida > Cupressales > Cupressaceae > Chamaecyparis > Chamaecyparis obtusa. The sequence goes on along the minus strand of BSBK01000083.1, from coordinate 1,321,355 downwards.
ATGGGAATGTGAGGATGGAGATATGGTGGAATGGAAGTATGTGCTTATGCAAAGTTAGTGAACATGCTTTTCTGGTTTTGGGCCATGAGTGCATTGACTACTGGTGGATTCTCTGGATGATTCACAAATTTTTCTATTGCTAGAGGAGCTAAGGGGATATTGGAATCATCCCATGTATTTCTAGTTTGTATTTGGGGATCATAGGCTATCATCACACTGGTAAAAATGTTGGGATCAAATGAACTAGTGATTGGATAAGGATTCATGTTCCTTCTTTTTCTAGATCTGGATCTTGTCTCAACAGGCAAGGAGATGTAGATGCTAGATGGATGCAAGATATTTCATAAAGACTCTAAAGAATGATGGATGTAAGCTTAAGGAACTTCTAAGGATGATGAAATTTCTATAATGCAAGGATTGGTGAGATGCTTGGATATGAATCAATGATGGTGGAAGATTTGATGGAAGATGGTGATAGATTGGTAAAAAAGCTTGGAGATGATGGAGGCTTAGTGGGATGCTCTGATTTGGGTCAAGATTGGGTGGAGGATTGGTGGGATGATGGTGGAAGATTACTAAGTGTCAACAATGAGCTATTGTTTTTCCTGATGCAGGATCAATGATAGGATTTGGCCAACCTAGGATAGACTAATGATCTTCAGTCAACTGGATTCTTATCAATGTAAGCCAATCTCTTGCTCGAGATGATGAGGTTGTGCAAGGACAAGTTGGATTTCCTTTAGACAATGCTTTGTCAAAAAGGGGATGATTTCTGATTTAGGATAAGGGATGGAAACAACTCAAAGGTTTTGAACACTAAGTGCTTGTAGATTTGGATATCTGGATTTGGTGCAAAGGATGGTGGATTCTATTTTGGATGATGGATGCTAGATTTGGATCAAGGTTTTGGGATTCTGATTGTAAATTGTTGATAGAAAGATGGTGAAGGAATGATGGAAAAATGCTTTCTCTAAAAGGATGATGTAGATGTAACTAGGATGGATGATCTATGATGCTGCTAGGAAGATGATGATGTATGCAACTAAGAAGGATTCTAGAATGCAACTAAATATTTGATGATGATGCAAGGATGAAACTAGGATGAAGGACTGCTGAGATAAGATATCAAGATCTGAAGGTAGAATAGGACATGTGATGGATCCTAGCTAATCTTCTCTTTCAAGATTGACGTAGCGATGGTTGACTTGGAATCGGTAGGAAAACTATTTGACTCTTGCTTTATAGCCAATATTATCAATCTTTTCTTGATATTTTTCTTTTGCTTGGGTTTCTTGGATAGAGGATTGATGGCTCTTAAGGTTTCTTTCTGCAACTTTCTTCTCTTGATAAGCTTTGGATTTGGGCAACTTCGCTTTCAGATGTTTGATCAAATTTGGCATAACTTGGGGAAATTCTAATAATTTGGTTTGAGAAAAAAGATCTTTGGATATCTGATTCCAAGGGTTTCTTTGCAAAATGTTCTGAGTATCTTAAACTAGGTTTGTTGATCAGTTTGATGTTTCCTAATGGCAAAGGATAGATAAACAAGACTTTTGGAAAAGCAATCTCCATAAGGGACAAAGCAACCTTGTGGGATACAAATAGGATAATTGACTCTGATAAAGCTTTGAAAGTGTATGTTCCAACAATGTTTTCACGGAGTATTTGACTGTCAAGCACTGCAAGCAGATCTATCTAAGGAAGATGAGTATCAAAATCACTTGCCCACAGCTTGGTACCCCCTAGAAGGGAATACAAATGGTGAGTAATCTTGAGGCGACCTGGTAAACCCCTTGGAATCGGTCCTTGCACAAGGATTTTGATACTTTCGGATGTAGATAGGGTAGCCTCTATTTTATCAGGTTTTTAATAGTTTTGTGGAGTCTCCATACCTAGTTATGCTGACCGCCCATGACTCACTTAAGAGCCTAGCCAACAACGCTGGGGGAGGAATATTTACCATCCCTAGTCACTGTATTTGGCATGAACGCCCGTGGATTAGGAGATATAAGTGAGTAATTTTTGCCTTGACTTTATTTATATATCGGCTGGGGGGGATACTAGTTTGAGGTTGTTCTTCGAGGAGGAAGCACTTTTCTCCTTGGACGGGGCTTGCTAAAAGTAGGACAAGTGAACTTGTCCAAGTTCAAATGTTCTACATTGCTTACTTTAACAAGGTTTTTGCAAGAATTGAAAAACTCCTAAATGCACATCAAGCAAGTTTGTTCCTTTTCCCAAATTTATTAAGTGTGTTTGAACTTTGAAATTGAAGACACAAGTGTTTAAGGTTTGTTTTGTTCTTTCTCCAAAAAGTAAACTATTTGAATGATTGCAAGTTCTTTCTTTGATCATTCAAGATTGAGATTGGCATGTTGTTTTAAGAACTTTGAAGTGTTTTATTTTGATCCTTTAAGGCATTCAAGATTTGATTATGCATTTTCTTGAATTGAAAAGGAAGGAATAGAGATTTTTTTTCTTTTAATGCATTCAAGAGTGCATTTGATTTTCAAAATGACAATGACTCTTAGGACTTAGCTTCATTCCCTTAGTTTCATTCAAGATTTGTTTTGACCTTTTCTTTAAGAAAAAATGAATCCAATATCAATCTGAGAGCAAAGGTGACAAGAAGTTCACAAGCAACAAGAACTTGTGCATAGGCGACAGGAACTTATGCACAGGCGACAGGAAAAAGTTCATAGGCGACAGGAACTTGTTCCAAAATGTGGACAAGGATTTTGAGGATACCTGTTTTAAAAAGACTCAAGCCAAACAAACGTTAGATTTTAACCTAGCATGAAATCAATCCAAAACAAAGAAAACTCTAAACTAAGCCACCTCCGATTGAGCTAAAACAGATGCGCCCATGCACTGTTTGATTTGCTCATTTAAAGGAATGTGGGTATGCTCTCAAAGCACTTGGACCATCTTCCTAATGCAGATTTGGAGGATTTAAGCTTCATGAAAACCCCATAAATGGCACAATATTGGGTAGAACACCCAAAATTGCCCCTTAAGGCCTCAGGAGCTCAAGATTATGCAAATAATATGATTAAGTAGATTTTTAAACCCAAAATAGATGTGATATGATGCATAAACAAGAAGTAAACTATGTTAATCTATTAGTTCTATATTAAGATGAGCTAAAGTGCTTGAAAGTAAGCTAAATTAGGATGATTATGCTAAGTCTAGAGCTAAATTGGCATGATAACAATGCTTGAAATCAAAGGTAAAAAGGTTTTTTTCTCTTAGAAATGAGGAGTATTTATAGGCTTTTGGGAAGGAGGAATGAGTGGCCAAGATCAAAATCCTTAAGAGAGGCCAAGATTCATTCAAAGGGGAGCACATGGATTGTGCTAGTTCAGGGCCACCTCCTTGTGACAAGTGTCACAAGGGCATTGGGTTGAAAGATGGGAGAGATGTGCACAATTTGGGAAATGTGCCTAAGGTCAAAGGGTGTAAGAAAGGGGTGAGGGGCTTCTTAAATGCATCATAAATGCATGTAAGAGGGATAAGGAGGCTTTAAATGCATTTAATGCATGTAAGAGAAGTTTCTAGAAGTTTGTTGACTTTGGGTTAAGCTTAGGAGTTGGCTAACCTTGGTTAGGGAATGTGACAAGATTAGGGGGGTGATTAGGATTAGGATTAGGATTAGGGGGACAAGAATAAAGACTTTCTAGAAGAGTCTAGAACTTCCTTAGGATAAATATGGATTTTTAGGAAATAGATAAAGATTTATTTATTTCCATGGTTTAGGTTTGAGAATATTTATTACAATGAATTTAATAAAGATGGGGATTAAATATTTAAGCTTAATTAAATATTTTGAGTTGGGATTAGGGTTAGGAAATGGGTAAAATAGCCTTTAATCGAAATTAAAGAAGGATTAGAAGATGCTGGAAGAGGTTAGTGGTCTTTAGGAATTTGGCAAGGTTTTGGGAAAAAATAAATAAATTATTTATTTTTTGGATTTTAGGTCAATTTATTAATTAAATAATTAATAAATAAGGAGATAATGTTTAAATAATATTTAAAACATTTTTGGGAGGGATGCCTTAATTAAATATTTTTAATTAAGATAAAAGGATTTAATGACAAAAATAATTAATTAATTAATTAATTAACAAATGATGATGTCATCAGGGGTTTTTCAGAAAATAAAAATACTTTATTTTCTAAAGGATTTTTAGGTGTCTACAGGTAGTTCCCAATAGATGTTTGAGCCATTTTGCATGTTTTTAAGGCTTTTTTTTCCAATTTTTGACACTTTCTCGCTCAAATGTCGCATGGGTTGTGCCCAAATGTCATATGGGAGCTCATAAAATATTGTATGACACTATAACTCAAAAACATCACTGGTCTTGAATTTTTTATGGAAGGAAGAGGGATTGTATGAAGCCCTAAACTTGATTTTTATAACTTTTTGGGCCTATTTGGGGATCCTAGTGACCCTATGCTTCAAACTTGTAATTTATGACCCCGTGATTTTTTAGGTACTTCATGGAGGCCAATATAATAACCATAAAACTAAATCCTTAAGGCTAGTGAACCTTCTTGAATGTTTAGGAACCTAAAAACTTCATTTGGTTGGCTTAAAAAGAACTTCTATTCACTCTTGAATGACTTAAATGGAACAAACTACAAATCTTTCCTAAACGTCTCCTAATCAATCCTAATCATTCCTTTTTGGTCCTAAAGAAATCAAATGCATCCCTAATGTATTTTATTTGGCTAAAAAGAACCTCATTCATGAAAATCTAAAGTTTTAGGGTTCTTTTATGTAAACTAGGAACACTTCAAATTTTGGATGCTTAAAAAGGACTAGAAATCTACATCTCATTCCTAATTGGTTCCAAATTAATCCTACACCATCCTAAATGTTCCTAAATAAATCCTAATTCTTTTTTCTTGGTTAAAAAAAAAAAAATTTGCAAAATTTTGAATTTTTTCAAAGTTTCATGCATAAAGCACACTAGGAACACTTCTTTTGGGCCTAAAAACTAAATTCTAGAGCACAAAATTTTGAATGTCTCTAAATTATCAAAGTCCAAATAAAAATTAATTTTCTTTAATTCCAAAGGAAAAACACAATCTTTAATGTCCTAAAAATTTAAAGAAAATCATTTCATTTCATTTCAAAATTCAAATCAGGATCCTAGAAAGAAAACTCAATCTTGCAAGGAGAAAAACTTGCAATATCTTTAAAGTTTTCTTGTCTTTAGAGGAATTAATAAATCAAAATAATAAACACATTTGTTTGAAAATATTCAATTCAAATCACTAAATCAATTTGGAAAAGGAATCTTCTTGGTGTACTTTTTAGGAGTTTCAATTCTACAAAATCCTTGTTAGTTAAATGACGTAAAAAAGGTTGAAATTGGACTTGTTCACTTGTTTTACTTCTAGAGAAGCCTATCTAGAGAGAAAAACACTTTCTCTTTGGAGAATGACTTCAAATCAGTACTTCCCTAGCTGATATAGAAATAAAGCATTGAGAAAACTCTCGCTTCATCCCCTCAAGCTCGGGCAATGCGTGTTGATGGTAGCCCAAGGTAGGTGAATATCCCTAGTATTTTGACATGGTCAACTAGGATCTTGAGTGAGTCACATGCATAAAAACCAATTGGGAGGACACCATAGAGAAAATTAGACACTTGTTAAATTAGAGGCTTCCCAATCTACTCCTAAAGGTATCAAAATCTTTGTGCAAGGATTGATCCAAGTCCTTTCCCAGATCACCTTGAGATTACTCACCATCTGTATTCCTTTTTGTGATATCAAGCTAAGGGAAAATTTTTTGATACTAGCCTATCTTTTAGGTAGTTCATGCTTGATGTGTTTTCAAAGTTTCAAACTCAGTGCAAAACATCTCTTGAAACATACACAAATGAAGAGTTCTACACCAAATCACTTTTCCATATCAAAACCAATCAATCCAAAATCATCCAAGCTTTCCTAATCTTGTCATCCTAGACCCCTAAAAATGGTCTTCAAGTCTTATTGCATCATCTCCATCCAATATTTGCCTCCTTTCCTCCTATCCTAGGTTAGCAGAGTCATCTTGGTCATCCCCCATCTGATGTCTATCTTCTTCTAGAGTCATTCTTTCCTCCTATCTTGAGCCAAATCCAATCCCAGTCTGAGCTTCTTGGTCATCCCAATCCAAGCCTTAGTCTTTCCTATTGGAAAGTGGTGTTTTGGGGCACTAAAGATCACTTGAGGGTTGTCATTCATGGTAACACTTATGTTGTAGTGATTGCATGCAAAGATTTTTGGTACTGGATTCATAGTCATAAAAATGACTAAGTACAAAATTAGGATAATAGTGTATTGTGATACAATTTTGGTTAGCGATGATATTGTATGATGTATTATGGATTCAAAAGTTAGTAGAAGGTATTTTGGTATATGTATATGCTTTAATTAAGATCACATGTATTTTGGTCATCAAATAAATATGATACAGTGATCTGAAGGTATGCAAAGACAGAGAATCAGTGTAATAGTGCACACGAATAGTTGCAATGATTGAGAGAAGGATAGTGGATATGGTAATGTGCTAAGTCAAATGGATGAAGTATATTGCTGAAACTTTGGTAATATAAGCTCTCTGAATATATGTTCATCATTTTTATAATTTATTATTATATTTTGTATGGTATTTGTGAAGCCGACTAGATGAAATTTTTGTATAAGTATAGAGTATTTTGTGGAAGCCATAAGTATGATTTGTGATGATGATGTGATGATGAAAATCTAAGAGTAGAGAGTAGATGTGAGATCATTATTTGATAGATCTATAACTGGAACTATATAAGAAAGGAAAGTGCTTGTATTATTCATTTTTGGAGAACTCTTTTGAGACAAATTTTTATTGTAAGAGTTGTATGCTCACCACCTTTAACTAGGTGTTTGTATCCCCTAGTAGGGTATTATATTCCTCTAACAAGGAAATGTACAATATAATAATTAGCTCCTAACAGGGCTAGATCTCCTAATAGGGATATAATATTTTAGTGCATAGTTGTGGGTACCATCCCCATCGGGGTTTTCTCTTGGATAGGGTTTCCTCAAGAACAAATCATGGTGTCATGAGTTATGTTTTTTGCTTATATGTTCTTTTCATTTCAACATTGTTTTGGTTTATTTATAATTGTTTGAAGTTTAAATTAAAGTGCAGTAATACTAATTCACCCCCCCTCTTAGTATTACCTAATCCTAACAATTGGTATCAGAGCTATTGGCTCTTGGAGAGAAAGACTAATAGCTTAAGGGAGATCAGAATGGATTCAAAAAGTTTGAAAGATAAATTTGAAGTAGCACTTGAAGATATGGACAAAGAGAAGGCTGAGAATGGTGTATTGAAATTCAAATTGAGAAGAGCAGAAGGTTTCATTATGAAACTAAAGGAACAACTTTAAACTTCATGAAATAAAAAACAAGACCTTATGGACAAGATCCAAGAAGATTCAGAGAATGATACATCAGATCAAGTAAAGAAGCGGGAGCAAGAAAAAGAGTAAATCAATCTTCTAATGATTAAAGAGATTCAACATGAAAAGGATGCAAGAAGCAAAGTTGAAGTGTCACTAAAAGAAGAAAATGAGCAAATAGGATAAATGAAGACTCAACTTGATCACTACAAGGATAAATGTCAAGAATTGGAGAAGTATAATCAAATCATCAAAGGAGAACTCACTCAATCCAAATTACATATTGAGAATTTGCACATGAACAATGATTAAATTGATGAGAAAAGTGTGAGATAGAAACCTAGAGGAGATGTGACTGGAGTTAGATTTAATGAAGAATAATGTTCTAAAACCAATGAAGAAGAAAATGAAGTGAAGATTGAAGAAAGACCAACTCATGAAGAACCTAAAGAATAGATCAAACCCTTCAGAGGTAGATTCTTTGGATGCAACAAAGTTGGACACATGAAAAGAGATTGCAAAAGTAAAGGTACCTCTAAACCCTTTACCAGTTACTGTTATAACTGTTATGATTATGGAGACAAGAAAGAAGATTGTAGAAAACTAGATCAGTCTAGGTATAAAGAAGATTATGTCATAGAAGAGTTAGCTGCCAAGGTTACATGTCTTAAATTCAATAACTTTGGCCATACTGCAAGATATTGCAAACTACAAGTAGATTTGGAGAGAAGGAGACCACCTACATGTTACAAATGCAACAACCTTGGACACATCACAATTTTTTGTAGATACAATGGAGAGAACAATAGAAGAGGACCAAGAGAACAAAGAGGACCACCTCCTATGGTTATAAGGAAGAATGTTGGTGATAGTGGTAAAATTCTTATTAAGTATATGAATTAGTTTGAGAATCATTTCAAGAAATTAGAAAGTAAAGAGGATGACAAGATATGGAAGGTGAAAGAATTCAATAAGGCATTGGTTTAGGGAGAGATAGTAGATAATACTATGTCTTTGCATGATGAATTCTTTAAGACATCTACCTAGAAGGTCACATGGCCTTAGGGGGAGCATTGGATGTAGATAATAGAATATATCTAGCCCTTGTATATGTGGAATAAGCTCATGCAAGATTAGGTATGGTATGTATAGACACTATGGAGTGTGTGGTTGAGAGTGCAATACTTGGAGATTCATTTTTTGTGTTGACTAGACAACATGCGAAGTTGAGCTAATTGTGATTAATGCACTTAATCAACTTGTGAAGGATAAAAGAGGTGGAAGCACATCATTTCTCCATAATTTTTTTATCAATGACTAAGGAGAGCATCATTTTGAATCATTTCAAGTCATCTAGCAAAGAGATTGTGTGATGGAATGAAGCAATGTTCTTGATTTTAGTGCATTAAAGGTATTTAGACTTATAATCTTTGAGAAGATATGGATGAACCAATAATCTTTGATATTGTGGATTGAACTAGGTATAAGTTTAAGAGACATCCATTTAAGTCTTGTGAGGATGATCCAGAAGGAATTTTTTCACAAACCCCTGTTGGCGTATTGCATGTAGAAGATATTCGGGCATATATACACTACAAGTATGAAATTATAGGAGATGTGAACATTTATAGTGAATTGAATGAAATGATAGAAGTAGATGGATCTATGGTAGAATATTTCAAGCACCTAGAGGATCATTCTATCATTAATCTAACCCTACAAGCTGAATTCATGAAAATGGAATGGTTTATGATAATTCTTAGTAGAATCCATGATCAGTTCATATGGATTGGAGAAAAACCAGTAAAAATATGTGCACAGATGATTCATGACATAGCTAGATTAGATAATGAAGGAGCCCTTCTAGTAGTTGAAAATAATATAAGGAAACAAGTGGAAACCCTAACACACTCAAAATGGAATAAGAGGAAAATGACATTCAATGACATCTTTCAGCAAGATGTTAGATTGGTGACAATGATATTGGGCTACAAAATATTCTATAGCAATAGACCTTACTCAGTTTTTGCTAGCATTATCATGATGGCCTATAGGATGGTCAAGGAAAACAAGAAGTGTAACCTTTGTGAAGTCTAGCACATCATTTCCTATAAAATGAAAAGTTCATAAAGAAAGATAGGACTAAAGCATTTAGGTTTGGATGTTTGTTGGTTCACATGTATATACATATTATTCACAAGCTCCCTGGCATGCACCCTAGGGCATGGAAAGACAATGTACCCATTGGAATTCAGATTTCAGAAAGCTAACGAAGATAGGATAAGAACTAGGTAGATGGAGATTTGTTTGGTATGATTAAGATTCTACAAAGGCAGATTAAGGAAAGATATAGGATACCTAAAGATTTAGTTGAAAGGTATAAGGACACTACCTATTTCATTGTTGAAACTAATTGTATGTGCTTTGAGGCTATGGAACCAAGGAATAAATGGTGTTACCCTATGGGGTATGAAGTTAACTCTAATATTTTGACCGTGCAAGTAGAGCATGTACTGGCAGAAGAGATAGACCCTACAGAAGAGAGATGGGGAACATATAGGGAGAAGTCTGAAAAATTAGAGAAGAACAAGAAAAGGTAACAAGAAAAAGGAAGATCAGTAATATTATTGAAGATATCACTACGAAGGTACGAATCACTAGGGAGAAGTTGAAAAACATAAGAAAAAAGATGGAATCATCTTCAAGCATGGCTATTGATGCACCTACCCCTTCTAAGATAGAGAAGACAGTTAATCCTACACCACACATAATTGACCTATCACCTACATAAGAGGAGACTGCACAAGAAACTGCACCTGTAAACATTCCTAAAAGATCTACAAGATCTACCAAGCAGAGAAATCCAAAGGAAAAAGAGGTAGAAGTGGAAAATAAGAAGAAAGAAGAAAAGATAATTGAGAAAGAAAAATAATAAAAATTAGCACATAGGGATCCACAAACTTTATGGAAGCTAGACCTTAAATCACAACATAAAAGAGTGATAAAAGATGGAAACCTAAAGACAATGGATAGATATTATGAGAGATATGATTCTGAGAATTAGGAAATCATTGAAGATACTATCATTGAGTATATATTCATTTTTAAGAAAAATCTGTTAGAAATAAAAGGGAGTATCCCTAAGGAGCTATATAGTAAGTTGGAGATTAGAAAGCTATTGATATAGTCAGAAGATGAGAATATAAGAAACAAAGCTATAAAAGACATGCTACCTATTTTCTCTATACAAGAAAGGGAGAGGATAATAAATGCATTGAAACCCCTGTTGAGGACAAAGGCTAGACTAGTAAAAATCATGGCTAGAAAATATGATGAAGTGATTGGGGACACTCAAAAGGCACTGGATCAAATCCTTGTGAGTGATATGTCAAAGATGATCTCACCTCCCAAGGTCACCAAGCCTACATCTTTGGGATTAAGAGAATTCTCTAAGGTAGTAGATATAAGTGAGAAAGCTAGCATGCAACCAAACTTCTTTGTCTCTAGTGTGCCTGTGACCCGTGACACTTCACATGATGTAAATGATCCATTTCTGGATAATTTGGATAGTGCAATGGAAGTTGAAGAACAAGGATAGGTAGAGGAAGAGAAAATAGAGAAAAAACAAGAAGAGAAGTTACAGGAAAGGAAGGAAGAAGAGATTAGAACATAGAAAGTAGCTGAGGTTAGAATGGAACAAAAATAAGAACCTGACACCTCCTCTACTTTATTGTTGGAAAGTATGGCCAAACTAGTGAGTGATGATGTAGATAGCATAGATGAGGATGATCTTATGAGGCTATCCTTCATGGCCTTTGCTAAGGCTAAGGAAAGGTTAGTGCAGAAAGGGGATAAAAGAGAAAAAATAATGACTAGGAATGTAGATGTTAGGAATGAATGTTGGATGTTGGTAATGATTCTATAGCATTTTTTGTTGCATTCATGACTATGATTGTCATTGATGTCAACACAGTGGTCTTTTGGAGACTAGCAGAGAAGCAAGCAGTGTTTTGATTAGCGCAGGTAGGATATTGTAGTTGGACCTATGTGATGTTGAGGTTATACTCTTTTATATGTTATATATCTATGGTTAAGAGCACAAACAATAATTCATTGATTCATGAAAGTTATGAGCATTTTGGTAAAAGCAGTATTCAAGCAGTGTTCCTAAGTAGCAGTTTGTGGAAATCGGATGATATCTCCTAATCAGGAAGGAATATAGTTTTGTGTAGTTAAAGGGAATTTTGAGACACACTGATGGTGATGTGGTTCATAGCACAAACTTTGAGGTCACATGAGTGAAGAGATATTGCATTTGGAAGCTGACAATTTTTGTGTAATTTTGATGTAACATATGGAAACTTTTGTTTTGTAATTGTGTGCTGACTCATTTGTAACTATTTGAGTGTGGTATAAAGGAAGGAATGTTTTTCCTTATTTTATGTAGTTGAAATGAGAAAGAAGTGTGAGCATGGTTTGGTTGCATGTGAATGTAAGCATGAAGTGAAGAAAAGAGCCTAAGAGATCGTGAAAGTGAAATTGCGAAGACATGCGAAGTACATAGATCTGGAATTAAGATCTGGTGTAGCAGTGAGTGTAGTTTGGCATAGTAAGGATGTAACATATTTCATATTATTTTTTTGAATAATATCAAGGTTATTTGGATAGTGTGTTCAGTGATCTTACCCTGAAGCTGTTTGGGCAGTGGGTCCTTCTATCTTCCATAACTCTTAACAGGGTTAGAATCTTTTAACAGGGATTCAAAATCTCCTAATAGGGATTTATATGTACTAAATGTATTTCATAAGACTCCTAATAGATTCCATCCTCTCACAAGGAATATTCATATTAGTGCATCTTTTGTGGGCATCATTCCCACCGAGGTTTACTCTTTGATCAAGAGGTTCCCTAGTCAACTTATCTTGTGTTATTGTGTATGAATATCTTTGTATGGTTAGTAATTGAATTGCTTACATGGTTAAATGCTATTGAAGATGTTAAAAGTTATAATTATCTAATAACTAATTCACCCCCCCTCTCAATTATCTTGGTGGACTTTACTTTCTAACAATTGGTATCAAAGCAGCAGGTCCTTGAAAGGAAAGATTAACAGCTTAAGGAGATCCATGGTGAATTTTAGGAAAGAAAGCCCTAAGTTTGATGGAATAAATTTTGACAGCTGGAAGGAAAAGATGAAGACACATCTATTGTGTTTAGGACTAGGCTATTGGTTGATTAAAAAGATTGAAAGGACTATAATTGAAGAAGACAGTCTTGAAACAAGTTCTAAAGATGAGGTAGATCTATTCATGTGTAACATACTTGCAAGAGAAGCACTCTTGATAGCACTTCCAGAGAATGAATACAATCAGTTAAAATTTTTTAAGAAATCTAATGAAATTTGGAAAGCTTTACACTCTACTTTTGAAAGTGATGAACATGCAAAAAGAGCTAGATTACATAATTGGATATGTGCATTTGAAGATATTAGAATGATGGAAGATGAATTTGTTAGAAGCTATATTGCTAGAATGTCAGAAATTGTTGCAAGGATAAAATCTTGTGGAGGATCAAAGATAGAGAATGAAGTGATATGGAAAATTCTGAGGACATTGACTCCTGTATTTAAGTAGACAACATAGATGATTGAACAAGTTATACCTTGTACTACAAACTTTACAAGAGAGACTCTTCTTGGAAGATTGGAAGCAGTAGAGATGAACCTAAGATTATTAGGACACTTACCTAGAATGGAGACAACTTTTAGTGCTCTTAGTATTCATCCTACTTTGTTAAGAAGTACCAGTGTGAGTGGAGATTATGCCAGTAGTAGTAGATCTAGAAATGAAGAAGGTATTGCCTTTCTTGTGAAAAGAGAACTAGATGGTAAGAAAATTTTTAAATGTTGGACTTGTCAAGAATATGGTCATTTTGCATCTAAATGTCCTAAGAGAGTTAAGAAGTACAGAAATAATTTCAAGCCTAGAAGATCTAAGGAATGTTATTATGCTAATGATGAAGATCTTGAAGCTAGTATAGAAAGAACTTTGAGTGAAAGTGATACTGAGAATAATAATGAAATAGGATTTGTAGCAATTAAAGATGAAAATTTTGAATCTGATGTTAAAGAAGAAAAAGCATTAGTTTCCCAAGTTGAAAGGAAAGCTGATTGGATTATAGATAGTGGTTGTTCACATCATATGACTGGAGATATGAAGAAGTTCATAAAATTTAATAATTATGATGGAGGAGTTGTTAAAGTTGGTAACAATGCACCTTGTTTGATCAAAGGTATAGGATCTATTACTCTTGATGGAAATACTAATACTAATGATGTTTACTTTGTTGATGGATTGAAACATAATCTTTTTAGTGTTGGACAGTTAGTGGATAAGGGATATCAAGTTTGGTTTACTGAAAAAACTTGTGTGATAAAGGATAAAGATGGAAATCTAATTGGAATTGGATCTAAAACTAGAGGTAATGTATTTCAGTTGAATCCTACTGAGATGTCATGCTTGATTACTAAAATTAATGACAGTTGGTTATGGCATAGAAGGTTTTGTCATATAAACTTTGATAACATTGTGAAAGTGAGTACTACACTTGCAGTAAGGGATTTGCCTAAAATTATGAAGCCTACTAACATGATTTGCAAAGAATGTGTGATGGCTAAGAAGAAGAGAAGTTCATTTCCTAGTAAAAAGTTCACATCGGTAGAGAAGTTGGAGATTGTTCATACAGACTTGAGCGGTCCTACTAGGACTAGAGGATTCTATGGAGAAAGGTACTTTATGATTCTTGTTGATGATTTTACAAGAATGATGTGGATTGCATTTTTGAAAGAAAAATATGAAGCATTTGATAAGTTTAAGATCATTAAGAATAAAGTTGAGAATGAATCTGGAATGAAGATTAAATGTTTGAGATTTGATAGAGGTGGATAATTTACTTCTAGAGAGTTTAACACTTTTTGTGAAGTGAATGGTATTAAGAGATAGTTTTCAGCCCCTAGAACACCTGAACAAAATGGTATTGTAGAAATAAGAAACAGGCTAGTAATTGAAGCAACAAGAGATATGTTATTTGAGAATGACTTGGCGAAGACATTTTGGAGAGAAGTAGTGAATACAACAGTATATACAATAAACAAAGTACAAATTAGAGTAGACACAGATAAGACACCTTATGAATTATGGTTTGGACATGCACCCTCAGTTAAGTATTTTAGAATTTTTGGAACGAAATGTTATATAAAGAGAGATGATGATATTGGAAAGTTTGATCCTAGAAGTGATGAAGGTATTTTTCTTGGATATTCTTTGAAGAGAAAAGCATATAGATGTTATAATAAGAGAACTAAAACTATTGTTGAGAGCGCAAATGTTAAAGTTGATGAGAAGTTTAAAATTCAGGAAAGAATACTTGATTATGAATATGATTAAGAAGCTAATCCTCAGCCTAACATTGAAACTACTAAATTATTCTATGAGACTAACAATGAATTGTTGAATGAGAATCATACTACAGAAGAAGCCAAAGAAGAATCTAAAGAAGAATCTACAGTTGAAGCAAGATCTGTGACTATGACACTAAACAGGTATCTATCTAGACATCATCCTATTGAACAAGTTATTGGAAGTTTGGACAGAGGAGTTATGACTAGAAATAAGGTACATTTATGTTTGATTTCTCAAATTGAACCTAAATCTACTAATGAAGCTTGTGAAGATGAACATTGGATTAATGCTAGGAAAGAAGAACTAGATCAAATTGAAAAGAACAAGACATGCAAATTGGTTCCTAGACCTAAAGACAAGAATGTCATTGGAACTCAATGGGTATTTAGAAACAAGATGAATGAACAAGGAGAAGTAGTAAGAAATAAAGCAAGATTAGTATGTAAGGAATACTCGTAGCAAGAAGGAATTCACTATGAAGAAACCTTTGCACCAGTAGCAAGACTTGAAGCAGTAAGAATGTTTTTGGCTTATGTAGCTTTTAAGAAATTCAAAGTGTATCAGATGGATGTGTAGTCCACATTTCTGAATCGTGAATTGGAAGAAGAAGTCTACATTGAGCAGCCTGAAGGTTTTCCTTTGACTCAAGAAGGAGATATGGTATGTAAACTAAAGAAATAATTATATGGACTAAAGCAAGCACCTAGAACTTGGTATGCTAGAGTGGATAAGTATTTATTGAAATTGGGATTTACTAAAGGAACAATAGATAGTAATCTATACACAAAAGAAATTAAAAATGGATTGTTAGTTATAGTTATTTTTGTTGATGACATTATCTTTGGAGGAGAAGATGAAGCTAGTGAAAAATTTGCTGATGAAATGAAGACTGAATTTGAAATGAGCATGATTGGTGAGATGAAATACTTTTGGGGATTATAGATAACACAGAACAATGATGGTATCTTTGTTAGCCAAAAAAAGTACTTAATTAATTTGCTGAAAAGATTTGGAATGGAGAACTGTAAACCAATTGGAACACCTATGGTTACAGGACACAAACTATCAAGCAAAGATGAAACACCAGTAGTTGAGCAAAAGAAATACTGATCCATGATTGGAGGATTACAGTACTTAACACACACTAGACCGGATATACAACATTCAGTTGGAATGGTAGCAAGATTTCAAGCTGAACCTAGAGAGTCACATTATGTAGCAATAAAGAGGATATTGAGATATTTAAGAGGCACAATGGACTATGGATTATGGTATGAAAAATATGATGATTTCACCCTATATGCATATACAGATGCTGATTGGGGAGGTAGTGTTGATGATAAGAAAAGCACCAGTGTTGGAGCCTTTTTTCTTGGAGGAAGATTGGTTTCTTGGTTGAGCAAGAAGTAGAATTGTATTTCATAGAGTACAGTAGAAGTAGAATATGTAGTAGCAAAAAATAATTGTAACCAGATAATTTGGATGAAGCAGATGCTAAAGGATATTGAAATTAAATTTTTTGAGCCTGTTGTCATACATTGTGACAACACTAGCACAGTCAATATGTCTAAGAATCTTGTATTGCATTCTCAAACAAAGCATATAGAGATCAAGTATCATGTTGTAAGAGAGAAAGTTTCTGAGAAAGAAGTCAGACTAGAGTACATAAGCACAAAAGAATAGATATCAGACATATTTACAAATCCTTTGCCTAGGGATACATTTGAGTATCTGAGAGGTATGCTTGGGGTTATGGCCCAGCCTACTTTTGAGTAATGATGTAGTTTATTGCATCCGTCTAGTGATATATGAGCCCTATCTTTTTCTAGATTAGATGTTGGTACTTCCTCTATGGGGGAGTATGTGTATCTGAGATGAGTCATGAGGACTCTTGTGAATGTATTTTCTGAAATAGTGTCTTTTGACATTGAGTTATTGTTGACATAGTGATTAAATTTCTATCATTGATGTCAATGGGGGAGAAGCATACATGAAAAATAATATAGAACATCTGATGGAGAGAACTTAATAGGATAACAAAGCAAGATTTGATTGATGAAGTGGATTTGAAGAATTTTCAGAGCATCAGTGCAACAGTGTTGCAGTATTGGATTTTTGGAACATTGGATGTTTTTCATCTATGTTGCCATCAATGCCAATGGGGGAGATTGTTATGAATTAATATAGGATGTTGGAAATCATTTTGTAGTAGTTGTTGTTGCATTCATGACTATGATTGTCATTGATGTCAACACAATGATCTTCTGGAGACTAGCAGAGAAGAAGATAGTGTTTTGATTAGTGCACATGGGATATTGTAGTTTGAGCTATGTGATGTTGAGGTTATACTATTTGATATGTTATATATCTATGGTTAAGAGTGCAAACAATAATTCATTGATTCATGAAAGTTATGAGCATTTTGGTAAAAGCAGTATTCAGGCAGTGTTCCTAAGTAGCGATTTGTGGAAATCGGATGATATCTCCTAATCGGGATGGAATCTAGTTTTTCATAGTTAAAGGGAAGTTTGAGACACATTGATGGTGATGTGGTTCATAGCACAAACTTTGAGGTCACATGAGTGAAGAGATATTGCATTTGGAAGCCAACAATTTTTGTGTAATTTTGATGTAGCATATGGAAACTTTTATTTTGTAATTGTGTGTCAACTCATTTTGTAATTATTTGAGTGTGGTATAAAGGAAGGAATGTTTTTCCTTATTTTATGTAGTTGAAATGAGAAATAAATGTGAGCACGGTTTGGTTTCATGTGAATGTAAGCATGAAGTGAAGTAAAAAGCCTAAGAGATTGTGAAAGCAAAATTGTGAAGGAAGACATGTGAAGTACAGAGATTTGGAATTAAGATATGGTGTAGTAGTGAGTGTGGTTTGGCATAGTAAGGAGGTAACATATTTAATATTATTCTACTAAATAATATCAAGGTTATTTGGATAATGTGTTTAGTGATCTTACCCTGAAGCTATTTGGGTAGTGGGTCCTTCTGTCTTCCATAACTCTTAACAGGGTTAGAATCTTTTAACAGGGATTCAAAATCTCCTAATAGGGATTTATATGTACTGAATGTATTTCATAAGACTCCTAAAAAATTCCATCCTCTCACAAGGAATATTCATATTAGTGCATCTTTTGTGGGCATCATTCCCACCGGGGTTTACTCTTTGATCAAGAGGTTCCCTAGTCAACATATCTTGTGTTATTGTGTCATTGTGTATTAATAACTTTGTATGGTTAGTAATTGCATTTCTTACATGGTTAAATGTTGTTGAAGATGTTAAAAGTTATAATTATCTAATAACTGATTCACCCCCCCCCTCTTAGTTATCTTGGTGGACTTTACTTTCTAATAGTAGAGATGGTAAATAAACTAATTCCTACACTGATTGATTTTCAAAGTAAGGATGAGCTAGAGAACCTAGGTATGGCACTAGATAACTTTGACAGACACTTTTAGTCATTGTTGAAGACCATGGAAGATAAGGTAGAGAAGAGGTTCTTAGAGAATAAATTAAGAGAAGTCAGTTAGTCTATCTCATGGGACTTAGACATTCTCAAGGCTACTACTCTTAAGTCTAAGAATTTTTTAGCGCAACGTAGAAAGATTTACAATTACTGCATAAGTCCTTGCAGACATGTAAATAATATTAAGGAAATTATAGACATAGATAGGGCTACACTTGACAGTTGGATGGACAGTTGTGAAACATCTTCACTAATTATGATTAAAATGGATAAACAAGCATCCAAGCTATTGGATAAAATCAGTGCTTTGGAAAAATAGAAAGGGAGAGTGGTAGATAGATTTGGGTTGTTGAATAGCCTAATAACCCCTAAACTTTTAATGCTTTAGACACATCTATCAGAGATGGAAAAGGTTGAAGAATCAATGTCTATGTCTATACCTACTGAGCTTAAAGAAGTAGAGGCAACATCATATGCACTGAATGGATTGATCCATGTCAGTGAGATTTTCATCAAATCATGGGTTGGTGAAGTGAAGACCTTGGAAAACTCTTTCCAAGATGTCTTAGAACTGGTGAGTAAGAACTAAGTCTTTTGTGCTTAGAAAGTTTTATAATTTTGAAAGTACCTTTGCCATTGATGTCAAAGGGAGAGGAAGAGAAGAGAAAAATGAAGAGAGAAAGAGTAGAGAAGAGAAGAAGAGAAGAGTAAATAAGGAGAAAATAAAAGAATTAAAAAAAAAAGAGAAAAGGAGAAAAAGGAAAAAAATATGTATATAAGTAGGAGGACAATGCTTAAACACTTAGTCATTTTCGCTAAGTGTTTCCATCAATGCAAAAGTGAGAGATTGTTGGAAAGTGGTGTTTTGGGGTACTAGAGATCACTTTAGGGTTTCCATTCATGGCAACACTTATAGTGGAGTGATCGCATGTAGAGAGTTTTGGTACTGGAGTCATAGTCATGAAAATGACTAAGTACAGAATCAGGATAACAATGTACTGTTATACAGTTTTGGTTAGCAATGATATTGTATGATGTATTATGGCTTGAAAATTTAGTAGAAGGTACTTTGGGATTTTTATATGCTTTAGTTAAGATCACATATGTTTTGGTGATTAGAACAGTAAGATATAGTGATCTGAAGGTATGAGAAGACATAGAATCAGTGTAATAGGGCACACAAATAGTTGCAATGATTGAGAGAAGGATAGTGGAAATGGTAATGTGCTAAGTCAAATGGATGTAGTATATTGCTAAAACTTTGGTAATATAAGATCTCTAACTCTATGTTCATCATTTGCATAATTTATTATTATGTTTTGTATGGTATTTGTGAAGCTGACTAGATGACAAATTTTGTATAAGTATAGAGTGTTTTTTGGAAGCCATAAGTATGATTTGTGATGATTATGTGATGATGTGAATCTAAGAGTAGAGAGAAGATGCAAGATTAGTATTTGATAGAGCTACAAATGGAACTATCTAAGCAAGGAAAGTGCTTGTATTGTTCATTTTTGGAGAACTCTTTTGAGACAAATTTTTATTGTAAGAGTTGTATGCTCACCACCTTTAACCATGTGTTTGTATCCCCTAATAGGGTTTTGTATTCCTCTAACAAGGAAATTTACTATGTAATAATCATCTCCTAATAGGGCTAGATCTCCTAATAGGGATATAATATTTTAGTGCATAGTTGTGGGTACCATCCCCACTGAGGTTTTCCCTTGGCCAGGGTTTCCTCAAGAACAAATCATGGTGTCATGAGTTATGTGTTGTGCTTATATGTTCTTTTCATTTCAGCATTGATTTGGTTTATTTATAATTGGTTGAAGTTTAAATTAAAGTGCAGTAATACTGATTCACCCCCCTTCTCAGTATTACCTAATCCTAACATTTCCTTCCATATTCATCTTTCAACCCCATCCAACTCATCCGCAAGTCAGCATGTCTCAAAACCATTATGATGAGTTTGGTTATTATGTCTCTTCTCTTAGTCCATCCTATCTCAATGATGATGAAAGTCTTGTTGATCATGATGAGAACTTTGAAAACCTTAGAAGGCTTGTTCCAAACATACTCCAGAATCCAATCATTTCTCCATCCTATCTTGATGATGATGAAAGTCTTGTTGATCATGATAATTATTTTGAAAACCTTAGCAAGATTTCTCCAAAAATCCCCCATGAACCAAACTATCCTATCATGCCTCCATGTATATCCACTAGTTCTCCTTATCCTACCTTTGATAAGGGAAATTCATTATCTTATTCATCCACACCTTCTTCTTATCTTGAGCCTACATATCCTCTATATGCATCCTTCCTACCTCCATCTCCTCCTATGGTCATATCCCAAACACCATCCTTTCACAACAACCCTAATAGATAAATCCCTTATCCAAATCCTCCATCCATGTATGCTCCAAACCATTTCCAAATCCAAAATCTTAGTTTTCTAATCCATTATCCTAATGCCCCATCCTCTCTTAATCCACCATCCACTATATCCTATCTAAATCCAACATCTTCCCTTCTCACCTACATTGCCACAAATCCCCTTCCACAAGAAGAATGCATCCCTCAATCCACTTTATATCCCATATCTCCAAACTCATCAATTAGCCAATCTAGTTCATAATTTTCCTCTAAACCTACCTATGTGAACTATCTAGTCATGCCATCCTCCAACTCCTCTTCTGCACCATCATCCCCTCAAGTATGTTTACAACCTTCCACCCCACCTTCATGTGAGGACTATCCTAGCTCTCTATCTCCTACACATTCTAATCCTTCACCACCACGTAAGTCTCCAAGGAATTTCATAAGAAAGCCAACAAAAAATCCCACTCCTAAAGTTGAAGAGTAATTCCATCTCAAAAGAGAAGCCATCATTGATGACCCCCATCAACCTCCCCCATCTGTTATCCTTCTTCCATATGTCCCAATTATATATCATCTTCCATCTCCTAGCATCATTGAGTCATTACCATACATTGACTCCATCCAATCCCCACCAACATCTCCTTATTCTAGCATTATCCAGAACACATCCAATGAGCCTCATGAGTTCACCCTTCTTCCTCCCATCACAATTGTAGAATCTCCCATCCTTTCATCCATACCATCTGAAGCATCCATCCATACATCCACCATCACTCTATCCACACCAATCCAATCCAATCAAGATCTTTTCCAAAATCATGTTGAAACATCCATTCACCTAGATCAAGATCCTTTCCTTTCACTTCCTCTACTACATGTTCTATTGCTTCCATCACCCCTACTGCAAGATCCTATTGTCCCAATTCCTCCAAACCAAGATCCTATCATCCCAAATCCTCCATCTCAAGATCTGTCACCATCTCCCAATCCAAGTCAAGATCCCATCATCCCATCCTTTACACTTGGTGACCCTCCAATCCAAGCTATCTCAATTCCATCACTTTATCCCATTGGTCCACTTACATTTGTCAAGGAAATCCCGCTCCAAGAAAAAGAGATTAGTTTCATATCTTCCACTGCAATACCTAAAACTGGATGTTTATCTTATTCCCCAAGTGAGAAATATCCTTGATTGGATAAAATGGTCAAGAAATGGAATTATCAAGGAAAAGACCTAGGCACTCATGAACAAGGAAATAAGGAGCCCATCTAGGAAAAGAAACATCCAAAATCATGTGGTATTGGTCACACATCTGAAGGCACTTCCTCTAGAAATGTTGGTATAGCTAAAGCCAGATTTAAGCATCCTTCCAAACACACCATCACATCTTCCCATCATTCCTCCAAAGCATATAATGTCATTCATCCTCCGTCATTGCAGCCCAAAACAACCTATCACATTCCTACTTCCTCCTCCAAATCCATTTTGGGTCCCTATTTCCTAAATCTACCAACACATATCCTCCACATACCAAATCCATTTTGGGGCCTTACATCCCAAAATATTATCCCCCATCTTTATCCTACTCAATCCTTCATCCACCATAAAAATCCCATTCCATACACTCCTAGTTAGGATCAACAAAGGCACATTCCCACATCTCTTATCTACCAATCTCCTTCCATCTCTCCATCCATATCTCCTCCATCCCATGCACCTCTACATATTCTTTCCAATGCTCCTCACAATTGGGCTACCACATCAAAAATGCATAAAGGGAAATATCCACAAAACCCCAAAGATTTCCATGTCCACTCTAAATGACATTCTAAAGAAAAGAAAAATCTAATCAAGAAATCCAATGCATCCCAATGGCCACACAAGCCCATCAAAGAAAAATATAAATCTAATGCATCCCAATGGCCTCAAAGGACCATCAAAGAAAAAGCTAAATCCAATGTATCCCAATGGGCACAAAGGCCCATCAAAGAAAAAGAAAAATCCAATGCAACCTAATGGCCACAAAAGCCCATCATAGAAAAATTGAAATCCAATCCATTCCAATGGCCACAAAGGCCTGCCAAAGATAAATAAAGGACTATGTAGATCCCAAAGCAAAAAGATGCAATTCATCTAAAAGAAACATCTATAATAGTGTATCATCTTAAAATGGAAGCACTTCCATGGTAAGAGCATTTAGCCCTTCGAGTAAGTCATTTGGGGTCATGTCGAATGCCTTGAATGGATATTCGACTTGGATCTGGCGTTTCCCCCTGTTCTACCCCATTTTCCATCTCTTCTTAGCATTTTCCTAGCATTCTAGACCATGAACCTAAGGTTTTTGACCCTAAGGTCAGAGTCAAACTTATGGGGTCAAAGTCAACCTCAATCTTGACTAGGTCAAGATTAACCTCAACCCTGACCTAGTCAAGTTTGAGCTCGACCTTGACCCTAAGGTCTGAGATCTTTGGTGTTAGCTTCTAGTTTTGAGATTTCATCAAAAACTTGTCTTTTCCCTCTTTGGGGCCACTATTTCTCGGATTAAGCATCAAATTCTGAAATTAATATTTGAGGTGGACCTTTCTCAAGATTTGTATAGGATTCCTAATTTATTATTGGATATTAGCCTTTCTCGAGTTTTGTGCCTAATACTCAAATTAACTTTGGGGTTGGCCTTACCTAAAATTTTGTGACAAGGCTCTTAAATAATTATTTATTTCTATATTAGGGTGGTACCCTCCTAGAGTTTTACGTCAAGACTTTAATTTAATTTCCTCTCCATGTGCACCTCTCTAGAGTTTTGTGCCATGGGCCCTTAATTATTGTTTTCTATGAGACCCCTCTTGTGCCCTAGATCACTATAAAAGGGATCCTTCCTCTCTTATTTTCATATCACATCTCATCCAAGCAATCTCTCAAGCTCTCAAGTGCAAGCATTCAAGCCTTCAAGCATTCAAGCATTCAATTCATCAAGGAGATCCATTATAAGCCATTTAAGGATTCAAGCTCTATGGAGCCCTCTTGTTGAAGATCCATCCATTCAAGCCTCTTCCTATTCCAAGATCCATTCAAGATTGGTGTTGAAGATCTAAAGATAATTGATTAGAGACATCCTACATTTGATTCTACATTCATCCATTCTTGTGGATTCAAGGATTCAAATCCTCCACAAGGTTTTCAACTCAAGCAAGGTGAATTGTTTCATTTACTTTGTTTATTCTAGCAATTTCAATTCAATTTCATGGTTAATTCCTAAATTGGGGTTTGACTAAGGAAAAACCCCCAAACAAACAACCAAAAACCCTCTTTTTCTTGCAGGTACAGGCACAAAACTTTGCATTTGAGAGTAGATTTGGATACCCTTTTCACTGAACTTTCAAGATTCATGAACAAAGTCAAAGTTGACTTTCATTTTCCTGAGGTCATCCTTGACCTTTTATGAGGATCAAGGTCGACCTGATCTCATATTGGAAAAATATTTTTGGGTTTTGTAGATCTCGTAGTTTCAGTTTCATATAGAAAGAATCAATAGTTTTTGAGATCATTTGATAGGATTTTCAGCCGATTCTTTTTTGGAGGTAAGTACCTTTATTTCTTAATTTCAATATTAGTCATCTATATTTACTTTCTATATCAATACAATTTCATGTAAGTATAAAATATTGGATTTGGGGTCTCTTTTATGTGAAAACCATTATTCTAGGACCCCATACACTATTTTATACTCTATTTTATCCATATTTTATCCTTTACAAATAGCATCCAACATTGCTAATTCACCAACTAATTAGTCTTCTCTTCCATCTCCTTAATCCATTTTGGGTCCCTTTGTCCCAAGATCTCCTAGCAAAAATCCTCCGTCATATCTGCATTTATCTTCCAAATCCCATCCTCTTCATCCACCTTTCATGTAACATGTGCCAATGTTGGTCCTAACAACATCTCCCTATCATGATCACTTTCCATCTTTCCATCAAAACACTTTCTACCACCATATCTCCCATCCCATCCATGCCTTTGCATAATTCCTCTGTCCTAATAAAGTTGTATCAAAATCCAAGAAAATTAGAAGGTCAACAATAAATCAAAAAGTCAACAAAAGATTAGCAACAAGTCAGAAAACAAATTAGAAGGTTAGTAACAAATTAGAAAGTTAGGGAAAGATCAACAAAAAGTTAGCAACAAATCAGAAAATCCATAAAAATTGGGAAAATCAAGAAAAATGTCAAAAAAAGAAAAGAAAAGAGAAAAACATTCATTCAATGGTGAAAACTTGGTAATTCAAGCCACTTGGAAAAGCACCATGATAAAAACCTAGCAAACAGGTGTCATGCGTAATCCCCCCAGTTCCTTTCTACAATTGGGGGCAATTCCCTTCTATCACATCTTATCCAACATCTCCTCTATCTCATTTATCTCTCACATCCTTCATCCTCCTTTGGATCTTGATAACAAAATAGAGACCACTAGGTATACATGCTTTTGGGCACCTTTCAACATCCATCTTCCTATCACGTCTTGTAGCCACCCATCCTCTATCCACCAACTATCCAAGCTTCTATCTACCTTTCCCATCTTCCTAATGTCTCAAAAATACATGAACTATCTTACGTGAGGGCATCTTGTTCCTTGATGAAAAATTACTTGGAGAACTATCCCAATCCTTATCTTCGATCTCCCAACATTTCCTCTATCCAAATCTCAACATTCCTCTATCCAAATCCCTTAGCGGTTCCTCCAACATTCATCCCTCAGCATTCCTCAATCCCAATCTTAAGAAATCCTCTAACAAAATCCTTTAGCATTCCTCTATCTAAAGCATTCCTCCATCCAATCCTTCAACATTCCTCTAGCCAAATCCATCATCAAATCCTCTACCCAAATCCTTGGCATTCCTCTATCCTTATCCCCTAACATATCTTCTGTTAGAAATAGGAAATACTAAGAGGGGGGGTGAATCCATATTTCACAAACTTTTTACTTTTGCCCAATTATAAATATAAAAAATTACCTTGAAGCTTTCATAAGAAACTAAACTAATCAAAATGAACTCATAACACCATGTTTGTTCTCAAGGAAACCCTAGCCAATGAAAAACCCCAATGGGGATGATACCCACAACTGATCCACTAATCAAAAGATATTTGGTTAAGGATGTTGACCCTGTTAGGAGTCTGTTACATACATATAGTGTCTTTGTCCTAATTAAAGGACTTTAGGCCTTGTTAGAAGCCTCAACCCTATTAGGAATTGCTATAAAAAAACAAATGTTTGCAAGATGAGCTCAATTCCCAAACATGCAATATACAATAATAGCTTTTGATACAAAGGTAAAATACAAAATCTTTACTATTGTTGAATAGCTTTCCTATTCTAATTTAGCTTTGTAGGATCTTCTCTTTCACATACATCTATTACTTTCTTTCTTCTTACAATTTACAACTTCACATCATATGACAACTTATTAAATCTCTATATGTCACTTGTATATCCTTCGCATTACATAACTCTTATATATATACAAGTTTTTACAATTAATAACTTCCATTCGGCTTACAATACATAAACTCTTCTCAAAATATAAAATCAATTCATGCTTCCTTAGGGTTAAAATATAGGATGTCATCCCTACATGGTTAAGTAATTATTTTGATAAACAAAATAATCTTTTAACTTAATGTGATCATATTCTGTCTTCTTCTCTATTCAGGTCGGCTCAACATTATCTCTGTAAATCTTTAATATCTTCTTTCATACATGTGGTATAGACTTGCTCTCTCATATGTGGCTTTGATATACATAGAACGATCCATTTTCAAGTGTGCACACACTGAACCTTCTTCTGTGAACATCGCTAGTCAAAACTATCTCCGATTAGACTGGTAAATACTATTGTACTTAGACAATTTTCTAGTGCACTCATACAAGACTACTTCCTTCATTTATGGTATCTTCATGCTGAGTATATGTTGCCATAATGACAACATTCTGATATCCTACTTAGAAAAATTGCCAACAATCTCCCCCTTTGTCATTGGTGGAAACATATGGGAAAATTGGCTAAGTCCCAAAAACTTAAATTAAAAAATTGTGGCCATACAAAATGTGGATCTTACATAACTACTTATTTCTCCAAAAATTCTCCAAAAACTAATGCTCCCCCTAAGAGTATACTTCATACTATACTGCATATCTATACATACAGTTTTCAACTTATACTACTCCCCCTTTGACAACAATGACAAAGGTGTCAAAAATGATGTAACAAAATTATTTTACCTCAAATTTAAATATTGCAATGTCAGAAGGCTTGCAACACAATCTGCAAAATTGATTTTTAGGCTCTCTATCTCCTTTTCCTGTGACTTCTTCACTGCATCAGAAACACTGAGCAATGTGGATAGGCCAAAAGATGCAATTTCAATTGCCTTAAGATTTGCATAAGAACATTTTCCATAAGATGTATTCAAAGAAAGACATTCTAACAATTGATTCTCTACAATACTAATTTTTAGTGATACATGCTCTCTGAGTAGAGAGAATCTCTTCAATTTCTTCTCCTTCTCATCATTCAGAAATCTCATATCATCAAAAAATGTTCTTGTTTTCCTCTCAATTTCTGAGATCTTTGCATTAGGGCTTTGCAAAATATTCACTGTCACTTGTAGTTCTACTTCTTTGATCTTTATCTTCTCTAATATTTTAGATGTGTGGCTCTGGGATTGTGTACACTAAATATATAATTATTTTCCTCTCTAAGCATCTTCTCAACTCTTTTATGCATACATCCAAGTTGTCTAGGTCATTTCTGATATTTTGGCTTACAACTTTAAATAATTGTGCATCATGGGTTGGTTGGGCTTTGACTGTTGCAATATTAGATAGGTTTGTGAATTACATGTCAAAGGCTTTCATAACCTCTTTTTCTTTTTCTTGGGGATCAACCTCACTAACTTGACTTGATATTACACTTTGAAGTTTACTTCTTACCTCAAGTAGTGTTCCTTCCAAGCTCTTTACTTTCTTATTCTTTCCAATAATCTTGTTCAGATATGAGATCAACTCTATTTTATCATCATCATCCACTTCTTGTCCTAAGCTTGCAAACACTGATTCAAAATGTGGTTTTGTGATGCTTCTGTTGTGACCTTGGGTTTAGGAATGATCACTGACTGTTCCTGTGGCACTACCTAGTCTTCTTGTATTGTTTCAGTTTGTGTTTCCTCTTTTTCTTCTTCCTTTCTTGCTTCAACCTCTTCTTCCTCATTCTCTGCTATGTCTTTCTACTCATTATTCTCTATCAAATTGCCAACATCAGCTCCTTGATCATTGGAAGGATTTTCTTCACTGTCTAGGGTGATATGTGTTCCTTCAACATTCATAGACTCTTCGATAATATTAATGGAGGGTGGTAGAGCTGTTGATGGTTCAGTCTAATATTCTTCTTCAACCGCTTGATCAGATTCACTGATTTTCTCACCTAGTCCAAAGGTCATTACCTTCACTACCACTTCCTTTGTTTCTTTGTTAATCTCCTCATAATTTCCTCCCATTATTAGTATTGTCCTCATTTTCTTCCTCATATGGGTACTTAGTTTTTATTATTTCTTTAAAATTCTCTTCTTTTACCTCACATAGCTTTCTTATAAATCTTTCTCTTATTCCATTATCTTCTTTTGTGGCTCTTTTCTTCCTATTTACTAATTTCTCATAAAGATTGTCAGGGATCTTGCCTTGTATGCCATCAAATTTCTTGTTTGCAAGGATCATGTATCTGACAACTACATTTTCTAGATTCAAATTTTCAAAGTTATCATACAATTCATATTATTTGTTTAACTTAGTGAAATCACATTCATTTATGATCAAAGGGTTCACTTTATCTATTTTGGGCTTCCGTTTCTTCTTTCTTCTACCTTCCTCTTCATTTTCCTTAGCTTCTAATGTTTTCCTTTAAACTAGGGTAAAGATAGTCTTCTATCTTTTACCTAGTCTACTTGCCATTTCTTTCACTCTCTTGGTTAGTGTGGTGGAGGAGGATCTTCTAGATTTCCTTCTTGAGCTTCCACTTCTTCAATTTCTTCATCAATTTCCTGAATTTCTTTAGTAGGGGCTGCAAGGGATGTCAAGGATGAAATTGATAGTACTTCTTTCTATCAAATGTCCTTGATTTTTGTTGTTGTCTACTTCACAATGACAAACTCATGTTCATTCATACCCATATCTTTAATATTTTCTTAATGCTACTATCAACTCTCTTTGCCATTTTATGTGCTTGTGATGATTGTGCAAAATTGAAGTTCTCTTCATGTGTCCCAAATCTAGGACTTTTAGCATCCAAATTACTCTTAACCAATCTTCTCACATAACCTTCAATCTCAACTTCTGAAACTTCATACTCAAGAGGATCTACAAATTCTACTCTTGGCTCAACTGCTTCAAGATAGGTAAAGTTTGCATCTACCAAAAAGCATATCTCATCTTTGTACTTTCCCATAGTAGATGGTGGAATCCTTGATCTTTTCTTTATTTCATTATGAAAGGTCTTAATCACTAAAGTAGCACTTTCATTCACTTTGTCAATAGGGTGTCTTAGGTACACTTTGTTAATTCTATCCATAGAATTTATGTTGTCATTCTAGTCAACTCCTATAGTGTATGGGAATATTCTCAAAAAATGAAAAAATATGTATGTGATCAAAGATGAAAATCTAAATTGTGAATTCTTGGTCTTTCTAATCTTCTCAAGATTTTTTGTCAATTGAATCCTCAAAATTTCACATATATCTACATGTACTTTCTCTACACACATAAGATAAGCTACATATACCATGCCAGCTGCCATATTATCTTCTCTAGAGCTTGCACAAAACTTTGAAGTCAAAATTTTTTATACATAGCTAACATCGTCCTGTTCAATCTTACTTATAACAATTCCTCTTCCATTGTATGAAGACTTGGTGTAGTCTAATACTATTTTCTTGACATTCTTCTCATTTAAGGGAATTAATCCCGACTTAGATAATCTAGTTACCTCATGAATAAGGTCTTCGGTGATGTTTATGACTGTATCATCTAACCAAAACTTTCCATTATGAATTCTGCTCAAAATTATCTTGGCCCATTCATCATTCTAAAATTCATAGTGAAGTGTATATTTGATAACATCAATTTCACTCAAATGTTCAAACCCTTCTTTGTATGACATATCATGTTTATAGATCTTATCATATTCCATGATTAGGCTACCATATCCTATGGTCTCAAACTTACATTTAAGATAACCTCTTACATCTTCCAAAATCAAAACTCCATCTGGAACAGATGACAAGGCTAAACTAGGGTCTTCTTCCAACAGTTCTATAGGTTCCTTCTTCATTATAGGTTTGACTAAAATCTTTAATATGGTGAACTAGTGACACATCCATGATTTTATAAAAACACAACTACTTTCATAGTGAATACTTAGAAAAATACCTTGGAATCATGATTTAGGGCATTGCGTAGATCTGGCAAGAAATTCCTCTCCAAATCCTACAAATTTCTCATAATCTCCATTGGATAGCTCTCTATATCACTTGTAATCACTTGAATGATCAAAAAATACCGATCATCAAATTTTATCCTTCAAATCTTTCAAGATACTGACATCACATTAAATTTCTTTACTACTTCATGCCAAAAAGTTATTTCTGGTTACCTATTGTAATGTGGAAAAATGGAGTCAAATAAGTAGGGCTTTTAACAATGCACCTAATAGACACCCTAAACCAACATTCTCCACAATACATATAAATTGAGATGATAATTAATGTAACTCTATAAATGCTTGAAATTAGATAAGATAAGGTACATACCTCATAATAATATTAATCTGGAAATACCAATTTTCTGATGCCTATGTACAGTTTCAGGAGATTTTGCAACTAGATCCGGAACCAAAAAACCTAGAAAAAATTTTCAATTCTGAGGAAGGTCAACCTTGACCCAAAGACCAGAGTAATATATTACCCTAGGGTACAATCTTGACCCCCATTGAAAGTCAACCTTGACCTAAAACAACTCTGACAAAAATTTTGTTCGTAGATCCTAGAAGTTTGACAAAAAGGGTACTTAGATCTGATCTTCAATTCGCAAAACATCAACTGTAGATATCTAAAAATGGTGTTTTGGGGTGGCTATATAGGGTTTTTCCTTAGTCAAACCCACATTTTGGTGATCTCCACCTCTATGAATATTTGGATGTAATAGAATATGTGTGTGTATTGAATGTGTAATGCCAAGATCTAATCCTCTAGATTGAAACCCTAGCATGAATGGTTATGAGAAAGAAATGCATAGATTTGAATAAGATAAGAAATCATACCAATCCCCCAAGGCTAAATTCCTCTCACCAAACTCACAATCCATAATTTATACCCCGTGATTGTATCTTTGAATGCTTGAATATTGATAATGGTGGATTAAGGAAGAAGGAATCTCTCTTGCTCCAAATAGATGTTCACAATGGTGTGTTCACAAAAATGCTCGATATCAATAATGGCTTGATATTCTATATCATCCTCTTGCAATATTTTATCTTCATTTCACCATCAATTTCTTGCTTGCTTGAAATCTTGATCCTCTTTTTGCTCAATTATCTCTCCACTTGATGGATACTTGATGTTTTGTTGTGAAAATGAAGGCAAGAGAGAGTCTTTATATAGTGGCTTCAAGGTAAGGCTCCTCGGGCAATGTAAGGGCCCATAATTAAAATTTCACCTCAAATTATGGTCCAATCACAATAACCAACTAAGGAGGGAAAAGAATTAAATGAATTTTAAATTAAAATCCTCCTACATTTAGATCCAGGGGCCTGACATTGATTTCGGGGCCCATCGGGACCAAAATTTGAAAAGGGGGATCAAATCCTAATAGAGGTCAAGGATGACCTCAACTTTGGCCTAGGTCAAAGTTGAACTCAAACTTCACCTAGGTAAAAGTTGACCTCAACTTTGACCTATGTCAAAGTCAACCTCAACCTTGACCTAGGGGTCCAGATCCAATCTGCATTGAAAATAAGAGATTCTAGTGAGGCCCGAAGACTTGGAAATGATAATAGAATAGGTCATAGTGCCAAAAAAATGACACAAATGCCTATGATGAACATGATGAAGGATAGGAGGACCTATTCCTAGATCCTAACTAGAAAATAGGGCCTTAGAGAAGGTAAATCAAGGAGAATCCTCAGGATCCTAACCCTAATTTCACCTAAAATGAAGGAATCAAGTGCAAAATGCATCCTTAATGTAAGTTTATCATGATAAGTATACTAAAAGAGGGTTAAAAACCTATCAAGATGGAAGTGCTTCCATTTTAAGATGATACATTTAGCCCCCATTTTATCTTAGATATGACACTACGTGAATATGCAAGCTAAAGTAAGAAAACATCATAGTAAATAAAAAGGATATAGCCAAGTCCTCGATGTAGAGATCCTATAGAAAACTATTAGAACTTGTAATACACAAGGTTAATGAAAATCTAAAAATCACCTAGAGCTTATTAAATTACAACTTGAGAAGCGCATAAAGCCCCTTATGCCCCCCCCCTTTTGGCTTTCTACTTTTGAAGGGTGAAATAGGGTGATAAGGATAACTTTATACACTAGATATGAATTTTTTAAAATGTTCTTTCCTAAACCAATTATAAGGATTCATATCCTTCCTAAACTAATTCAAGAGATTAGGTATCTAAATCATGATTCCAATGCCACTGAAGGTACTAAAAACAGAGCTACCGAACTCAAGTTGTGATGAAAAGAGTGAATGTCTATCTAAATGCATAAGAAGGGATATCTGAATTTAACATGAGTAAACCCTAAGAGAAACCCTAAAAAAACCCTAATTTTGACTATAAATAAAGAAAAGGAAGTCACACTTACCCATTCTTACCATTTACAGATGTGATGATTTAGAATGCTGATATGATATTTGTTTGTGCTTACAGGACATGGTCTACCTCTGAGAGCATCCCTTTGCAGGGCTACTAGGGGTCATTAGAGAAAGACTATCCAAGATGATTGAGGATGAGATGTAGCTACTAAGAGACATAGGGTTGTACTGGGTAATAATCCTACCATAGATTAGACTACACCAAGCCATGTTATTAGCTCTGATATAGAGGTGGGATGAGGATACATGCTCCTTTCATCTTCCCTCAAGAGAGATTAATGTGACATTGGAGGATGTCTACAGAATCATGCAACTTCTAGTTTGAGGGGAGCTTGTCAGACCGAGAGCATAGTGAGATTCTAAGGAGATCCATGTAGATGTAGAGTACTATTTGGGATGGGTTCCACATGTGCAAACCTATGTAGATCATATCCTTTTGTCATCCATACTGGTAGGCCCTACATCTTTGGTACAAAGAGTGATGCTTTATATAGTATCCTTGGTTGTGTTACCCAACACAAAGGGTACAATATTTTCTACACTTCTCACTCATCTTTTACAGAGGATGGAGATAGGTAGGATCATGTTCTCATGGGGTCGCAACATGTTAACTCTGCTATACCATGAGCTATGTCAGCTGGTGAGATATCAGAGAGAGAGTCTTTCGATATGCACACTCTTGTAGATTTGGTTGTTTGAGCATTTCACATGTACACATCCACAAGGTGCTCCAATGATGGTAGATGCAAGTACACTAAGAGGCCTTTCTTATCCTCTGAGAGATTCCTGGTAGTTCAAAGATATCCTCTATTGGAGGGTACATCTAGACCATATTCTAGGGACATATGTTATATGGAGACCCTACTACCAGATGATAGAGTGGCTAGATACATGATATCAAATGAGACATTCACAGTGGTAGAAGCTACTAGAGGGTCATTAGAATCATATACTAATGCCATACTATTATGATCGGGTGATGAGATAGTTTAGCCTGTTAAAGGGAGTCCCTAGAGTGGTGCCTCATTATGTACATCTGATGAGGTATTATCAAAGACCCAATGCCATATGCCGACCCTTGGTAGTAGACATAGAGGATAGTGATGCAAATGAGACCAAGGACATAGAGGTACCAATAAATGTGGCCTATTCAGGCATGAGCTGAGACTACATTAGGTATTGGAGTCTATGGGGGACTTGCCCCATCTTCCCTAAGGATTATCATACAAGTGATCCAAGCCTTTTAGAGAGAACACACCAGGATAGTGGTTGTTAGAAATAGGAAATACTAAGAGGGGGGGGGGGGGTGAATCAGTATTTCACAAACTTTTTCTTTTTCCCACTTACGGATATAACAAATTACTTTAGTGCATAAAAAGATTATCAAGCTGATTAACAAACATAGTAGTAAATAGAAAGAACTCATAACACATGATATGTTCTCGAGGAAACCCTGGCCAAGGGAAAAACCTGGTGGGGATGGTACCCACAAAGATCACTAATCAAAAGTATCTTGTTAGGGATATTGGACCCTGTTAGGATTCAATTTACAATATATAGTAGATTTGTCCTGGTTAAAGGACTTTAGGCCTTGTTAGAAGCCTTAACCCTGTTAGGAGTTAGATTACAAAACCTGATCACCAGCTGAGCTCACTGCCCAAATAGGTAATACAAAAATGTTTCTGACTGTAATATGGTACTGCTTACAACTTTGCATCAATAGCCTTTGCTACTATCACAATACACAACTATCGCAAGTTATCCTTTTCTTTCTTTTTACACATCACATATGTTTTCATTACATTTCAAGTATGCCTAATATATGAGTTATTAGAGCTAATAAATTTACATGGTCAGCTTCCAAAATATTTATCCAAGAGTAAACATCTAGGATGTCATCCCTTCATAATGTTAAGTCATTATTTTGACAAGCAAAAATAATCCCTTAACTCTTTCGCTAATACTGTCTCCAAAAATTGTTATGTTTGCAAAAACTATCTTCGGTAAACTTTGAATAACTTTTTCTGTACTACTCCAAACTTTATGCACACTAAGATGGGGTATCCTCATACTCTGTAGAAGCTTTAGTTAACTATGCAAACAAAAATATTGCTCCAGTGGACGTCGCCAACTAAATCTTCATCGGGTGCTCTCTCAGGATCACTGTATCCATACTTAGACAATTTCTTCCTTCAACTTTCCATACTTGCATTCCAGATTCTATGCTCTCAATAGAGATCATATGTTTCCATAATGACAACATCTATGCATCCAAATTAGCCAAATTGCCAACAATCTCCCCCTTTGTCATTGGTGGCAACATATGTGAAAATTGGCTAAGTGTGCAAACAAAACTTCAAAGTATTTACACAAAATTGTGGCCAAAAGTTATACAACACATATACAATATTGTACTCCATAGAATATCTCCCCCTATGAGTATCCTTCCTCAACATATATTCAATTTTCTGCTATCTCTCCCCCTTTGACAACAATGACAAAGATAGGGTGTACAAAAATTTCAAAAAAAAACTTTATACCTTGTTATCAGCTATTGCAAAGCCGATAGGCTTGCAACACAATCACCAAAATCTGACTTCCATGATTCAAAATCTTTCTCCCATACCTTCCTGATGGATTCAGCAACATTGAGTAGAGTACTCAATCCATATGCTGTTGTCTGACAAGCTTGCAGGGAATTGAAGCTAAACTTCTGAAAAGATGTCTTTGCTGAAAGACACTGCTCAATTTGGTCTTCAACAATTGAGGTCTTGATTGAGATATGCTCTCTCAAGATGTTAATCCTGAGCATCTTTCTATTCTTCTCCTCTGCTAACATTCTAATTTCATCATTTAACTTCGTTATGTTCTTCTCTACAGAACTTATCTTTACATTTGGGCTTGACAAGGTGTCTGTTTCAGCTGTAATTGCATTTATCTTCTCTCTGATCTTCTTATCTTCTTCAGCTATTAGGATTTCTGATTTTGTGCATTGAATATACAAACTCTTTCCAGTCTCAAAATGTTTCCTCAAATTCTTTATGCATTCATCCAAATTACCAATATCATTTTGAATATTTACACTTAAATTTTGTTGCATTTCTGCTTCAAAGTCTTCCTGAACTTTTATTCTAGCAATATCCTTTAAGTTAGAAAATTTAGAGTCAAAAGAGTTTATTACTATTTTAGCTTTCTCAAGTGGATCCGATTCAGATACCTTAGTGTTGATCACACTCTCAAGTTTCTCTGTCAAAACTCTAACTTTTCCTTCAAGGTCCTTCACCTTCTTATTCTTTCCAATAATTTTATTAAGAGATGTGATGAACTCAAGCTGATCATCATCTTCAACTTCTTTTCCAAGGTCTTCAAAAATTGAACCAATTTGTCTCTTCTTACTGTCAGGTGCACTAGGGGTAGTGACCTCTATCAAAATTTGTTTACCTTTAACTGTCTGTTCTGCTGGAACTGATTCTGATACTACTGGTGCTTCCACTGCCTCTGTATCCTTTTCTGATTCTGTAATCTTCTCTTGCTCTTCTAAAGCCAAATTGTCAACAATGTTTCCTAGATCATGAAATACTACATCATCTAACTCTAGTGTCACTTTGGTTCCTTCAATGTCCATTGATTCTTTGCCAATATTGATATGTGAAGAAGATGGGACTTCTTCAATACCAACTTCCTCTAGATGCAGTTCCTCTAATTGCTTCTGCTGAGGGTCTGATTCAACATGCTTTCCTACAACTATATCTGCAAGAACTTGCATTACTTCTTGCTCTGTCTCTTTCTGTACTTCCTCCTTTTTGCCTCCCATTATAAGGATTTTTCTTCTCTTAGTTCTCAATAAAGTTCCAAGAGACTTCAAGAATCTCTTCAAATGATCTTCATCCTCAACTTCACAAAACTGTTTGATTACATCTTCTCTCATCTTTATGTCCTCTTCTTGTGCTCTCTATTTTCTATTCACAAGTCAGTTATACAAATCTTCTAGGATTTTACCATGAATAGTGCTAAGTTTCTTATCTGTCACAATCATATGTGTAATCATTGCATTTTCAAAATTCAATCTATCAAATGATCCATATAGATAATAGAATTTATTCAACTTAGTGAAGTCTCCATGCTTTAGTATATCTTCATTAACTCTTTCAATTCTAGGTTTCCAAGTTTTCTTCTTGATTGAAACTACATCATCATCTTTAATTGTTGCTACATTTCTAGGTATAGGTGGTACAATCACCTTCTATCTCTTATCGGGTCCTGTTGCACTCACTTTTACTCTTTTTCTAGGAATAGGAGAAAAAGATTTATCTCCTTCATCTTTTTCAGGTACTTCAACTTTTACCTTTACTGCAATAGGATCAACAGGATCTACACTAGATGCCTCAGGTGAAATTACAAGATTTTCACTTAGCTTCACTTACTAGATTGATTCTTTTCTGTCAAACTTATTGCAGAGTTGAAATTCTCTTCATAGGTTCCAAACCTATTTGCATGACCATCCAACTCACACTTTAACAATCTATTCTCATATCCTACTATTTCTGCTTCAGATATTTCATAGCCAAGAGGGTCTATGAATTCCATTCTAGGCTCAACTACTTCAATGTAGGTGAAATCAGTGTCTACCATAAAACAAATGTCATCTTTATGCTTTTCAACTAAGGATTGAGGAATCCTTGATTTGTTCTTAACAATATTCTGAAAAGTCTTCAATACAAGCTTCACACTATCATTAACTTTATCAAAAAGGTGCTTCATGTAGACTGAGTTTATTCTTGCCATAGTGTTCACATTGTCACTCCAATCAACTATGTAAGGAAATCTTCTCAAAATATGGAAAAACATATAGGTTATCAGAGATGAAAACCTAAACTGTGTGTACTTAGCCTTCTTAATCTTTTCTAAGTTCTCAAATAACTAAATTTTCAAAATTTCACATAGGTCTACTTGTTTCTTCTCAATACACATAAGATAAGCTACATGAACCATTCCTATAGCCATGTCATCTTCCATTGAACTACCACAGAATTTAGTTGTTAGGATCTTGCAAAGGTACCTAACATCATCTTGCTTAATCTTACTTATCACAATTTCTCTACCATTATAATTAGATCCAGTGTTGTCTAAGACAATCTTTCTCATGTTCTTTTCATTCAGTGGAATCTCTCCAACTTTTGATAATCCAGTAACATCATGAATTAGGTCGGTAGTAATATTAATAACTCTATCCTCCATCCAGAATTTCCCATTGTGGATTCTACTTAAAATGATCTTGGTACATTCCTCATCATTAAATTCATACTTCATGGAATATTTGATAATTTCATTATTATCTAGGTGCCCATAAGCTGGTTTAACTAACATGTCTTGATTGTACAATTTCCTATAATCAGCACTAAAATCTGCATCTCCCAAAGTTTCAAACTTGCAACCTAAATATCCTTTAACATTCTCAATGTGCAATACTTTGTCTGGTATGGATGATAGTGCTAGACTGTTATCAATTTTAGTTGATTCTACTGGTTCTTTTTTAATCTTAGGTCTATTCTTATCCTTAACATTATGAACCATAGAAATATCCATCTTATTAACTGATTAAAGATCAAAAAATACCTCAACTTTGCAAATCTAGGGTTTCGGTATGATTGTCACTGCAAACTACTTCCAAACTTCTTCAAATCATCCTCAACTTGCTTTTTCTTCTTTCAAATCTCTTTTTAATCACTTTGTAATTGTGATAACTTTGATTTCAACCTTATAACACTTCACATTAGCTCGATCTGATATCGCATTCATTCATTTTGCCCCTAAAACCTCAAAAAGCTGATTCTACAAACCTGCAACCATAAAACTTTTTGTGACCTCACAAAACACAATATTTTCTTTTTCACACTTAACCATAACATTAGTACAACATAATAAACCTATATCTAACTACGCAAAACTTAACTCATTCAAATTCCTAATCTACACTAATCCTAAGTCCTAAACTACAGAAACTTACATAATTTAAGTACTTAAAGAAGGGTCAGGTAAAGATTCATCCTTACCATTAGTTACATTACCTTCCTAACTACTTTCAGTGCTGACTATACCTCCTTGATCTATGCCTTTATCAAATTTTACTTCATCTTTATTGCTACAACAACCTTTCTCTTTATTTCCTGCATTTTCATTCCTTCTTGCATTGTTCCTAGGGTTAGGGTTATGATGATAACCTCCATTGTTCATTTTGCAAAATCTTGCTGAGTGTCCAAACTTGTTGCATATCTGACAAATGATTCCATTGTTTCCAAATCTCTGTCCTTGCTGGTTAATCTATGACCTACAATTTCTAGCAATATGTCCTACTTTGTTGCATCTAAAACATACTACCACTTTTCTTTGATTCATTTCTTCAATAGATTTCTTATCTGCATTATTAGTGTTCCCAATCATTCTATCATAATTATTCAAAATTACTTTAGGTCTTCTACTTTGTTAGCTCTATGTCCAAAACTATGACAATTATAACAATGTCCATTAAGAGGTTTAAATTGCTTACCTGTGCAATCTCTCTTCATGTGCCCAATAGTATTACAAGAAAAACATCTACCTTTGAATTCTCTTTGCATACCTTTAGATGATTCTTCCTATTTTCATTCTTCTTGCTTTGATTTTTCTTTCTCTCTAGGTGATTCTTCTTTAGGTGGATCTTCCAATGTGTTCTCATCTAGCTTTATTTCCTCCACACTTTCAGATGTCTTCAGATCTGGCTTCTTACTTTCATGGATTGTTCTAAACATACTAAATCCAAATCCAATCCTATCAAAGAATGGTTCTTCAAAAGAAATTTGTTTTCCTTTGTTATCACTATTTGAATATAGCCTTTCAAGTTGTTGTTTAGATTGAGTTAATTCACCTTTCACAATTTTATTATATTTCTCAAGTTCCACATACTGCACTTTTACTTTTTCAGATTCGGATGTTTCCTTTTCAATCTTGATCTCAGATCTTCATTCTCAATTTTCAATTTTTCATTATCAGATCTCAAATTTCCATCTTTCATACTAAGTTTCAGATTTACTATCTTCAACTCATGCTTAAGGATCTCATTTTCTTTTTCTAATTCATCACAATCTTCAACAAGCATATCAAATTTCTTTTCAGATTTCAGATCTTCAATCTTACCTTTTAATTTGTCAATAGCATTCTTTGCATCTTTATATTTTCTTCTTAAGGGGTTTATTTCATCAGTAATCATATCAATCTGTTCAAGAGCTTCTTCAAGATTCTTCTGAAGTTGATCCATATCCATAGAGATCTTACTCAAGCTGCTAAGCTTTCCTTGAATGTTCCTTCTCCGAGTAACTATGCTCTAATACTAATTGTTAGAAATAGGAAATACTGAGAGGGGGGGGTGAATCAATATTTCACAAACTTTTTCTTTTGCCCACTTATGGATATAATAGATTACTTTAGTGCATACAAAGATTATCAAGCTGATTAACAAACATAGTAGTAAATAGAAAGAACTCATAACACATGATATGTTCTCGAGGAAACCCTGGCCAAGGGAAAACCCCAATGGGGATGGTACCCACAAAGATCACTAATCAAAAGTATCCTGTTAGGGATATTGGACCCTGTTAGGAGTCAATTTACAATATATAGTAGATCTATCCTGGTTAAAGGACTTTAGGCCTTGTTAGAAGCCTTAACCCTATTAGGAGTTAGATTACAAAACCTGATCACCAGCTAAGCTCATTGCCCAAACAGGTAATACAAAAATGTTTCTGACTATAATATGGTACTGCTTACAGCTTTGCATCAATAGCCTTTTCTGCTATCACAATAGACAACTATCGCAAGTTATCCTTTTCTTTCTTTTTACACATCACATATGTTTTCATTACATATGCCTAATATATGAGTTATTAGAGCTAATAAATTTACATGGTCAGCTTCCAAAATCTTTATCCAAGAGTAAAAATCTAGGATTTCATCCCTTCATAATGTTAAGTTATTATTTTGACAAGCAAAAATAATCCCTTAACTCTTTCACTAATACTATCTCCAAAAACTATTCTATCTGCAAAAACTATCTTTGGTAAACTATTCTGTCTGCAAAAACTAATCTGTCTGCAAAAATGAAGGAATCAAGTGCAAAATGCATCCTAAATGCAAGTTTATCATGATAAGTGTACTAAAAGAGGGTTCTAAACATATCAAGATGGAAGTGCTTCCATTTTGAGATGATACACCTACAAAACTTCATTCCTTTCATGTACTTTGATATATATTCATAAATTCATGCGCTGTTAACCATAGCTTTATTATATCATATACTAGCTCATATTAACTTTGCAAGACTCAATTCAATCTATTCTAACTTCTACACTATTCTAATACTTTAATCTAATACATTATTCATGAAATAAATATTTAAGTGGTTTGAGATGAATTTGGAAATGACTCACACTTACTCTGAGGTACTTCACCATTCTGGTTTCCTGGTATACTGAGTGTGCTTGCTTGATCTATGGCTTTACCAACTCAAATTCTTCCAAGTTACTACAACATCCTCTCTAATGGTTGTTAGTGCTAATATTTCTCTTTGTATAGTTTCTAGGATTAGCGTTTCTCATGTTTTTCATTCTACCAAATCTCATTGTGACCAAAATTGTTGCATATCTGACAAACTACTCCATTGTTTCTATATCTCGGTCATGTCTGACTGATTTGTGATTTGTAATTTCTAGCAATATGTCCAATCTTGTTGCATCTATAACAAAAAAATCCATTCATTTTGTTCATGTCTCCAATAGGTCTTTTATCTGTAGGGTTAGTATCTCTAAACATTCTACTACTATTGTTATCATTAGATCTAGGTTTCTTACAATCAATAGCTCTATTTCCAAAACAATGACAATTATAACAATAACCATAGATAGGTTTGAACTTCTTACCTATACAATCTCTTTTCATGTGTCCAAAATAATTGCATGAAAAGCATCTACCTTTGAATTATCTTCTCATATCTTTAGGTGGTTCATCTTCTTTAGGTGGATTAGGTATATCTTCAGATTTGTTAGCTTCATCGAGTTTCTTTTCATCTTTGCTCTCAGAGTGTTCCAGATCTGGTTCTTTGCATTCCTCAATATTCTTAGGGAACTTATCTTCAATATATCCAAGACCAATTTTATCATAACATGGTTTTTGATAAGATATTTGTTCATAAATCTTTTCACTATTGGAATACAGTTTCTCAAGATGTTGGTTAGACTGAGTTAGTTCTCCTTTCACAATTGTATTGTACTTCTCAATTTTAGCATACTTCAATTTTGTTTTCTCAAATTCAGATGTCACTTTGGTAAGTTCAGATTTTAGATTAGCATTCTTAGATTTTAGATTTGATTCATCTTTGCTATTTTCATCTTTCAAAGTTAACTTTAGATCTACAATCTTTAACTCATGTTTAAGGATCTCATTTTCTTTCTTCAGATTTGAAACTTCATCACAATCCTTGACTTGAATTGTAGGTTCTTTCTTTGATTTCAGATCTTCTATCTTTTCTTTTAGTTTCTCAATGTAATTTTTTGCATCATCATATTTCTCTTTCAGAGTATCTCTTTCTTTAGTAAGAATATCAATCTATTCAAGAGCTTCTTCAAGATTCTTCTATAATTGATCCATATCCATAGAGATATTACTCAAGCTATTAGGCTTTCTCTGAATAACTTTGTTTTGAATAACTAAGCTCTGATACCAATTTTTATAAATAGGAAATATTGAGAGCGGGGGTGAATCAGTATTTCACAAACTTTTACTTTTACCCAATTATGGATATAAAAAATTACCTTGAAGCTTGCATAAGAAACTAAACTAAGTAAATTGAATAACAAGCATAGTAATAAAATAAATGAACTTATAATACCATGTTTTTTCTCAAGGAGACCCTCTCTAAGGGAAAACCCTAGTGGGGATGATACCCACAACTGATCCACTAATCAAAAGATATATGGTTAAGGATGTTGACCCTGTTAGGAGTCTCTTACATACATATAGTGTCTATGTCCTAATTAAAGGACTTTAGGCCTTGTTAGACGCCTCAACCCTGTTAAGAGTTTCTATTAAAAAAAAATATTTGCAAGATGAGCTCACTACCCAAACATGCAATATATGATAATAGCTTCTGATACAGAGGTAAAATACAAGACCTTTACTGCTACTGAATAGCTTTCCTATTTTGATTTAGCTTTGTAGGCTCTTCGCTTTCACATACAACTATTACTTTCTTTCTTCTTAAAATGTAAAACTTCACATCATATGTCAACTTATTACAATCTCTATATGTCACTTGTATATCCTTCACATTACATAACTCTTACATGTATATACAAGATATTACAATTAATAACTTCCAGTCATCTTACAATACATAAAATCTTCTCAAAATATAAAATCAATTCATGTTGCCTTAGGGTTAACATCTAGGATGTCATCCCTACATGGTTAATTCATTATTTTGATAAACAAAATAATCCCTTAACTTAATGTGATCATATTCTATCTTCTACTATGTTTAGGTTGGCTCAACACTATCTCTGTAAATCTTTAATATCTTCTTCTAGCGTACGTGTCTTACAAACTTTCTCTCTCATATGTGGCTTTGATATACATAGAATGATCCATGTTCAAGTGCCCATGCACTAAACCTTCTTCTATGAACATTGCTAATAAAAATTGTCTCTGATTAGACTGGTAAATATTGTTGTACTTAGACAATTTTCTAGTGCACTCATACAAGACTACTTCATTTATGATATCTTCATGTTGAGTATATGTTTCCATAATGAAAACATTTTGATATCCTACTTAGCCAAATTGCCAATAGGGTTCTCCTTTTATACACTTAGGTCATAATAGTAATTAGCAAATAGTAAATTTTGTTAACAGTTATTGTATTAATTACCTTTACCTAGTCTTTCTTCCGATAATCGGTTCAATGAATCTTTTCCTATTAAACAACTCCTCAGTTGAGACATCCATCTTGCTATGTCAACAACTTTATCATACCAGTTATGATGTTAGACTGGTGACTTCTTCCTAGTTCTAGTTCTTGACTGTGTGAGAGCATAACTCACTAGTTCCTCCAAAAATAGTATCCTTTCTACATGTTCCCCTTAATCCCTTAAGCTTAATTTTATGAAGAGATATCACCATCAACAGATGATGACCTTACCTCTGATTTCTCCCAAGTGGAAATCTTTGTCCCCTTTTTGGACCAAGTCTTCTTGACCTTTGTTTTGGTCTCTTTACTCATGTTATCCTTTTGATTGGGGACAACTTCTTTTTGACCTATTTATCTAGTCCTTTTCCTTTATTCATTAATCAGTTTTTGTAGTCCTTGGCTAAAAGCCCAATCTTGTTATAGTTTTAACAAGCCATTATGGTTCCTCTCCATGGATTGAACCTTCTTTCCTTGTCCATGGGTGAGGGAAAATCAGTGTTCCTATGCCCTGATGGTCCATAGGTAGCATAGTTAGATGTGCTTTGGTTTACAGTCCTATTATGGAATACCGGTCTTGGTGCAGATTTGAATGCCTTTTTTTTAGACCTGCGCTCTTCCACCTTGTGTCCAAATTTATTGCATGAATAGCTATAGCCTTT
Organism: Chamaecyparis obtusa; assembly: GCA_027943335.1. Lineage (NCBI taxonomy): Eukaryota > Viridiplantae > Streptophyta > Pinopsida > Cupressales > Cupressaceae > Chamaecyparis > Chamaecyparis obtusa. The sequence continues at coordinate 1,277,013 of BSBK01000083.1, read as the reverse complement.
GAAGCTTCCCCTACTTCCAGTGGACACACTATTGAAACAAGACTTTCATTCAAAGGTCTAGTGACCATACTTATAATAGTTGCTACAATAACTATTAGTGGTGAACGATATCACCAGTGCATTCCTACAATCATTGGATTTATGACCCAGTTTTCCACAATGGTTGCAAGAGAGTTTGAAAATATTTTTAACTTTTTCTTCTATTGGTTTCTTCTTTTCCTTCTTTCCTTACTTGTCTCTAGAGGACTCACCAGTTTCATTATTTCTTTGAATGATGTACCCAAGTCATGTGGGATCCTTATGCTTCCTTTGAGCTCTCAGTTTCTTATCAAGCTTCTTAGAAATTTTATTATACTTTTTGAGTTTCTCATTTCTCTCTTCAAGAGTTTTTATTTGTTCCATTTCAGTAGCCATCTTTCTGCATACTTCATCTTTATCATATGAGTGCTCATGCATGATTTGATTTTCTTGACTTATGCCATGCATGTCTGCATGTAGTTGCAATATGAGAGTATCACTCTCTCTTAATGCATCTTCAACTAGATTTATTTCTCTCTCAATAGTCAATTGTGCTTCTGAGGAGCTGTTCTTCTCATCTTCATCTTTTCCTTTATCTTTTATGAGTTCAGTCATCCTCACAGCATGACCTTCCTATTCTCTTTTCAAATTAGAGATTTGATTGGTCAGATTCAAATTCTTCTCCATGAGATCAGTGACTACTTCCTAAGCTTCGTCAAAGACACTCCATCCAAAGAGTTCCTCAACAGTTTCCTAACTTTCACTCAGTTGTAGAGCCAACTCTTTTCTCTTGGAAAGAGACCTTCTCAGTCTATTCTCCAGAGAGGCTATCATTTCATTAGCTTGCTCCAGCTTCTTTTGATACCTATAACCCTCCATGATCTTTTCTCAAGTGGTTATGCTTACTATTTCTGATAACCTTGGCTCTGATACCAATTTTTGTTCCTAACCGATTACTGAGGGGGGGGGGGGGTGAATCAGTAAATTCAATTTCTATTCTTCCTTTACACAATTAGATATTCTTATCAATATTGAAATCAAAAGAATATTTTAAAAAATATAAATAGAAATTAAATGCATAGGTCAACATAGAATTTATATGTGGAAAACCTCAGTTAGAAGGAAAAAACTACAGTGGGACATAACCCAAAAAACTCCACTACTATAGTAATAAATTTTCCTTGTTAAAGGCTTACAAATCATTGGTGAGAGTGCTATCTAGTTAATGGATTTAATAGAAGACCTATCAGGATCTTGACCCTATGAGGAGTCACCTTATCAGAGGAATTATAACACCAACAAAGATGTTACCTGGTAAAGGGATTTATACAATAGAACCTATTAGGGTTCACCTTGATTGAGGAATTTAAATATGCTTCACAACTAAAGAAATGATCTTATGATGACACTATATCTGTCGATTTAGATCATACATGTTCACTCTTTCCTCTACTTGGTTGTTGAATCTTTCTCTCCCTTTCACCCTCTGTGACTGTGTTTCCTCTCAAAAGATTCTTCTATCCTTCTCTCTTTCTCTCTATGCTCTTGATTTTCAAAAACACAATTCTCATGTCTTATGACTTGTAGTTATAAGAAATTATCTTAATAAAAATATATCTAATAGTTCTGCCAAGTTGTAAACTCTCCTAAAAATCATGCATGCAAAACTTTTGATTAAAAAGATTGAAAACTGATCTTTAGTTTACCTCGAAATGCTCATAGAAAAAACAAAGCTAACTCCTATTCCACTGAAAAATCTAACTCCAATTTCACTGAAAAAATGCTTCACATAATCCAGTTTGGATTATCATGCACTAAACCAGTGTGTGATTTGGATCTAGTTAGTCATCTACACCCTGTGTGTTTTCCAAGATTGGTTGGACAAAATATGGACCAGTATAAGCATGACTGGTTAAGGTACACTACTCATTTTCTCATTCTACCAGTTCAAAATCATCACACTATCATGAGTACTAGTGTGATGTACTGGTGTCCTAGTGCCATTGATGTTTGTCAATGACTTTTTCAATGACAACTAACTTTATGTCAACATATTGATAACCTTGTTTCAAAGGAAGTGATTGATAAGTTGAAGTTAGAGAGAAAGAAGGATAAGAATACCTACCTAATTTCTTGGTTATAGAAGGACAACAAGGCTTTGGTCAATGAGAAATATTTGGTAAAGTTAAAAATTGGAAACTATCATGATGAGGTATTCTGTGATATTATGTCTATGGATGTTTTTTGTTTATTTTTAGGGAGACCATGGAAATTTGATCATCATGTAGTACATGATGGGTATGCAATTAACTATTCTTTGACAAAGGATGGAAATTGACACAAGCTGAATCCATTGAACAAAATAGAGGAAAAGATATGTAGCAATTCAATACTATGTTTAGTTGATGGAAGGAAGTTTTTAGAAGGCATGAAGAATGAGAAAATGTTTTTTATTTTAATTGAAAATTTGACAAAAAAGAAGTAGAAGATGTACCTATTGAAGTTACAGATTTGTTGGATAAGTTGTAGGATATTGTATCTGATAACTTACTCGATGGATTTCCACCCATAAGAAACATTATTCATCAAATGGACTTGATTTCTAGAGCCATTTTTTCAAATAAGGAAACCTATATAATGACTCCAACAAAGAGTGGAGAGTTGAAAAAACAAGTTTAAGAGTTTCTACATAATGGATTGATTTGAGAGAGTTTGAGTCTATATGTTGTACCAGAAATACTAGCACCAAATAAAAATGGAGAATGGAGAATGTGTTTAGATTCTTGGGCTATCAATAAGATCACTATCAAGTATAGGTTTTCCTTGCCAAGGATGTATTACATTATGGATTTTTTGAGTGGAGATGAGTACTTCACAAAGACATATATAAAGAGTGGATAGATCACCAAATTCATATTAGAGAAGGAGATGAATTCAACAACCTTCAAGAAAAATGAGGGTTTGTAGGAGTGGTTAGTCATGCCCTTTGGGATAACCAATGCACTGAGCACATTCATGTAGCTCATGAATGAGGTATAGAAAGAATTTTTGAGTAACTTTTTTGTTGTTTACTTGAATGATATGTTGATCTTCATTAAGACATTGGAAGAGAATATAATGCATATTTGTAGGGTCTTTAAGAAGTGAAGGGATGAGAAGTTGTTTATTAACCTATAGAAGTTCACTTTTTTTAAGGAGTTAGTGTACCAGGGATTTTCTATCTTAGTGGATGGTCTTAAAATGGACCTATAGAAATTAAATTCAATCCTTTAATGGCCTAATCCAAAGAGTGCTACTAAGGTAAGATCTTTTCATGGTTTGGCTAGCTTTTACATAAAAATTATCAAAAATTTCAATAGTATTTGTGGACCCTTAACTGAAACCATTAGAGGGGATATAAAAGAGTTTAAGTGTACTGTAAGAGTAGAAAATATCTTTGATTTATTGAAAATAAAAGTTAAAGAGAAGCCTATTTTGGGGCTTCCATATTTTAATGAGGTATTTCAAGTATACTATGATGCTAGTGCCAATGTCATTGGAGTTGTTTTGAGTCAAGAAGGTAAACCCATTACTTATTTTAGTGATAATTTGAATGATGCCAAAATAAAATATTATGTTTATGATTAATATTTTATGCTATAGCTCATACATTCAGGAAGTGGAGACATTATCTTTTTCCTAAAGAGATTATTTTTGTGTTGATCATCAAGCTTTATAGTATATGAATAGCAAAGGAAATTTTAATCAAAGACATTTAAAATGGGTTGAGTTTTAGCAAACTTACACCTTTGTTTTGAAGCATAGGATTGTAAATTCTAATAGGGTTGTAGATGCCCTAACCAGGAGGTAGAGTTTCTTGATAGAGATCAAAATCAAGGTTAATAGATTCCAAGAACTCAAGAGTTTGTATCTAGAGGATCTTGATTTTGGTGAGGCTTAGAGAGCTTGCACAGAACTTGTTACTCTAGAAATGACTAGATAGTTAGATTTTTTATAATCCAAGTGATGCAGGGGCAGGGTAGATACAAGCAAAATTGAATCCACTTGAATCCACAAACAAGCTCTAATCTGAATTACAAAATGTAAGCAATATAATATCACATGAAATCAGTGAACACACAATGGATATGAGACAATCAACTAGCAGCAACAATAGAGAATTATATTATTTCTTTCAACATGCCCAGCTGTGAGGCCTTCTGAGTTTCGGCCTTATACAATGAGAATTATGAAATAAAAATTACAACTCACATCCTATCTTTGTCTCCAATGATATATATTGATAATTATCCCTCTTGGATCTCCCCTTTGATCCTCTCTTACTAAATCAATCTAGACTCCTTAGATAGCTAGCTAAGCCATAGGTTGGCCAGTTAGACATTTAATTACAATATAGGTCCAGTCTGGAAGATTTAAACCAAAACTAATGATACAATGAATATAAATTGATTCAACTTTGGATTTAGGTCCTTACATGACCCAAGAAAATTTCTTTAACTACGCAAGGTCCCATTTGATCACACGAAACATCGCAAGAAGAAACACCACACGTTTCACCCGAAAACTGGTAGAAAATAGGTCCTGAGGAAAAATGGGCATAAATTTTTACTCATAATTAATTAGGGCTTGTGCTCTTGGTAAATGATATTAATTTAGGTCCTCTAAAATTTATTAAGAGTGCAAAGGCTGATTCCTATGAACAATCAGCACCAAAACTGCAGTAACGGCTTGGACCCAAAACTGGCAGAAAATAGGTCCCGTGCCAAAATGGCCATAACTTTTGAATCATAATGAATTAGGAGCTGAGCCTTTTGGAAATGATATTAAATTAGGTCCTCTTTAAGGCCTTAAGTGTGAAAGATATTATTCTTTAAGTATCAAGGTCACCACGGTGCGCAATCAGCCCCAAAACTGCAGGAAAATACTGCTCCGACAACAAGAAAATAGCTCTAACTTTGAAACAATCCATCCAAACTTTATGTTCTCATAGGAGAAGGTTCCCAAATAGTTTTTAAACATCATGTAAGCTTCATACAACATGAAACCATCAAATACAAAGATTATAAAGAAAACAACAGCAAACAGGTACAAAAATCAAGAAATGTTTTTGGTTGATGCAAGATTGCTCCAAGACCCAAGATGCTCCTACATCAGACACCTGGGGTAAATAAAGAACTAATTTCCACATTAAGAACTACTCATATTCTAACCTAAATCATAAAGATCCAACTCAGCTTGTGTAATCCATGAACTATCTTCAACTGGCTTGTCTTTCCACTGAACTAGATATTCCATGTAGTCTTTTCCTCTTGTACTCTTCCTCACTCTTTTATTCAAGATCTTCGCAATGCTATCTATGTTATTCTTAGGATAATTCAGATCATCTTCAATCTCATCATTTGATTCAAAGTACTCAAAGATATCAGCAATATTGAATATAGGTGATATATCCATGTCCTCTAGTAATTCCACTTCATAAGCATTTCCACTGTCAAACTTCTTCAGAATCTTACAAGGTCCAAACTTCTTCATTTTCAGCTTGTTGTAGGTACCAACTGGAAATCTATTCTTTTTCAAATGAATCATAACCTCATCTCCAACTTCAAAATATTTATGTGTCCTTCTCTTGTCTACTCTCTGTTTATATTTCAGATTACTGTCCTCCAAATTCTTTTTAACTTCATCATGCAAAGTTCTCATGCATTTTGCAAAATGATCAGCTTTAGCACTTCTTCTTGTCTCAGTAGGTAAATATCTCAACTCTGTGGTTCTCTTAGGATTAAATCCAATAACAATCTCAAATGGTGTCCTCTTAGTGCTTCTATTCACCAAATTATTATATGCAAACTCTACTTGTGCCAAAATCAAATCCCAATTAGCAGGCTTATCCCCAACTAAACATCTCAATAAGTTTTCCAAACTTATGTTCACAACTTTAGTCTGTCCATCTATCTAAGGGTGAAATGTAGAACTAAACTTCAAATCTGTATTCATCTTTTTCCAAAGTGTTCTCCAAAAATAACCAGTAAACTTAGTATCTCTGTCTGAAACAATAGATTTATGCAAACAATGCAATCGTACCACTTCCTTGAAAAATAATTCAGCTACATGCAATGCATCAGATGTCTTCTTACAAGGTATGAAATGAGCCATCTTAGAAAACCTATCAACCACTACCAAAATAGAATCATTACCTCTCTGAGTTCTAGGCAATCCAAGAACAAAGTCCATACTCACATCTTCCCAAGGTCTATCAGGTATAGGCAAAGGTGTATACAATCCCACATTTTGACTAGTTCCTTTTGCTACTTGACAAACTCTACAACTTCTAACCATTCTCTGTACATCTCTGTAAATTGTCTATTCCTTACAAGCTTTCCAAGGCTCTACAAAATCAATGTCAGTCTCATACAAATGTTTCAAATCATCAAAACCAAGTACCTCAACTCTCATCTCTGTCAGCAAACTTCTTCTTTGGCTCAAGGCATCAGCAACCTTATTTGACTGTCCACTTTTATGCTTCAATGAAAAGGAAAAATTATGTTCTTTCATGTCTCTTGTAAATGTTTTATCATCAAACAAACATACTCTAACTGTGGTACAATGACTTTCATCAAACTTCTCTATCAAAGGCAACAATACTTGTTTCTTTCCATCCATCCAAATAGTATATTGATTCAATCTACCATCATGCAAAGCTTTCCTATCATATTGCCAAGGTCTACCCAAAAGAATAGGACAAACAATCCATAGGCATAATATCACACAAGACTTCATCATGATAATTCCCAATTTTGAATTTAACAAGGCATTGTTCACTTACAAGTAGTTTATGCTCCTTCTGGATCCAAGCAATATGGTAAGGCTTAGGATGTTTCAATCTCTACAACTACAATTTGTTAACTAGCTCTTCAAATGCCAAATTATCAGAACTTCCACTATCAATGATTACCTTACAACATTTGTCAGCAATCTTACATCTGGTTCTAAACAAACTTTTCCTCAAAATAGGTTCCTCATCATCTTCTTCATTCCAAAAGATCCTTCTTAGCATCAAGTTCTCACCATGTTTAGGTTCGTTAGAAATTTCCTCAACTTCTTCACAAGCCAAATTATTTCTACCATTACCTCCAGTCTTCTTTCCAGAGTTAGTACATTCAAAAGCTCTATGTCCTTCTTCACCACATTTGTAACAAGTACCTTTAAACCAAGATTTATCGTCCCTTTTCCCATTATTGTTATTCCTAGAGTAACCAGTATAGCTACCTCTAGAGTAATTACCTCTTTTACTAGTAGGGTCATCTTCCCATCCTTTATCTTGTGCTGCATTGTTAGATCTACTACTTTCTCCATAAGATCTTCCTCTACTTCTCTGAAATCTACCACCTCTTCCTCTTTGTCTTTGATCATGTTTCTTTGTCAATCTCTCTTTAGCCTTCAAAGAAAATTGGTATGCTTCTTCCACACTATCAATCTTCACATAGATGATCTCATCTTGAATAGATGTCCTCAAGCCATTCATATATCTAGACACCTTCTCAACTTCATCATCCACATGTCCAGATCTGATATCTAATTTGTAAAATTCCTCAGTATATTCTTTCACACTCATGTCCTTTTGTCTTAGATTTTGCATCTTTCTCATCAAACTAACTTGGTAGTCAACTGGAAGAAACTTCTTCTTCATCTTTCCAAGCATCTTCATCCATGTCTTGATCTTTTCTTTTCCTCTCTTTTGTCTCTCAGTTTGCAAATGATCCCACCAAAGAGATGCATGACCTTTCAACTTTGTGACTGCTATCTTAACCTTCTTATTATCAAGAGTACCTTCATACTCAAATTATTTATCCATCTTAGAGATCCAATCCAAAAGTGCATCAGTCTCAAGTCTTCCATCATAGCAAGCAACTTCAACTGCAGGTCTGGAGTTAGCCTTAGACAAAACTCTCAAAAGTCTTTCCTCATCTTGTTCAACTTCAGGTTCAACATTAGGTATTGCTTCTTCTTCATCACTAACATCTTCAAGATTTTCTCTACTTCTCTAAGCTGTCTCTACAACTTCAAACCTAGTTGCAATCTACCTTAACATATCCATGATAGCATTATAATTTCCTCTACCATGAACCATCTTGACAATCAGGTTCCAGCCAGATCGTAACCTTCTACAAGTTATAGGTCAGATCTTAGATCTTCCACCCTACAACCAATCCAATAAGGTTCTCCATGATCCAATCCACAAGAAAGAACTCACTCTAATACCACTTAATGTAGGGGCAGGGTAGATACAAGCAGAATCAAGCAGAATTGAATCCACTTGAATCCACAAACAAGCCCTGCTCTAAATTACACAATGGAAGAAATATAATATCACATGAAATCAGTGAACACACAATGGATATGAGACAATCAACTGGAAGCAACAACAAAGAATTATATTATTTCTTTCAACATGCCCGGCTGTGAGGCCTTCCGGGTTTTAGCCTTATACAATGAGAATTATGAAATAAAAATTACAACTCACATCCTATCTTTGTCTCCAATGATATATCTTGATAATTATTCCTCTTGGATCTCCCCTCTGATCCTCTTTTACTACATCAATCTAGACTCCTTAAATAGCCAGCTAAGCCACAGGTTGGCCAGTCAGGCATTTAATTACAATATAGGTCCATTCTGGAAGATTTAAACCAAAACTAATGATAGAATGAATATAAATTGATTTTACTTTGGATTTAGGTCCTTACATGACCCAAGAACATTTCTTTAAGTGCACAAGGTCCCATTTGATCACACAGAGCATCGCAAGAAGAAACACCACACGTTTCACCCAAAAACTGGCAGAAAATAGGTCCTAAGGCAAAACGGGCATAACTTTTTACTCATAATTAATTAGGGCTTGCGCTCTTGGTAAATGATATAAATTTAGGTCCTATAAAATTAATTAAGATTTAAAAGGATGATTCCTTATGGATCAAGGTCGCCAACATGAACAATCAGCACCAAAACTGTAGTAACGGCTTGGACCCAAAACTGGCAGAAAATAGGTCCCGTGCCAAAATGGCCATAACTTTTGAATCATAATGAATTAGGAGCTTCACATTTGGGAAATGATATAAAATTAGGTCCTATTTAAGGCCCTAAGTTCACAAGATATTATTATTTAAGGATCAAGGTCACCATGGTGCACAATCAGCCCCAAAACTGCAGGAAAATATTGCTTTGACAGCAAGAAAACAGCTCTAACTTTGAAATAATCCATTCAAACTTTATGTGCTCATAGGAAAAGGTTCCAAAATAGGTCCTAAACATCATGTAAGCTTCAAACAACATGAAACCATCAAATGCAAATATTATAAAGAAAACAACAGCGAACAGGTACAAAAATCAGGAAATGTTTTTGGTTAATGCAAGATTGCTCCAAGACCCAAGATGCTCCTGCATCACCAAGATAGTATGTTACTCAATAGTAGCCAATTGTGCATTCAAAAGAGTTACATGAGGGAGAACATAATCAAAGAAAATCATAGTGGAGCATTGGTTTGACACTTTTTTCAAGATAAAACCATTTGTCTAGTTAGTGAGCATTATTATTAGCCACAATTATAAGATGTTAAAAATTTTGTGCAAAGTTGTAGAATATTTCAGCTGGAAAAAGGAACCAAGAAAAATATAGGTTTATATCAATGATTACTTGTACTAGAGAGGACATGGGAGGACATTACTATGGACTTTGTTCTTGGTTTACCAAGGACTCAAAGAGGACATTATTAAAAAAGAAATTGGTAGTGGACAAGTTCTCAAATATAGAACATTTTTTATTCCTTTTAGAAAGACTAAGGATGTTATTCATGTGGAACAAAAATTTTTTAGAGACGTGGTGAGACTATATGGGCTACCAAAAATTATATTTTAAGGTCAAGACACTAAGTGTTTTGGGCATTTTTTGAAGGCATTTTGGAAAAATATAAAGATATATTTGAAGTTCAACTCGGTGTACCATCCACAAACTAATGGACAAACAAAAGTGGTGAATAGGTGTTTGGGAAATATATTGATGTGCTTAGTATGAGATAAGCCTAAGGGGTGGGATCAAATTTTACCACGGGAAAAATTTTCATACAGTAATTATATCAATAGGAGAACTATAAAATCACCATTCCAAATTGTATATGGAAGCAATCCTAGAAATGCTTCAAAATTAAGGAATTTCGATAAAGGCACTAGTACATTTTGCACCATTTTTTGATGCAATATTGGTCAAAGTTTCTACCCAACATGGTTGAATAGTTGACCAACTAGCTTTTCACTATTATTTATGTCAAAATATTGACCCATACCTAAAACCATCGAATGATCAAATCCCATATTGGTCGAAAAAGAGGGCAATCTAGGCCAAAAATAACATTGGCATGTGTTTGTGTATTGGTCAAAAACTTTGGTCGCTCCGACTAGGATGCCAAACTCATGATAGTCATATTTTGACCATAGTTGGTCAAAATATTTAGCAGCTCTGACTAGGATTCCAAACCCATGATGCCACATTTTGACATAGAATGGTTGATTTTATGCAAGAGTTTTGATGCAGGTTGGTCAAAATTTTGATGAAACGTGCAGTGTTTAAAAAAAATTGAAGATAAATATCCAGACTAATCACCAACAGCATCCTGATCGGTGATTAGTCTAGATATTTATCTTCAGATGTCCAAACTCATTCTACTGCTTGTTGCCAGCGGGTCCCTGTTCATTCTATTTTCCAAAATATTTTGGGCTCTAGTAATCCATCTGCTCTACTCTGCATGAAATTGTGGGTTTTTTCATTTTGTTTGAACTATTTGAGAGATAGGATCTAACTGGTGATCTTTGAATTGGTAGAGCTTCCTCTTAGATGTCCACAACTCTTCAAATCTATTGGTGTGAAGCCCCCAAAGGGTATTCTTCTCTATGGGCCTCCTGGTTCTGGGAAAACTTTAATTGCTAAGACAATGGCAAATGAAACTGATGCCTTCTTTTTCTATATCAGTGGACCTGAGATCATGTCAAAGTTGGTTGGAGAAAGTGAAAGAAATCTCTGGAAGGCTTTTGAGGAGGCTGAGAAGAATGCCCCGTCCATTATATTTATTGATGAAATTGATTTTATAGCTCCCAAGAGGGAAAAAACCTGTGAAGTTGAGAGGATAATTGTTTCTCAACTTCTTACACTTATGGATGGATTTAAATCACGTGCCCATGTTATTTTTATGGGAGCAACTAACCGACCAAATAGTATTGATCCAGCACTCAAAAGGTTTGGAAGGTTCGACATGAAGATTGATATTGGGGTTCCAAATGAAGTGGGAAGGATGGAAGTGCTTCACATCCATACAAAGAATATGAATCTCTCTGATGATGTACGTATATTGGGGCCTTATTTTTTGTACTTCTATATCTAATTTTAAATAGTTCTTAGATTTTGAGAGCATTTATTAATCTTTATGTTTCTTGATGGAGTATCTATTTATCTTCAGTTTTCTTGTTATAGGTTGATCTTGAAAAGATTGCTAAGGATACCCATGGATATGTTGGAGCAGATGTTGCTTCTTTGTGTACTGAGGCTACACTTCAATGCATTAGAGAAAAGATGGATGTTATAGACTTAGAAGATGAGACAATAGATGCTAAGATTCTAAACTCCATGGCCATTAGTAATGAGCACTTCCAAACTACTTTGGGCTATAGCAATCCATCTGCTAAAGCCATTGCTAAAAAATTTCAGGCCAATTTCATCAGTGTGAAGGGCCCTAAATTGTTAACAATGTGGTTTAGAGAGAGTGAGGCTAATGTGAGGGAAATTTTTGATAAAGCTAGAGGATCAGCTCCTTGCGTCCTATTTTTTGACAAGCTTGATTCTATTGCTACATAGGTGTGTTGATTTTTTATGAGTGAAGATCAAGTTGAGGACACTTAATATATTTGAGTAGGAATTTTGTTTGAACTATTTGAGATAGGCTCTATGACTAGTGATGCATAACTAGTTTGTATGTCTGTAGTGTGGAAGCAGTGTTGGGGATGTTGGCGGTGTCGCAGATAGAGTCCTTAACCAGTTGTTGACGAAGATGAATGGTATGATAGCCAAGAAAATAGTTTTCATTATTGATGCTACAAATAGACCTGATATCATCTATCCTACATTGCTAAGGCCTGGCCAACTTGACCAATTGATTTATATTCCCTTACCTGATGAGTCCTCACGTTATTAAATTTTCAAGTCTTCCTTGAGAAAATCACTCGTATCAAAGGATGTGGACCTAATGGCACTGGCCCATTATACCCAAGGATTCAGTGGAGCCAACATTACAGAGATTTTTTAGCTGGCTTGCAAGTATGCTATTAGAGAAAACATTAAGAAGGTGAGTTTCAATTGTGTTGGCTTTTGCAAACTAGATTTGGTTATGGATTTTTTAATGGTTTTATTTGAACTGGTGTGTTAAAATTTTACATTTTTTTATTCGAATTCCCTCCACTTTTATCTTATTATTTCAATTTGTCATGTCCTCTTTTCCTTTGCACTATTACTACCAATATTAATATATTATCTCACAAATAGATGCAAATTCACAAATTAATTTTCTAGATTCAGCATTTCATCATATAAGAAGAACTGCCAATATCAATATATTATCTTCCAATGTATATTACATACAACTTTTAAAATTATAAATATACAAATCTATAAAATATACATATATAACATAAAAGGAAGTGTTGATGCATACTGACAAATAAAATAAGGAAAGCTTCTGCTCTCTTGATCTGTAAAATTTTCTTTGCCTCTGCTTTTTCTTGTGTTGCCACCCTCATTCTTGCAGCTGATATAAAACAATGAAATAAATGATGGTGAAATTGAGAGAAATTTTGGGTAAATAAACTAAATAGATATAGAACAAAAATATGAACAAAGTTGAGGATAATGAGTTGGGTTTTCTTAAATAAATGAATACCACAAACCCACTTACAAAATGCAAAAGTATATGCTAGCAATCTCCAACAATATCATGGTAAAAAGGACATTTAGTATTGGATGTAAAAGTTTTGCTTGCATTTATTTCATTCATTTCTTTCTTGACATGCACATCAGGCTCTATATCCACAATAAGAGTTTGAACTATCTCATATCGATAGTTTGACATAGCCTATAAGCATAGAAATGAATGATTGAATCATACTACATTCAAATTTCATCTTGTTTGATATTTAAGAGATATTTTATAGTAATCAATTAACAATACACATCAATAAATAAATGAAATTGATATGAATATATCAACCTTTCCAAGTTCTTCAACAACTTTAGCAACCTCGTTCTTTTGTGCAAAGATATCATCCAGATTCATCTTTGGAACACTGGAATGAATAACTGTAAATCATACTTGGAAACAAGGTAGTTTATAAGAGCAAAGATATTATATGATAATACAAATCAAATAAATTTGAATCCTCACAAGGAAAACATAACATTCAAGCATCCAAAAATAATGGATGCAAATTCACAAACTAATTTTCTAAACAGCATTAGATTTCCACAATCCATTAGTAATGCAATGAATTTTTGGATTCGATTGTGTGTGTATTTTTAGCATCAACATTTTGGATCACACTCAGTGATCCATCATCAGGATAGAGAAAATGCCAAGATGAATAGTAAAAATGCCATTTACTATTCATCCTGGCATTTTCTCTATCCTGATGATGGATCACTGAGTGTGATCCGAAACGTTGATGCTAAAAATACACACACAATCGAATCCAAAAATTCATTGCATTAATTTTCTAAAATCGGCATTTCATCATATAAGAGGAACTGCCAATATTAATATATTATCTCACAAATAGATGCAAATTCACAAATTAATTTTCTAGATTCAGCATTTCATCATATAAGAAGAACTATCGCAAACCTTTTGTGAGGGTATCAAGCATGCCACTTAACTCCAAATATTTCCTGAAAGCTTCCTTCTTTGATTCATTTGTCTGCCATATAAGGATGACAAGCATTATCATAGAACTTAAATGTTCAGTTCTTGTCATTGAATTCATGCATACAATCATCTACAATTGTAGCACTAAAAAAACTAATTTTCGAGCACATAAGGACTGTTTGCTTAAGTAAATCCTAAGGGGACAACAAGTAAATTTATTCACGTGGGTGTATTAGGCTATTAGCTATAGAATATCTATGCTACTTATAGATCTAATTGATATCTGATTTAACACTTCACCTAATCAAAAATAAAAACCAATGAAATAATCCACATTAGGCCAAGAGAGGTTGACGCATTCAATATGAGAATACTTACACAAAATGAAGTTGAATCATGCTAGACAATGACAATGAGAAGTTGACTATTGTCCCTTCTAGTTTTTTATTTGATAGTTTCTTGAAAATGACACATCCAAAATGCAATTATGCGCAAAGACCTAGAATGAAAGAAATTGATTAAATAATGAAGGTGTGTTAGTTTGAGCTTCACTTGGTTTTGAGAATACTTTAATATTCTCTACTTAACAAGGCCAACCACATGAAGATGGAAGCTCATCTGGCCTCACCCCCCGCCCCCCTCCCCCAGCCCCCCTCCCCCTAACATCAATATAAATTCCCCATTAACATCTAATTACACTCTTCATTCATCCATTTATGAACTATAACATTTAATCAATACAATCACATAACATTCATTAATATGATATAACATTCATTAATATGATATAACATTCATTAATGCACAACACTATCAAGAATTCATTAACACAACAATATTCATTAAAATGACATATAATTCAATATTAATACACAATATTCATAGATAATTACTTAAAACAACGTTCTTTAATTAGCCACCAAAGTTAATCAAACAAGTTTTATCAAAGAGCATTTTTAAGAAATCATTTCTTTTTTGGGTTTTTCTTAGATTTCTTATTTAGGTAAAGATTGATAGGAGAATCAATATTATCTTCCTCCTCTTGTGGTTGTGATCTCAAATTATGATGCTTCTTCATGTCTTGAGGAGGAGGATGATGCTGCACTAAAGGGGGGTCTACTGTAATAACAAGTAAATGGGTTAAATTTGCATACTTTTTTTACTGTTACATGTATTTCATTAACCAGTAGAACATAACATGCATTTTTCTTTACCTGACAATGCCACATCATCATGTACAATAACATTTTGATCTTTTTCCACCTCAACATGGTCAACATGCTCTAAAATATTCAAAAAAAGGTTACACAGCCAATTGCAATTAAAGATGTTAAATTCTATTAATAATTACATAATTTATTTCCAATAGAAAATTAATACCTCCAACACTGTGATGCACATCATGGCCTTCATCACGTCCAAGTTTTGTGGTAGGATTTGAAGGCTGTAGTGAAATGTCACGCACACTGTTATCATGAAATAGTCAATTTATGTTCGAAATTAACTATTCAATTTGATTTACTTTTCATTTGACCAATTTACCTATGTCTCATCTGGTGCAGCAGATGCTTCATTATGGCTTTGGGATTCTTGGTGTAGGCATGCAGCCATGACCGCATAGCCTTCCTTCAAGGCTATTCTCTTGTCTTCATTTGTGGGCTCTAAATTGAATTTCATGCCCTGTATTTTTTGTTTAATATCATCACTTTTATATGTATGATTTGATTAAACATAATTGTTTTCAACCTTATATATAAAAAATTGATATGAAATTTCAATGCTGCTACTTACAAGTTGAGAGTGAAGTTTCATATAGCCACTAGAGCCAAGTTTGTGTTGGCCAACCTTTGTTAATCTCACTTGTGTGGCTTTTGATGTGTCTTGCAGTCTATGAAAAGTTTGAAACATGTTAGATTATATATTTACAAAGATCACTAATTATTGCATGATTACATTCTACTTAATAGTATCATGACATACCTTCTTTTGGCATCTTCTGGTTGAATTCCACTACCCTTTAGCCTTTTTTCTTTTGCATCTTCCATTATTTCATTCCACTCCATCAGTGGAATCATAGGAGGATGCTCATACTTTGGGTTATCCTTTAGAACCCTTCTATATTGGTCCCTCATAGTCTTTAAATGTTTGCATGCTTTTTTAAGAATCATGGCTCTATCAAAAGTTTTATTTCCAAAGAGGTCCTCTAAAGATTTAATGAGCTGATGTTTTAAGACAGCATCCTGTTCATTCCACCTTTTTGAAAAAAAAAATTGTTAGATATCATAACTTTAATATAGTACAATAAATGGAAGATTAGAAAAATATTGTACCAATATTATGAAGCTACGTACCTTTTACGTATGGTGGGCCCAAATAGCTTCAATGTCATTTCAAAAAGATGATCATAAAAAACATCATTCCCTACAAAAATACCATGGGATTATCAATCCAAAATGAGTTATGTATAAGTAAACTACAATTACGCTATAAATAATAACAATTTTAAAACACCTAGAAGCTTTGGTACTTTTAACAGAACCATATTGTTCTTGTTCATCAACAATGTCCCTGCAAATGAACTAGTACTAGTAACACAGGCTGATCCAAGAAATGGTTGATCTTCCCTAGTACTAGTCTGATCTATTCTTGTACCAGGTGTAGGTGTATCTATTAGTGCACAAAATAGGTCCATACAGTGTATAAAATTCACAAAAGAAAAATAATCAATACATGATTAGCACATAACAAAATATAGAAAAATAAGGTTTTACCAGTTGTAGATGGTACAAAGAAAGATGTCTGCAAGCACCTTGTTGCAGACAACATAGCCGTTGAATGCAGAATTTTAACTAAAGGAGGCATCTACACTTCATCATGAGCTGAAGAATACATTGTTCGAAAATACATTTGCAATGGATAAAGATTAAATGGGGTACTAGAAGCATCCCAAACATAAGTTGAGTCAATAATGCATACAAAGGTTAAATCAATGGTTAAAGGTTTAAGGATTATTTACATGAAGGCGGTGCGGTGCTACAACCCTCACCATGTTGATGATGTTTCACATGTGTCAAAAAATCCTATAAGAAGAACACATCATATTTTTAGATCATGCTCCATAAGATAGTATAAAATATAAACATATATTGAACTTTAATTATTGCTTAAGATTAATTACTGCTTACACTAATCCAACCAATATCAATTAGCAATTAATTCCAGGGGAGAAAACCAAGCAACCTAGACAAACAGACCCAAAATTGATCTTCATCAATGAAAATCTTCTGATTTGTACCAAAGATCACGCAAACACCATGCCTTTACAATCTATTTGTACACCTGCAACACACCTCAAGCTTTACCTATGTCCACTTTATGATGGTACAAGCATCTGCAATCAATCATCAAACCCTCTAGACCATCCTGCAGCAGTCAGCACAACAACTTCATCAAATCCTGCCACTAAAATCATAAATTCTAGTCCTTTCTGTCACTAAGAAACCCTCCGAAATTTGAATTTGAATTTCAACAGCTATTTCCAAGTGCCAGTAGCAAATTGGTGGTCGACATTTGAAATTAGATCAACTTTAAGTCCTGACCATCAGATCTACATGTTTCACGAGCTTTATGATCTTAACTCTATAGGAATCCTAGTTTACATTTAGTGATCACACAACAAAAGCTTTTCCCTATTCATGCAATGAAAACACTAACCCACCTTTAACCCTACGAACTAGCGAACAAAGGAAATGAACCTACCCTAGTCACATTTGGTGAACTGGTGATAGAAGGGTTCCGCTAGTTTACAAAACACTTTATGCTACCGCTAAATAATTTAGTGATCATGTGACCTTCCTTCGCTGAATCACCAGTCAATTTAAAATACCACCATCTCATTTTGTGAATGAGTGAAAAGCATTGAAATTCATCGGGCCGCTAACCATATTTGTCAGGACTGCCAAACTTTAGACCTTTGCCTGGGCCCGCATTGTGCCACCTGTCACCACATCACTCGTTGAAATCGCCTGGTCATCACTGACAAAGGACCCACTCTCTATAAGCTTGTAAATCAGATGGTGGTCGCATGATTGCATGGCCTGGAAAGATTCCATGCGATCATGTGAAAAAATGTAGATCTTGCCACACTGTCAGCCCCCCTGAAAGATTCGGGCCCACTGACAACATATCCAATCATTCACCCATGGACCAATCAGATACCACCAAATCACGCACACGTAGAAGTGGACCTGCCGAAAGAAAAGATTATGTCACAAAGTAGAATCAACGGTTATCATAAAACCACAAGCCTCTGAAAAATTCTATCAAATCTTACGACAACCATTGGATCAACCTTTTTATACTACTCTGATAGACCTCTAACATAGAAAAGAATCAATAGTTGGTCTTATAGCCTCATGTGTCAGAAATAACCCTTAAGATCATACGCTGGCTGTCGATGCTCTGCCATTGTCAGAACCACTAAACCTCCAAAATCATCGGCCCCACTAACAACTACCAACACATTAAAACATGGACCAATGAAGAGCCACCAAATTAGCCTACGTGGCAACAGACCCACAAAGAAATACACCGGAAGATCGGGTGACTATCGCATGATCTCATGGCTCTGACACAACCCATGAGATCATGCACCGGCCATTGATCTAAAAGACTGTAAAACATTGGGCTCATATACCACGTGAACATGCAACTAAAGAGGAAAGAAAAACCATTCACCAGGTCACTTAATATTAACCGGTAACTGCCAAACAATGAGATATTATGTGAACACATAGTCATGTGATCGTATAAAAGAAGTGTTAACCATCAAGGACTAAGCGATCATGTGAATGACTAAGGAATGAAAAGCACACATGCATTATAAGACTTTTAAGTGGCCTAAAAAGGTAATGAAAGATTAGAATGAGGCCGGGGTAAATTAGGGCATTTCACTACAATGGCTAGATTTTTGAAATATTACCAAGGGTTTCAACCAGAATATAGGGAAAAACAACTGCAGAGATCGAAAGAACAATGGTAAGGCCATGAAATTTTTTAGGTGCCAATAGTGGCTCTATTTGAGGATGTTGAAACACAAGTTTTAACAAGAACCATAGGACTCTGGGATGCAGACCAAAAACCACACTAACCTAAAAATAGGGAAAGAAACACACAACCTGAAAGGAAACCAACCTATACAAAAATTTACAAAGTATTTACACATGCATGATAATCAAAAACTTGACTGAAGAAGGGCTTCCAGAATTGCCCATGCACTGGCAATTCAAAGACTTCACCATCCATGTTCTTCAGAAAGTAGGAATCCTTCCCAAAACTATCATGAATCAAAAAAGGACCAAGCCATAGTGATTCAAATTTCTTATGCTTCCCTTTATCCTCTACCCTCACATTCCATTAAAGTACCAGATCATAAACCTTGAATTTTTTGGTAGTTGCTCTGTTGTCAAATAAATACTTCATCTTCTGTTGCAACTTGATATTATTCTTTTGACTCTCTTTTCTTTGTTCCTCTAACTTAGTCAACTGCATAATTCTATTCTGCATTGGCTCTATGACATCCAACTCTTCATCCTGAATAAACTGATAAACTAGAATTAGATTATTTATAGGTAGCCTTGATTGTAAACCATACACAAGCTCAAAGGGAGACTTCCCAATGGCTCTTTTCACTATAATCATGTCTGCCCATAAAGCCAAACTTGGAATGCCAAGCTCTCTTATTCTTTTCAAGTGTTTTCTTCAAGATTGTTAGGATCCTTTTATTGCTAGACTCAACCTGTCCATTTCCTTGAGGATGATAAGGAGATGAGTAGGAAGTGATGATTCCATTATCTTTGCAAAACTCTTTAAAATCATCTGATCTAAAACACATTGCATTATCTGTGATCAACTTCGTAGGGACACCAAATCTAGTCAAAATATTGTCAAACAAGAAATCAATCACCACTTTACTTATTGCCCCTTTTGTAGGGATAGCCTCTATCCACTTTATGAAATAGTCAGTTGCAACAAGTATATAACTATGTCCTCCACTAGATTTCTTAGCAAACTCACCTATGAAATGCAAGCCCCACATGGCAAATGGTGCTTCAACAACTATTGGGTTTAATGAAAATGCTCCTGAGTACTTTAATTTTGAAGCAAACCTCTAACAAGCTTCACATTTCCTAACATATTGGAATGAATCCTTAAACAATGTAGGCCAGAAATAGCCAGCCCTCAAAATCTTGTGAGTAGTAGTCCTTGCTGAAAAATGACCTCCACAAACACCAGCATGCATTTCATTTAAAACCTTCTCTACCTGATATCTATCAAGACAAAACAACAAGACTCCATCTCTATTCTTCCAATACAAGTTCCCTTATATCAATGTATATTTATGAGCTTGCAATTTCAAGGACCTCTTTGGTTATCTGTCATATAGTCTAGGCATCTAGCATTCTTTATGAAATAGACAATATCAGCATATTCTGGTTGTAATTCAATACTTGTGATTGTCATATCTGGAGTTCCTTCATTATTTACTTGGACTAAGTCCATATTTTCTTCAGTCATCAATTTTTCCAAGCCTTGTCATCTTACCAACTTAGTGATATGGATTTCTAAATTGAATTCTTGAATCCTAGTAATCCACTTGCATCTCTTACTAGTGACTTCAGGCTGAGTGAGGACATCCTTTAGTGCTGAATGTGGGACATGTGCAATAACCTTTGCACAAACCAGATAAGGCCTGAAGGATTTGACTACTTTTACCAATGCATATGCTTGCTTCTCCATCATCTCATAATTTAATTCAGCAGCCTGCAAGGATTTGCTAAAAAATGTAATTGGATGCTCGAAACCTTCATTGTCCTTTTGCAATAAAATAATAGCAATGGTGTGAAATGATGCAAAAAAAAATAATGAAAATGGCTTGGTATAGTCAAGAGACCTAAGCACAGGTGCTTGTTGGACCACATCCTTAATTTTCTCAAATGCAGCCTGAGCCTCTATAGTCCATTGAAACTTCACATCCTTTTTCAACAACTTTACTATAGGCTTGACAATTTCAACAAAATTTGCAATGAATCTCCTAAAAAAATTGATCTTCCCTAGAAAGGACTACACCCCTTTTAGATTTTTTGGTGTAGACACTTTCTTGATTACTTCAACTCTCTCTGGATCAATTCTTATTCCATCTTTTGATACAATGTGTCCTAGAACCTTTCCTTCTTTGACTGCAAAATTACATTTTTTAGGATTCAAGGACACACCATACTCCAGGGCTTTGACAAAAATCTTTTCTAGGTGTGAACAATGATCATGAGCCTTCTTGGAATAAGTGGCTAAGTCATCCTGATACACAACCATAAACAAGTCTATGTACTCTTTGAAAGCAACATCCATGGCTCTTTGGAAAGTTGCTCTAGCATTTTTGAGACCAAATGGAATTCTAACATACACATAGGTTCCCCAAGATGTTGTGAATGTAGTTTTGAATTGTTCAGATTCTTTCACCAACACCTGGTTATATCCAGAGAAGCCATCCATCATAGACAGTAACTCACAACCAGTGACCTTGTGCAACATTGCCTCCATGTTAGGCAGTGAATAGTTGTCCTTCAATGATGCAACATTCAAATTCATGAAGTCTACACACAACCTAATGTCACAATTCTTCTTTCTAACTGGGACTAAATTAGACACCCAAGTTGAATGCCTTATAGGTTGAATTATTCCTGCATCACTCGACTTGACTAGCTCCTGTTGCATCTTAGGAGCCAACAATGGGTTAATGGGCCTTTGCTTTTGTCTGAATGGTTTGACATCTTGCTTTAATGGGATCTCATGTTGGAAAATGTCCTCCCTATAGGCTTTCAGGTCATCATAATACCATGCAAACACATGCTTGTACCTCCTCAACAACTTTATCAAATTATCTTTCAATTGAGGGGTTAATCCATTTCCAATATAGACCATTTGAGGAGCATTATGTGACCCCAAATTCACTTCCTCCAGATCTTCTACCTTAGCATTACTTATTTTTGACATATGATCATTTTGACTACTATACAATGCTTTTAACTCAGTTAAGCCTTTAGGAATACTATTTGAATTCAACTAGATCACCTCACTTCCCATGATCATGTCCTTGCCTTCAATTTCCTCAACCAAAGTGTTGCAGTCTATAGGTTGATCCTCATATATATCAAGACATTCAATGAATTTCAGAATGTCATGATCATCCTCAAAAACCTACCAATTGTAAATGTTGTCTGCAACAAGTGGTCTACTTTTTACTTCAAGAATTAACACTCCAAACAAAGTTGAATCATCCCATTTTAGAGAAACATTGGCCAAAAAATCAGCCATTATGTTATTTGATCTTTCTACCCAACATATATTGAAAGCATCAAACATTTCAATCTGATCCCATATCACATGTTTATACAATTTCAATCTATCATTTTTGATAGAATATTTGGATCAAACTTGTGCTACCACAAGCTCAGAATCACCAAAAACCTTTAAACATTTTATCCCATGTTTGATAGCAATATTCAATCCCAAAGACAATGCTTCATATTCAGCAGTATTGTTTGTGCATTGAAAAGTCAATGAGAATGAATACTTAAAAGTAGTACCTGATGGAGATATGAATAAGACCCTAGCTCCTGAGCCTTCTTTTGAGCATGCTCCATCAAAATACATCTACCATAGTCCATCTTGTTGTTTCTTTAATTCTGCAACTAGTGGATCTACCTCTTCCACTGGTGGGACAAATTCTTCTAACTTGAAATTATCCATGTCAACATCCACACAACAATTTAAATGATCATCATTTATTTCAATCATATGTGGAGTTCTACCTTCTCTGGATACTTTCACATTGTCACCATCAATATTGAAGGTTGCAAAGGATAGATCACACTAGATACTACCTCCCATCTAAGCACTCCACTTCCTTGACAACAACATCCCATAATGAGGGGGAATATCTATCACTAGAACACTCATTGTTAGCAACTTGTCAAGGAAAGTTGTCAACCTATAAGGAAGTGCTTTTATAGTACCAATAACAGGGACCTCTCTTTAATCCATAGCTTGGCATCTTCCATGAGGTGTATCTACTTTCAAACCCAAGGATCTCATTATTTCTGCAGGCATAATAGTATTAGAGGCTCCTGAATCAATCATACAATTTCTTAACAACTTTCCATTCACTATTAAGGACAAAAAGAAAGAATCAACTATTCCTGACACAGCATTAGCAGCATTAGTGTCCAAATAAATCTGAGGGATCTCAGAGATGATCTCCCCACATTGGTTCTCAGTTAAATCACCTCTTGAAGTAGCCATTCCATCAACCTTGGTGGGACTTTGGGTATCAGAAGAAAAGGCTCCTTTCACCCAACTCAAAGATTTCACTTTATGCTCCTCTATCCTCATCATTTCTAATAAGGGGACCTTGAAAGTGATTTGTGACAATAATTTTCTCATGTCAATGGGAACATACTTGGGGTCAACTACATCTTACCCAATGGCAGTGACCTCTTTATCTTCTTCATGTGTAACTAGATTAGGACTATCCTTGCTCTGACCCTTTTCTTTTTCTTGCACAGGAGAAACAGTATCCATAAGAGGTTTAGCTTTTACCTTGTAAGCCATAATTGGCTTTGTGAAGGTGACATTTTTCCTCACTTTGGTTTTATCAGCAGTTTCTACAACCTTTTGCTTATTTTGAGCTTGTCTTACATGCTTTTCTATTTTCTTAATGAAAATTCCAGCAGGCCTACCACTTGGACTACCTACCACCCTATTTCTCAATTTATAATTGCTTTTAACTTGAGACACCATGTTCTCTGTAATTTATGCAATTTCTTCATCAGAAGGTCTTCTCAACATTACTGACTCATCACTTTTTAGAGTATTGCATTGAACTACATCAAGGTGATTATCTTCTTCATTAGAAAACACCTGCTGATGGTAAACCTCATTCCTAACTTGGGAACTACCAGCATCTTGGTTTTCACCTTCATTTGTAGAGTCTAACTGATCATATATGTATGAAGAAGTCATACCACACCCTTGATAATCATAAGTATCATCATTGTTATTGCCTTGATCTCCATCTACAGAAACACTTTGAGCAATAGCACAGTAATAGGGATCATGAGGTGATTGGCAAACAATACACCATGGAACATCATCATTCATATTCATTGTATTTATGTGCAAAGGGTCAGGGGTCTTGTCATTTGCTTTATCATTTCTTTCAGGAAGCACTGGCTTTCCATCCTTCCATTGAGTATTATAGGGATAGTTTTGCATTCTTGGTAACTTATTAAAGTTATTGAAGGATGGCATGTCATTTCCTTGCACTCTACTATTTCTTGCCTCACCAAGTTTTAAATCCTTTATTGCTTTCAAGATTTTCTTCAAACTATCATCATCTTTTGGCTTTGCATCAGGTTTCCCTGGCTCTCTTCTATTTGAGACTGATGGCTGACAATCTTCTCTCCTTCCCAACTTCCTTGATATCCTTTTATTGCTCTCTATATTAATAGCCAATTTATAGGCCTCTACTAAATTCCTAGGGTTTTTATCACTCAAAAGATATCCCATCTTTGAATCAAAAGCATTCAAGTATGTGACGAGACAAACTCTATCATCCAATCTGATAACCTGCAATAACTTATGCATAGCTTTCTGAAATCTAACATTGAACTCAACAACACCCTCATTTGAATTTTTCTTGATGTTTTTAAACTCATTAAGCATGAAGCCTTCATTGGTTTTATCACCATATTGTTCCTTGAAAGACTGCCTAAACTGATTCCATGAACATATGCTAGCATGAGGTAAATTTCTAAACCAATCTCTAGCATCTTCAATCAGAGATTGAACAAAAAGCTTCATGATCACATCATCAGGCTCAATATTGTAGTCATCTATCACATCAATGAAACTTTTCAAATTCTCTTCACAAGTAATTGCATTGCTTCCAGTGAATTTTGGGAGCTTCTTCCTAATTTCATCAGGGATGGGATTTGGATAACCAGGAATCCCAATAAAAACCAATTGCTTATGCCTCTCATGAATGGGACCTACTTGAGATGGGTCACCACCTAAAGATGTAGATGTTTGAGTATTAGAAATATTATAAAGCTTAGGCATACCTAAAGTTGTAGCAGTATTCAACACATTTTCTCCTTGTGCTTGAGAAGTGGAAAGGGTATTAGCATGTCCAGAAGATTGCCTAAGGAAGTCAATCTTTCTTTTCATTTCAGCAATAGTGGCTTCAAGCTCTGCCTTTTCTAACTCTTTGGCCAACAATTCTTATTTTCTTTTTGCTTCTTCCAAGTCTGCCTCTAATCTTGCTACTTGATCCATGGACTTCTTTGCATGATTTGGTTCATTTATTGAAACTCCTATAGCCTTTTGTTTACCTTTGTCCCTAGGATTTCTTGTCTCATAGATCTTATGGACAATAGGCTGATCTTCTGCTTGTTCTATCACATGATCCTAATTCATGGCCTCAAGGTCCAACAATTATCTCTTCAATTGCTCAACTCTAATCATAGCATGTCTAATTTTTTCTTCTTTTTTCTTGTCTCTTTTATATCTTAAATGGATCTATTCTTGGACTCTCCTCTCCAACTCATAGACCTCTTCAAAAATTTCTTCTGATTCAGGGAGAGTAGTCTTAGATTCAGCATCTCCTACTTGAACCTCATCTTCATATTGGTTTAGACCCAAATCAATAGCCTCCTCATATTCAGAGGTATTTCCTTCTTGATTCATTTGAATAGACTGGATTTGTTCCTCTTGTCTAGCATTTTCTCTATGTTCTTGAGTATGAAACATATTTCTATTCCTTCTTCCTCTTTTTGTCTGACTAGGCCTAGAATTACTTGGAATACCTTCTCCCAATCTATCCTCAGGAAGCTTATTTCTCTGAGACCTAGTACCTCTGTAACTCATCTTGTGGATGATTTTCTAACCAATACTACAGTAGAGATTGTTTGAGTCACCACCCAAAAATTTGGAAAATTTTTTCTTTAAAATATAGACACCAATGGTAACCAGCTGGTTTGTATAGGGTAGGAGCCCTAGCTCAACTAAACCCTACAACTTAGAAAAATATATCTTGCAACTCCCTAGTAGAGTCACCAGTCTATTAGGGATTTTTCTTGTGGGTCGAACTTGGCAAGGACATTGGCCTGATTCTCAGTAAATAGGTTTCCAAGTTTGCAAGAAAAGCCTAATTGATGAGGATTGGATAAGATCCTCCTTCTACTTTGAGCTCCACAAGACTTGGGTGGGTATTGCCTAAAATAGGTTACTATCTTTCAAGTAGACCATGGATTGGTGGATTAGGTCTTTATTGTCATGCTCTTGAGTTTATTAGAGGTACTTTTATGGAAGATAATTCTGAAAATAGATGAGAACAACCTATTTCAGAATGTGACTAATGAAACTCCTAGTATAATAACATGAACAATGGCATAAGGGTGATGAGTCCTTCTTTTTATGAGTAAAACTCAAGGAAGGCTAACCTTTCATTCACTCTTCAAGGAATCAGCAACTATGGACTGTAAAACATTAGGGACAATCCTATTTTTTCTAGGTACATGAACATGAAATGAAATGGTATTGGTAATGACGAATTTGTGTTTGATGACTGAAAGGTGTTTGAATGGGAAAGATTGGATCAATGGCCAATCCTTTGGGAAAAGAGTCTAACATAAATCAATAGAGGAATTTCTAGGAAATATAGTGATATGCCTTACAAACCACATACAATTTGGATAGAATGCCTTACAAACTATCATCTCAATCTAGGTTTGCTACCATCAAGATCTTCCATGGATGTATTCATTCTCTGAAATTGCACATAAGGATTTAATTCTCTCCTTGAAAGAAACTCATGCAACAATTAGTTAGCTACCTTACAACTAGTATGTTCTAGGTGCCTTACAAATAGAGACATATAAGAATAAACACAAAGCAAAGAGATAATAATAGAACCAAGGTAGAAATTGTATTATATTTTATGGAAGTGTATCAATACATACAAGTAAACTCTTTACTCAAAATCATAGGATCAATAATCTACTCCGCAAAGTTTGTGTTATCAGTATTCAACCATCAAGAATATGGAACCAAAGAATAGAATCCCTTGGATTGCCAAAGACTGGAACCAGGAACCAAAAGGATTGGAAAACCAGAAAGCTAGGAGACCCAAATAGTTTTAGAACCCCTACAAAATCTGAACTCTTACCACTTATACCACTAGCTATCTTGGGATCCTCAAAGAATTCAGGATGCAACAAGCTTCAGATAGCTAGGGTTAGGGTTTCACCCACTAAACCAACCAATATCAATTAGCAATTAATTTCAGGGGAGAAAACCAAGCAACTTGGATAAATGGACCCAAAATTGATCTTCATCAATGAAAATCTTCTGATTTGTACCGAAGATCACACAAACACCATGCCTTTTCAGTCTATTTATACACCTACAACACACCTCAAGCTTTACCTATGTCCACTTTATGATGGTACAAGCATCTACAATCAATCATCAAACCCTCTGGACCATCCTACAGTAGTTAGCACAACAACATCATCAAATCCTGCCACTAAAATCATAAATTTTGGTCCTTTCTGTTGCTGAGAAACCCTCAGAAATTTGAATTTGAATTTCAATGGCTATTTCCAAGTGCCAGCAGCAAATCGGTGATTGACATTTGAAATTAGGTCAACTTTAAGTCATGACCATCAGATCTACATGTTTCATGAGCTTTATGATCTTGACTCTATAGGAATCCTGGTTTACATTTAGTGATCACATGACAAAAGCTTTTCCCTATTTGCGCAATGAAAACACTAACCCACCTTTAACCCTGCGAACTAGCAAACAAAGAAAATGAACCTACCCCGGTCACATTTGGTGAACTAGTGACAGAAGGGTTCCATTAGTTCGTAAAATACTTTATGCTACTGCTAAATAATTTAGCGATCACATGACCTTCCTTCATTGAATCACCAGTCAATTTAAAGTACCACCATCTCATTTCATGAATGAGATAAAAGCATTGAAATTCATCAGGCTGCTAACCATATTTGTCAGGACTGCCAAACTTTAGACCTCCACCTGGGCCCACATTGTGCCACCTGTGACCACATCACTCACTAAAATCGCCTAGTCATCACTAACAAAGGACCCACTTTCTATAAGCCTGTAAATCGAATGGTGGTCGCATGATCGCATGGCCTAGAAAGATTCCATGCGATCATGTGACAAATCGTAGATCTTGCCACATTGTCAGCCCCCCTGAAAGATTCAGGCCCACTGACAACATATCCAATCATTCACCTGTGGACCAATCAGATACCACCAAATCATGCACACGTAGTAGTGGACCCACCAAAAGAAAAGATTACATCATAAAGTAGAATTAATGGTTATCGTAAAACTGCAAGCCTCTAACAAATTCTATCAGATCTTATGAAAACCATTGGATCAACCTTTTTATACTGCTCTGATAGACCTCTGACATAGAAAAGAATGAACGGCTAGTCTTATAGCCTCATGTGTCAGAAATAACCCTTAAGATCATACGCTGGCTGTCGATGCTCTGCCACTATCAGAACCACTAAACCTCTAAAATCATTGGCCCCACTGACAACTACCAACACATTAAAATGTGGACCAATGAAGAGCCGCCAAATCAGCCTGTGTGGCAACAGACCCACAAAGAAATACACCAGAAGATTGGGTGGCTGTCGCATGATCTCATGGCTCTGACACAACCCATGAGATCATGTGCCATCCATTGATCTAAAAGACTACAAAATGTTGGGCTTGCAGACCATGTGAACACGCGACCAAAGAGGAAAGATAAACCATTCACCAGGTCGCTTAATATTAACTAGTAACCACCAGACAATGAGATATTACATGAACACACAGTTGCGTGATCACATAAAAGAAGTGTTAACCGTCAGGGACTAAGCAATCATGCAACTGACTGAAGAATGAAAAGTGCACATGCATTATAGGACTTTTAAGTGGCCTGAAAAGGTAATGAAAGATTAGAATGAGGCCAGGGTAAATTAGGGCATTTCACTACAACGGCTAGATTTTTGAAATATTACCAAGGGTTTCAACTAGAAAATAAGGAAAAACAACTGTAGAGACTAGAAGAACAATGGTAGGGCCATGAAATTTTGCAAGTGCCAACACCATGTAATGAAGATGAATTTATGTGATATATCCTTTTGTTAGCAGAAAAATTAGTATTAACTGGAGGTAGTTCCTTGGGCACCCATTCTTTCTGAAGATGTGTACACCTTAAGGGAACCTTCATGTCACCTTTGGTTTCATTATCATAAGAACATGACCCCCCCTCAGCAAGGAAAAATTGCATTCATTTATCAAATTTTCTTCTAATCTTTTCACCTCTAGTTGATCTCCCTATTTTAGACCTATTGATGTCTCACTTTTGTCTTCTATTCTCATATTTTCCTCACTTGAGGAAGATAGATCAGACAAATACCTATTTGGTGATACTTGCAATCCATCAAATGAGAGACATACTAGGATCTATGTAGTTTGCTGACTAAAGAGAAGGAAACCAAATAATAAATTATACATGTCGATCCATGTCAAAGGCATTAAATTTCCTGCATATGTAAATCATTTATCTTAAGTTAGCCAAAAATTATATGATATGTAAGCTACAAACTACATAGAAGACAAAATTTACATGATGCAAAATATACTCCATGACTATAGAGTTCAACACATAATAACTTAATTCAAATTTATATGAATAAATCAATACCTCATACGTGGCATTGATCATACCTTGACATACATTTCATTGATCATGTTATTGATCATCCTCCTCATCCATGTCATCATCATGACTATCATCATCATCATCATGACTACTATCATCATCATCATCATGACCATCATCAGCATCATTTTCTTCTTCTTCTTCTTCCTCATTGTGTAACAGTTGTTTATGATCAGCATTTACTTCATCTTTTGATTCTTCAGTATCTTCTTCTTCCATCACATTATACTATACCGATCTTCCTCTTAGAACATGTCTAACAACAAATGACCAATCCGATTTATGTGGAATGACAAAGGAAAACACTTGCTCACATTGGCTTGGAAGAACATAAGACTCATCTCCAACTAGCTCAAATGACCTTGTATTAATCATTTTAAATCCACTATCATGTTCAATAATAGTCCTATTAGGATCATTTTGATTCAGTCGTAGCCTGTACCATTTGATGAAAAATAGAACTAATTTGAACAAATTAAAGTCACGCTCAAGTATATCATCCGAAATGTCATAGTATTAATTTTTAAATTGTTAAGGATGTATGTCATTTTTAGATGAAATATTAGTGACCTTGAAGACTGCAGTTATGTTAGAATCACAAGTTTTCTTTATGTTGTCTAACTTTTTTATGTGAAATTTACGGCCATGGTAGTACATAGCTTTGTGGTGTTTGATATGTAATTATTCAAATATGTCAAGATTATTTGCATTAATCCATGAGTTGATATTAAACTTATGGGTCATGGTTAGTAAACTTATATGTACCTTTCTACCTCTTAAACCATATGCTAGATCAAGTACCATTGGCATAACATTGGGATCTCCATTACGATGAGCTTCTCTAACCAATGATGCAACACCATCCCATGTTAATGAGACACCATTTTCTTGAGATTATTCAATCCACATTGTCATCCAATAAAAAATATTTGCAATATACAAATGTAGTGCATCCCACTCATGACCAACTGTAAATAAAATAAATAGACCACTTAGAAACAACTTATATTGAAGATCTATAAGAATTAATAAATTATTATAACAGCATATAATTACCTCTCACTTTCCTCAATCTACCTTTCCCCATCAAGTACTCCCCTTCAAAAATTTTAATAGAGTTGGGATCCTAAATGTAATGCCCCACCAGGAAACCTAGGAGAACTTAACCTAAACATGCATCTAAGTTTGTAAAATAATTTTTTTTTATTTGTTAACAATCACTAACATCAAATTTTTACAATGCGGAAGCAAGACAAAGCAATAAACAACTAACATAAGTTACAACTCTCAAAGGTTCCTTGACGTAGATTACGAAAGAATTAATTTATTAATTTTAGATAAGATAAAATTATGAATCCCAAGAATACAACTGAAGGATAAATACAACATCATATACATGATAACATAAATACAGTGGCACCATAAGGTAATCATAATAATCTGCATCCACTACACATGTCACAGGGTATGCAAATACAATAACTGAAAAGAAGTACGGCATGATAACTCTCCAGAACTTATACAATGATACAAGATCACAAAAAGGAAGAAGAAGAAGATCACATCTCCACCAAAGAAGAAAAAGAAGAATCAACTACCATAGGAATCATCCAGCACTGGTACACGAATGTCAGAATCTCAAATGATAAAAAAATTACTACCACCCGACCTTATGAACCTAAATGGTCCACTCCCACCATGCTAAGGAGATAACATTAGATCTCACTCAGATAACAAACAACAACAACCAAGGAAGAGGTCATGAAAGCTTCTAACTTAAAGGTACAAAAAGTACAAGGTATAACATACTCTCACCAGAGGCAACCAATACACATAGGAAACCTAAGATATATACAAGAAGTGTCATCACACAAGCCAACTCTAGGGTTATCCTGGTGGTCTCTTCAGATCCTAGTGCCCTAGTGACTCTATGTGGTTATAGTAAACTTTCATGTAGATAAGGTACTACCAATGCCATATCCAATCCATAAAGGTAGCAAGCATCCTCTCACTCCCATCCTAGTCAAACTCAGGCATGGGTGAGGCACATAACATCTTATTAGATTCATTTTAAAATTTTCAATGTTTATTAATTATCACTTACTAAGCTACTTGTAATAGGATCTCCTGGTAGCCACTTCCAGGTTTTGGCACCAATTACAAGCCACTTCCTGCTATACACTCAGATAACCTACCCTAGGGCTTCACAAGATCAAGAGTAACTTTGAGTTAACACAACTCATAAATATCAATAACTAGATCCAACGATGACAAAAAACATGCAAAGCTATAATCATCATAGAACAAATTCACCAACACAACAAAATACGCAAGGTAAACAAATATGATAGATTAAACATCCAAAACCCCACCTCTAGAATTACATCTCCTAAAAGCTAAATTAATGCTACCCATACCAATAATCAAGAAAAGAAACCAAACTCCAATAATAAACACATCATTAAGAAATTCTCATAAAATAATATTTAATTATATAGCATTTTTCTTCTTCTTATTTTTGTTATTCTAAAAGAATTCTCATGTATGAATTTTATTTATTTCTCAAAATAGAATTTCTAAAAATAGAATACCACTACATGCAACTGAATATATCTTTCATAAATAACATGCAACTAAATATATCTTCATTAAATAACATGCAACTGAAAATATCTGTCATAAATAACATGCAATTGAATATATCTTTTCTAAATAACATGCAACTAAATATATCTTTCATAAATAACATGCAACTGAATATATATCTTCATTAAATAACATGCAACTAAATATATCTTCATTAAATAACATGCAATTGAAAATATCTTTTTTAGATAACATGCAACTGAATATATCTTCTTTAAATAACATGCAACTGAATATATCTTCCTCAAATAACATGCAACTGAATATATCTTTCATAAATAACATGCAACTAAATATATCTTCATTAAATAACATGCAACTGAAAATATCTTTTCTAGATAACATGTAATTGAATATATCTTCTTTAAATAACATGCAACTGAATATATCTTTCATAAATAACATGCAACTAAATATATATCTTCATTAAATAACATGCAACTAAATATATCTTCATTAATAACATGCAACTGAAAATATCTTTTCTAGATAACATGCAACTGAAAATATCTGTCATAAATAACATGCAATTGAATATATCTATTTCAAAATAACATGCAACTGAAAATATTTGTCATAAATAACATGCAACTGAATATATCTATTTCAAAAGCATGCATTTTTTCTAAAAACTAACTCTTTCAAAACACTCAAAATCATAGAAGGCCATAATTGAGAATAATTCAAAAAAAACTCTTAAAGAAAACTTTAATCAAATTTTCCTTCCAAATGATTCCCTAGCATTCATGATTATCAAATAAACACATCTTTTCAACAAACACTCATCTACACACAAGATTTAATCAAACATGAAGAAGACAATGATTTTAATAGAAAATTTTTAAGGATTTTAAAACCATACCTTAATACACAAAGCTGAATTAAACATGATTATCAAATAATTATCAAATAAACACATCTTTTCAACAAACACTCATCTAGACACAAGATCTAGTCAAATATGAAGAAGACAATAATTTTAACAGAAAATTTTTAAGAATTTTAAAACCATACCTTAATACACAAAGCTGAATTAAAAATCAATTCCAAATCTTGAATACCCAGAGCTTTCAAAAATACCAAAATTTTAATCTTCCAAAAATCTTCCAAGAGAGAATCCTTCAAAACTTGATTGAATTCCCTTTCTAAATGGTCTCTTAGCTCCCTTATATAGAAAACCCGAATACTAGAGCTAAAATAATGCAACTCTAAAAATAAGACGAACTCAACTTTAAAAATAAAAGAATTACTTAACTCAACATCCCAAACGGGCTTGCATGAATTTAGAATTTGATTTGTAGTTCGATTTTAGTTGAGCTCACGTCTATTTTCACTTTTCTTTTTGTTGAGAACATTTAACCAAAATTAACTAATGCCTTTAATTTAATTTAAACAATTACTGATTGTGCAACTTTAATGCATTCAATTAAAATAAAATAAAACATTTACTCTAAAATAATTCCCACATGCTCAATTAACACTCAAATTAATAAATACATTTCAATTAATCAAATGTTAGATTTGCAATTAAATAATTTTTAAGGTGAAGATATTCAATTAATTCTCATTAATTAAATACTTCTACCACATAATAAACTAACTTAACATTTGCATTAAATTAATTTCTAATTAATTAAATAATCTCTCATGGCTAAAAATAGAAAATATTTCATTTATTTAAAAATTACACTATGTAATCAAATTAAATAATCTAATTATAGAAAACATGCCAAGCACCAAAATTGAAAGCATCAAAAGGACCTTAAGACCCACGTTCATACACAAGGACAGGGTTATAAACTCACATCAACAAATGAGTTTAGGAAGGGTACGAATAACAAAATCTTGTCCATTAGTTCAGGACAATAATATGGCTTAGGTTAGGATTTGGAACTGAATATTATCTTCCCTCTTTTACCATTGAGATTAGCGATAGGGCATGCTCACTCTGACAATTCAGGGAAGTCGATGCTTGGTACTTGCATACAACACTCACATGTACATACATATATAAATATATAACAGACAATGGTGGGGATTAGCTGATCATGTGGATCTCGCAAGCAACTATGACTCCGTCCCTCGACCACATCAGGCACGTCAAACAAAAATATAAAACAAACACATCAACCATACACATGCAAGTATGGGGTCAATAAAATCATAAGCATCAATGATTTTCTAACATATAATCTATCATCTTAAAGTAATCATAACATTTATAAAATCAGACTAAGGGTGAGGTACTACATCCACCCCCCTAGGATTAAGCTTACTCTTGGAAGCCTACAAACAGATAATGTATGCATCCCTCAAACAAAAAGCATTTACTAAAAATAAAACATAACATCTAAAATCGAATCATAAGGTAGGAACATGATATGTAGTCATTAAGAACAATATAATGTCTAGTTTAGGAACAACTGAAAATATCATATTCATTAATAATTCATTAACAATTCAAAAAATAGATCTAAATCTTTATTTATTCATCATAATAGAAAACATCTAGAATCAATTGCATAAAGAAGACATTCATATTTATATCAATAATAAGTTGAGAAGTTTAAAAAAATCTATCTAGCTAATGCAACACTTACGCAAACATAGTACATCTCTGCAATGTCCTTTGTTATACATACTATTAAGGGTCATGATGAACATGATAGAAACAACACTGATCACAAAATAGGGCCTACAAAAACAAACATTCAAAGTAGTCATCACAAAACTCAAAAAAAAGAAAACCCAAGTGAGGAAATCATAAATCCAACATTAAATCATAGGAGATCTCCATTTCAACAAAAAAAATTGAGTGCGACTAGTGTCACAAAATAGATAATGAAAAGAGAGTTAGGTTACTAATCCAATCATAAGAAAGTTTAAAATTTCAATGCTAGCCCATACACAACATGAAAAATTCATCAATCAAATAAAAATAAATCATTAATCGTAACACATCCACATAACAAGTTGACTAGCAGTAGCCATGCTCAAGGGGGTAATCGCTTCATGACATCCAAAGGTATTTCACCCTAAATGCATTAGAGGAGGTAACCATGCACAATAAACAGAAAAGAGTTATATGTCTATGTTTGGTTTCAAGTTTAACAGTTTAGACATCTAATAGGCACACAACTTCACAGAGTTCCCAGTGTAGAACTTGGTGCTTTGATACCAAGTGTAAAGCCCTGCCAGGAAACCTAGGAGAACTTAACCTAAACATGCATCTAAGTTTGCAAAACAAATTTTTTTTTGTTTAACAATTACTAACATCAAAGTTTTACAATGCAGAAGCAAGACAAAGCAATAAACAACTAACATAGGTTACAACTCTTAAGGGTTCCTTGACGTAGATTACAAAAGAATTAATTTATTAATTTTAGATAAGATGAAATTATGAATCCCAAGAATACAACTGAAGGATAAATATGACATCATATACATGATAACATAAATACAATTGGATACCAAGTGTAATGCCCCACCAAGAAACACAGGAGAACTTAACCTAAACATGCATCTAAGTTTTTAGAATAATTTTTTTTTTGTTTGTTAACAATCACTAACATTAAAGTTTTACAATGTGGAAGCAAGACAAAGCAATAAACAAATAACATAGGTTACAACTCTCAAGGGTTCCTTGACATAGATTACAAAAGAATTAATTTATTAATTTTAGATAAGTTAAAATTATGAATCCCAAGAATACAACTGAAGGATAAATATGACATCATATACATGATAACATAAATATAATTGGCACCATAAGGTAGCCATAATAATTTGCATCCACTGCACATGTCGCAGGGTATGTGAATACAATAACTGAAAAGAAGTACGACATGATAACTCTGCAGAACTTATACAATGATACAAGATCACAAAAAAGAAGAAGAAGAAGAAGATCACATCTCCACCAAAGAAGAACAAGAAGAATCAACTACCACAGGGATCATCCAGCACTGGTACACAAACGTCAAAATCTCAAATGGTAAAAGAATCACTACCACCCAATCTCGTGAACCTAAATGGTCCACTCCCACCATGTTGAGGAGATAACATTAGATCCCACTCGGATAAAAAATAACAACAATCAAGGAAGAGGTCTTGAAAGCTTCTAACTCAAAGGTACAAAAAGTATAACAAGGTATAACATACTCTCACCAGAGGCAACCAATACACGTAGGAAACCTAAGATGTATACAGGAAGTGTCATCACACAAGCCAACTCTAGGGTTATCCTGGTAGTCTCTTCAGACCCCGGTGCCCTAGTGACTCTATGTGGTTATAGTAACCTTTCATGTAAATAAAGTACTACCTATGCCATATCCAGTCCACAAAGGCGGCAAGCATCCTCTCACTCCCATCCTAGTCAAACTCAATTGGGAACTCAGGCATGGGCGAGGCACATAACATCTTATTAGGTTCATTTTAAAATTCTCAATGTTTATTAATTATCACTTATTAAGCTACTTGTAATAGGATCTCCTGGTAGCCACTTCCAAGCTTTGGCACCAATTACAAGCCACTTCCTGCTATACACTCAGATAACCTACCCTAGGGCTTCACAAGATCAAGAGTAACTTTGAGTTAACACGACTCATAAATATCAATAACTAGATCCAACGATGATAGAAACATGCAAAGCTATAATCATCATAGAACAAGTTCACTGACATAACATAATATGCAAGATAAACAAACATGATAGATTAAACATCCAAAACCCCGCCTCTAGAATTACATCTCTTAAAAGCTAAATTAATGCTACCTATGCCAGTAATCAAGAAAAGAAACCAAACTCCAATAATAAACACATCATTAAGAAATTATCATAAAATAATATTTAATTATATAGCATTATTCTTCTTCTTATTTTTGTTATTCTAAAAGAATTCTCATGTATGAATTTTATTTATTTCTCAAAATAAAATTTTTAAAAATAGAATACCACTACATGCAACTGAATATATCTTTCATAAATAACATGCAATTAAATGTATATTTATTAAATAACATACAACTAAAAATATCTATCATAAATAGCATGCAACTAAATATATCTTTTCTAAATAACATGGAACTGAATGTATCTTTCATAAATAACATGCAACTGAATATATATCTTCATTAAATAACATGCAACTAAATATATCTTTATTAACTAACATGCAACTAAAAATATTTTTTTCTAGATAAAATGCAACTGAATATATCTTCTTTAAATAATATGCAACTGAATATATCTTCCTCAAATAACATGCAACTGAATATATCTTTCATAAATAACAAGAAACTAAATATATTTTCATTAAATAACATGCAACTGAAAATATCTTTTCTAGATAACATGCAACTGAATATATCTTCTTTAAATAACATGCAACTGAATATATCTTTCATAAATAACATGCAACTAAATATATATCTTCATTAAATTACATGCAACTAAATATATCTTCATTAAATAACATGCAACTGAAAATATATTTTCTAGATAACATACAACTGAAAATATCTGTCATAAATGACATGCAATTGAATATATCTATTTCAAAATAATATGCAACTGAAAATATTTTTCATAAATAACATGCAACTGAATATATCTATTTCAAAAGCATGCATTTTCTCTAAAAACTAACTCTTTCAAAACACTCAAAATCATAGAAGGTCATAATTGAGAATAATTCAAAGAAAAACTCTTAAAGAAAACTTTAATCAAATTTTCCTTCTGTAGACACCGGAAAATCCTTCAGAAAATAAATTATTTTTGTTTTCTGAAAATCTTTGATGACATCATCATTTATTAATTAATTAATTATTTAATTAATTAATTTATTTTTATGGCATTAAATCCCTCTGTCTTAATTAAAAATCTTTAATTAAGGAATCTAGCCTAAAAATGTCATTTGGACATTATCCCTAATTTATTAATTATTTGATTAATAAATTGACCAAAAAACCTCAAAAATAAATTAATTTATTTTTAATTTATTTTTTATCCCAAAGTTGGCCAAAATTCTAAAGAGCACTAAACTCTTCTAGAAAGTCCTAAACCTTCCTCTAAATGGGTCAAATCCCTAATCTAGTCCCTTCAAACCCTAAGCCTAGATATTTAATATTTATTAAATTTACTTTTAATAAATATCTAAATCTCACCAAAAGCCACTTGCCCATCCCTTTCTCCTAATCCTAATCCTAATCCCCTTTCTAATCTTGTCACATTCCATTAGCAAAAGGTTTACCAAAACTTATGCTAACCTCCTCTTAGTCATCCTCCTTAGTCAACAAAGATGGCCACCTCTTGGCCACCTCTTGCAAATGCATTTAAGGATGCATTTAAGCCTTCCTTATCTTTCTTACATGCATTCATTATGCATTTAAGACCTTCTTATCCCTTCCTTGCCACCTCTTGGCCTTGGGCACATTTACCAAATTGTGCACATGCCCTCAAACTTTCAACTCAATCCTCCCTTGACATTTGTCAGGACACTTGTCCTTGACTCAACCCTAACCTTAGCCCTAACTCTGACTCATCCTTTTTAACCAAGCCCTTCCCTTTTCCTATAAATACCCTCACTTCCTAAGGCAAATCATCTTTCAACTCTCAAACTCAATAGCAAAGTTATAATGCCATTTTCATTCTAGCATAAGCATAAACTCATCATTTTAGATCATTTTCAAGCTTAAATCACATTTAAATTGGCTTAATTGGATTAACATAGATTCATTTCTTGTTTAATCAATCTTAGTTCATCTTTTAGCTTTGCATATTTGTGTGTTCTTGAGGCCTTTGAGGCAAAATAGGTTTCTCATACCTATTTTGTGTCATTTTGGGTCTTCTTGATCCTCAAATCATCCTATTTGCATGCTCCAAGTGCTTGAGTTTGCACACCCACATCCATTTATATCCAAGCATATCAAACGGTGCATGGGTGCATCCGTTTTAGGCTTAAACTGAGGTGGCTTTGATTTTAGTTTGTTTACCATTAAATTTGATTTGATAATATGCTATGACATTTGTTTGTCTTTGGCCTTCAAACAGGTTTAGGTGAACGCTCAAATCCTAGTCTACATTCTGGCACGCCCGGTGGGACCCACTTCACGGGTTCTTTGCAAATATTTTGATGAGTTTTAGACCATTTTCAGATTTTTCAAGCTTATAGGTGGACGTAGCACTTAGATCCATTCTTCTTCTTCTTGTCTATATTCTTCTTCCTCTTCTTGTCTATATTCTTCTTCTATTCCGTCTCCTTCTTCTTCTTCTTCTAGCAAGGAGGTCATGGCCATTTTTTTTTCAAAAATAATAATAAAATCCATAAGGAAGCAAAATCATACACACCTTATTTTAGTGCTTAAAATGAACCCCCAAATCATTCTTGAATGCATTAAGGACTAAAATTTGCAAAATTTGTTCTAACAAACAAAATAAAAAAATTAATCAAGGCATTTGCATCCTTGCAACATCAAGGATTTTTAACAATGCATTCATGCAAAGTAGGAATGATCATATCTTTTTGGGCATAAAAAGAACATCAAATCTGCATTCAAACGAGTCAAAATAAAATCTTGAATGACGCTAAAAGGAAGAACTTAGGTCCTAAAGCGTCATTTTCCATTTGAAAAGCAAACACAATCTTGAATACCTTAAAGATCAAAACAAAGCTTTTTTAAAAGTTCTTAATCAACACGCACACTCAATCTTGAATGCCCAAGTCAAAAAACTTGCAAACGCTTGATTTACTTTTTGGAGAAAGGAACAAATCAAAATCTAATCACGAGTGTCTTCATTTCAAAGTTCAAACATCACTTAATCAAATTTGGGAAAATGAACAAAATCTGTTTGATGTGCATGTAGGAGTTTTTCAATTCTTGCATAATCCTTGTTAGAGTAAGCAACATGGAACATTTGAACTTGGACAAGTTCACCTATTTTACTTTTAGCGAGGCCTGTCCAAAGAGAAGCGCTTCCTCCTCGGAGAACGACCTCAAACCGGTATCCCCTCCGACCGGTATACAAATAAGTGAAGTCCAAAAGAATCACTTATATCTCCTAATCACCGGGCGTTCGTGCCAAACACATGTCTAGGGATGGTAAACATTCCTCTCCCCCAGCATTATTGGCAAGGCTCTTAAGTGAGTCATGGATGATCAGCAAAACCGGGTATGGAGACACCACGGAACTATTAAAAACCTGATAAAATAGAGGCTACCCTATCTACATCCGAAAGTATCAAAATCCTTGTGCAAGGACCGATTCCAAGGGGTTTACCGGGTCGCCTCAAGATTACTCACCATTTGTATTCCCTTCTGGGAGATACCAAGCTGTGGGCAAGCGATTTTGATACTCACCTTCCTTAGGTAGATCTGTTTGAAGTGCTTGATAGTCAAAGACTCCGTGAAAACACTTGTTGAAACATACACTTTCAAAGCTTTGTCAGAGTCAGTTGTCTTTGTTTGTATCTCGCAGGGTTGCTTTGTCCCTTGCGGAGATTGCTTTGACTTTAAATTTTGCCATTGGAAACCTTTGCCTCAAAATCAGAAGCCTCTTTTCCAAAGTGATGCCCAGCAAGAGCAAACATCCTAAAGCGAAGTTGCCCAAATCCCAAGCCTATCAAGAGCGAAAAGTTGCCAAGAAGAACACCAAGACCTATCAATCCATTATCCAAGCAACCCAAGCAGAGGAAAAATCCCAAGCCAGACTTGAGAACATTGCCCATAACGCCCGCATCAAACAGTTCACCTTCCATTTCCGAGTTAACCATCACTTTGTCAACCTTGAGCCAGAAGATTAGCCAAATCCTTGTTCATGTCTTGTTCCATCTTCAGATCTTGAAATCTTGTCTCAAACAGCCTTGCATCTTAGTTTCATTCTAGCTTTCATCTTTGCATCATTAATCAAAACCTTAGTTGCATTTGCATTCATCCTCCTACCAGCATTTTAGAATCAGTCCTTGTCATTTGCACTTGCATCATCCTTCTAGAGCATTGTCCCTTCACCCTTCAAAACCTTTTCCACCAGCATTCCCTCCATTAGCTTTCCATATCTTTCCAGCAGATCCATCATCTTTTGTTCCAAATCTAGAGATCCACCAACACTTAGTGTTCTACCTTTTGAGTTGTTCCTATCCTATATCCAAGATCAGAGACCATCATCCTCTTTTTTAAAACAACGTGTTGTCATAAAGAAATCAAACCTTGTCCTTGCATAGCCATCATCTCGAGCAAGAGATTGGAGTGCATTGATAAGAAACTTGTTGACTGAAGATCATCAGTCTATCTTAGGTTGACCCCATCATATCTCTGATCCTCCATTTGGGAAAAATAGCAGCTCATTTGTTGACCGCTCAGTAATCTTTCACCAGCTTTCCACCAGCAACCTATCTTTCCTCCATCGTCTTGATCCATATCCGTTCCATCCAGCTTCCATCATCGCCATCTTGATCCCTATCTTTGCATTTGCATCTTAGAAGTCATCATCTTTAGAAGTTCATCAACTTTGCATCCATCAACATCTTTTAGCCAAACATCTTGCATACATTTAGCACTTGCATCTCCATGCCTATTGAGACCAGATCTCGGAAAAGAAGAAGCATGAATCCTTATCCACCAACAACCTCATCCGATCCCAACCTTTTCACCAACGCCATGATGACCTACAATCCCCAGATCCAAGCCAATAACCCATGTGAAGATCCAAACATCCCTTCATCCCCGTTGGCAATCCAAGCATTTGCAAATCCTCCAGAAAACCCACCAGCGACCAATGCCCTTGTACCGCAATATCAGCAAAGCACATTTGCCCACTATCTGCCAGAAAGTACCTCCATCCCACCATCTCTCTATCCACGCATCCCCATCAAAACAATCCAAGTTCTAGCACAAGCATATTCTCCGTTTGACCAATCATTCCCTGATCCTATCATGCAAACACCCCAAGAGCTTTCCACCATTCCCCTTTTCTTGCAAGGAAGCCTCGCCAGTCCCATAACACAAGTTGCAGCACCATCCGCTCCATCTCCTACCCCTTTTGCTTCATCATCTGCTATGGTTGCCCAAGCCCAAATCCAAACCCAAAGTCAGGTTCCACCTCTCACACAAACTTTTACACCACCGCCATCCGCAAGTCAAGCAACGCCTTTCACCATCAAAGGAGCACCGTCACCCTTCACCCCCCAAGCACCCGTACCTTCTTCTTTGGGGTTAGCGCAATCACTTCCCATTCCAACCTCATCTTTCTCTTGGGTGTTTCCTTCATTTTCCTCCTCACAAGCATCCGCTCAACCACAACCTCAACAAGCTCCTTTCTCTCAAACATCATTCGTGTCCCAAGCTCCCGTTGCTCCTACCATTCCATCATCCGCTGCAGTGCACCCTAACACAAGCTCTCAGTGGGGCCTTACACAAGAAGAAATGAAGGCATGGGGGATCCCATCTCAATCCCCTACATCTATGGTTGCAAGTCAACAAACCGCCTTCGCCCAAGCAGCACAGCAGCAACTACCCCAACCACCGCCGGCTTCAAGCTATTCGTCCCGAATCCCAAATACCTTCCAGCAAGTTCCACCACCTCAACAGCCAACTTTCCCCAGCTATCTTACCCCATCACCCTTTGCT
The DNA here is from genome assembly GCA_027943335.1 of Chamaecyparis obtusa. Lineage (NCBI taxonomy): Eukaryota > Viridiplantae > Streptophyta > Pinopsida > Cupressales > Cupressaceae > Chamaecyparis > Chamaecyparis obtusa. The sequence goes on along the minus strand of BSBK01000083.1, from coordinate 1,233,900 downwards.
TCTAGCTTCCCCACATCTATTCCACCTCTAAGTAACGCAGGCATGCACCCAGCTTATATCAGCCAAACCCAAAGCCAACCTTAGCAACTACCACCATCATACCCGCAAGTAGCATCATTCCAACAGCCTCCCCCATAGCAACCACATGTCCCCTTTCAGCAAACAACCATCATTCCTCAACAACAGCAAGTCCCTTGCTATCAGCCTCAGCAACAAAACCCTATCATCCCCCAGCAACAACAAGTTCCCACCCATCAGTTACAATAGCAAGTTCCAAATGTCCAATATCAGCAAGCAGTCCCACAACAACCGCCAGTTCAACAAAAGCAAGCAGCCCAACAACATCAAGCAGTTCCATATCATTTACCACAATATCCCCCTATGCCACACCAGCAATATCCCCAGCAACCATTGCCCCAAAATTAGTTCCAACCCATTTATCCACAGCAAGCGCCATATCCAGTTCCACAACTTCCATCACAAGCAGAAGTCCCAGTTCCCTCGCCACTCAATGCTGAGTGGGAAGCAATGAAAAATGCTCTAAAGGAGCTACAAAGTGGAACAGAGAATAAAACATACAAGTTTGAAGAGGTGTGCTCATATCCCTTCGATCAGTCCATAGCAACTATCCCTTTCCCCAAGCATTTTGAGATGCCCAAGTTTGACAAGTATCAGGGGAAAGGAGATCCAGTAAATCATATCAAAGAGTTCTACATGGCATGCCAAGAAGTGGCTTACAGTGATAACTATCTCCTGCGCCTGTTTCCCAAGAGCTTGGGAGGAACTGCTGTTGAGTGGTTTTACAAAATACCACATGGGACAATAAAAACCTTTGCTGAACTCTCTGAGAAGTTCATCACACACTATGTCCATAATGTGGAGAATGAGTTGTCCTTGCTAGACCTATGCAACTCAAAGCAAAAAGATGGAGAAAGCCTTGCAGAATACTTGCAAAGATGGTAGAATCTTACAACCAGGTTATCATATCAGCCGCCAGAGAATCATCTAACAAAGATCTTCATTGATAACCTACATCCAAAGCTATCCCATCACATGCGAATGAACTGTCTCCAGACATACCAAGACATCAAGAGCAAAGGCATAGGCATCGAGAAAGCTCTCCTAGACGAAGGCACTATTCATCACTTCAAGGATGATTCCAAGAACAAACCCAACAATGATAAATCCCATTACTGGAATCGTAACAAGAATGTTGTTACAGATGGAGCCACTGACACTAAGAATGTACAATTCATTGTGGCTAGTCCTACACCAGCTCAAACATACCAACCGCCACAAGCGCCCATCTATCAGCAACCACCAGCTCCCGCATATCAAGCACCTATTTATCAGTAGCCTCCTCAAGCTCATCAGCCACCTGTGCAACAGTATCAGCAGCAATACCAACAGCAACAGCCAGCACGTCAAGGCAATCCTGTTAACACAGTTAACATTGCCCCAAGGCAGAACAAGCCCAACAATCAGAACAATCCAAAGAGGACTTTCACACCTTTGGGTGAGCCTCTGGATCAGATCTTTTATCGGCTAGCCAAAGCAAATATGATCACATATCCGCCCATCCCACAGAAGGATGACAACGCACCAAAGTCTGATTGGTATAAAGAAAATGAATACTGTGATTACCATCGTGTGAAGGGGCACACAACATTGAAGTGCATGCGGCTTAAGAACTACATCCAAGATCTCATTGATCACAAGGAGATCCAGGTCGATGCACCAGCTCAAGCTTCACCCAACACCAGTTTGCAAATATATCAAAATGTGTTCCCTCAACACGATGCCGGGAAGAATCAAGCCAGCGCCAATCAGCCCCAAAATCATGGCAAAGCCAAGCAAGAATATCACACAGCAGCCTACATCAACTATGACAAGTATGTCAGATGCATAACTCAAGTTGAGCCCATCCAAGATGAGCCCACCATCAATACCATCCACGTCAGAGGGCCGGATCGACAATGTGTTGCAACTACCCGCAGTGGTAGGATAACTGTTGCCAGTGCTCCTCCAAGATCAGCTGCTCCTCCAAGGCCAACGTCTACTGCATCCACAGCACAGTCTAACACCAGGCCAGCATCAAATACATGTGCAACATAGCATAATGCACCAAGTGCACAATACAATATCATAGAGCATCTTGGGAACATGCCAGCCCAAATATCTATCTTGGATTTGCTCCGCACATCACCCATCCATCAGGAGATCCTGGACAAAGCTCTAAAAGAAGGCCATGTCCCCACGGACATTAACACAACTCAGTTTGAAACTCTTGTGGGACACCTATCAGCAGCATGTGCCTTATCCTTCAAAGAATCTGATATACCAGATGTCACTCCTGACCATACTCTCCCTCTCCGCATTGCCGTCATGGTCAGAGACTTTGCCATCAAATGGGTTTTAATAGATAATGGCTCAGCCCTCAACTTGTGCACATTAAAATTCATCAAGAAGATCGGGTTCATGGAGGCCAACATACAACATGAGATGATCACCATCAAAGCATATGATAACTTGGAGCGTACCTCTGAAGGTACTATCACCTTGCCTATCCAGCTAGGCCCAATAACACAAGATACTGTCTGCCACGTTGTTGATCTCGACCTACAATTTAATATTCTTCTCGGCCGCCCATGGATCCATTCCATTAGGGCTGTACCATTTACTTACCATCAGTGCATCAAGTTTCCACATCAAGGCACTGAGGTTACCATCCACGCTGATCCTAACCCCTTCGCATACTGTCGTGCGATGGAAGCATCTTTCCCTCATTCTACTCATTGTCCTGGAACTGATATTGGTACTTCTATTGCTAGTTCATCCCGATCCCATCGCGATCCAGAGACCATCCTCTCCTCCACCTTATCATCTGTCAAGATCAACAACTAGGGTTGTGGCGAATACAGCCTCAGTGATGCATTTGCTATAGGGGCTCTTCCACGTGATCCACATACTCAAGGGCACCCAAGTTGTCAAAACAAGTCTGTTGAGGAACATTATAAGCTCAAGCAAATCGGAAACATGACTTTTGAGTCTCATGGTACCATCAACAGTAAAGAAATGGATCCAGATATTAACAAATGGTTATACAAAGATCCCCCATCACATGACACACAACTTCTTGAGTACTTCAAAAAGAAATATCCAATCCCCTACAAAAATGTCACAGAACACTATAACTATCAAGGTGGTGGTCTAAGACCACAAGAGGACAGAAATTTGTTTCCTATCATACCATCCCAAAATCCAGAACAGCAAGGACTTGGCTTTAATACCTCTCGCCTGCTTGAACAAGAGCCCAATACCACAACTGCGGACACTAACATGACCAACGTGAACTTTTCGAATAGCCGGGATGACCTCATGGAAATCGAAGACATCCCCAAAGAGAAAGACATCCGATCCTATGACGATATCTTTGCCGACGACACCCTCCTGGGGACTTCTGTTCTCCAACAACTCTCCATTAACCTCATAGATCTTCCCCTCACAAACCCCGACCTCATAGATTGGGACCAACCAAGCATCACACACATCGATGAGTTCCAAAGTGCACAAGCACTCCTAGAATTCATGGGGGCATCAGATCCAGCAAGCAAACAGGATCCAACATCAACCTCTGTCTATCAACTTCACCCAGAAGGATATTTTGGGGAAGAGGCAAGCTTTAGTCACAAAAATGAAATAGCAAGAGAACATCATGAGTCTTTATGTGAAAACCCCCTTGGGGCACATTCTGATTCCAAAACAGTAAAAATAAAGGGCGTATCTTCTAGTGAAAACCTAGCAATTCAGGTGCTAGAAGATGAAGCCTTGCCTCTTCCCCCTATCCAAGATTATAGACAAGAGCAGTCACCGATCATCATAGAGGAAACCAAGCCAATCAACTTGGGAATAGAAGAATGTCCAAGGATCACCTACATTGCAGTCAACCTAACAGAAGGAGAAGAAATGGCTCTCAGTGCCTTGCTCAAGGAATCCATCATCAACTTTGCATGGTCATACGCCCACATGCCTGGGCTTGATCCAAACCTTGTTGTTCATCATCTATCAGTAGATCCAAACATCAAGCCAGTGAAGCAGAAGCTAAGGAAAATGCATCCAAAGGTAGCATTGCTCGTCAAAGCAGAGCTTGAGAAGCTCCTCCAAGCTAAGATCATCAGAGCAATAGATTATTCAGAGTGGATCTCTAACATGGTGCCAGGCACAAAGCCTTCTGGTGACATCAGAATCTGTACTAATTTCAGGGACTTGAACAAGGCATGCCCTAAGGATGACTTCCCATTGCCAAACATAGACATGCTTGTAGACCTCACAGCGGGTCATGAGATGTTATCATTAATGGATGGCTTTTCAGGCTACAACCAAATTCATATAGCGGAAGCAGATCAACATAAAACAGCATTCACAACCCCATGGGGTACCTTTTGCTACAACATGATTCCATTTGGGCTAAAGAATGCAGGAGCAACATATCAACGAGCAATGACAGCCATTTTCCATGACATGATCCACAAGATCCTTGAGGACTATGTGGACGATATCCTTGCAAAATAAAAAACAAGAGATGAGCACCTCAACATCCTAGAGCGTGTATTTGATTGTCTGAATCATTATGGCTTAAAGCTTAATCCTAAGAAATGTGTCTTTGGTGTTACATCTGGCAAGCTTCTAGGTTTCATCATCTCTAGACGAGGCATAGAGATCGATCCTAAAAAGGTAAAAGTAATAACGGAGATGCCTCCAACAAGAAATCTCAAACAGCTCAGAAGCCTACAGGGCAAGCTTCAATCAGTTCAGCGATTCATCTCTCAACTAGCAGACAAGTGCCAACCCTTCTCACATCTCTTATGCAAAGACACCAACTTCAAGTGGGATCCCATATGTCAAAGAAGCTTTGATAAGCTCAAAGAGTATCTAGCTAACGCTCCGATCCTTGTACCACCAGTTCCAGGATGCCCACTCATCCTTTACATCTCAACAACAGCTACAGCACTAGGGGCACTCCTAGCACAGCATGATGATGAAAACAGAGAACGAGCTGTCTACTACATCAGTCGTACTCTTGTGGGCTATGAGCTTAACTATTCACCCATGGAGAAAGCATGCCTAGCAGTGGTCTTTGCCACTCAAAAACTTAGACATTACATGCTTAGCCACACAATCAAGCTCATATCAAAGGTGGACCCTCTTAAGTATCTGTTATCAAGGACAACCCTCATAGGCCGTATGGAAAAATGGGTCATGTTACTCAGCGAATTTGACATTCAGTATGTAGATCGCAAAGCAATCAAAGGGCAAGTCATTGCCAATCAACTAGCAGAAGCACCACTGGTGGATGCCTATCCACTAATCATGGAATTCCCTGATGAACATCTGTGCATGATTGAAGAGAAGCCCATGTGGAAACTATACTTTGATGGTTCCAACACATCCCATAGCTCTGGGGCAGGAATCCTATTCATCACACCTCAAGGTGACTATATTCCAAAATCATTCAAGTTGGGATTCCCCTGTACCAACAACATTGCAGAATATGAGGCACTCATCTTAGGTCTCAAAACAGCTATCCAATGGAACATCATAGAACTACAAGTCTTTGGAGATTCATAGCTCATTATCAAGCAAGTCCTTGATGAGTATCAGACAAAGGATGACAAATTTCTACCCTACAAGCAACTGGTGGATAAATTGAAAGAGCATTTCCTACATCTACAATTCAATCAGATCCCAAGGCTTCAAAACAAAGCAGCAGATGCAATGGCAACCATCGGATCCTTATTGGAAATCCCACGTGATGCAACACAATATGAATTTCTAGTCGAGCAGCTACACTTGCCAGCTTATGAGAACACCGATGCAAACATGGTGTATGTCTTGGTTGGTCCCCAATCCCCATGGTACCACGACATCCATGCATATCTAAAAAATGGTATCATATCTCCCCATCTCACCAATAACCAACGCCAAAACCTTATTCGCAGAGCTTCCCGCTACACTCTTGTAGCCAACACCCTATATCGTCGCGGGTATCACAATGTCCTATCTAGATGTTTAGACTCAAACGAGGCCATCCTGGCCTTACAAGAAGTTCACGCTAGAATTTGCGGTGCCCACATGAGTGGCATGGTTCTAGCAAAGCAGCTGCTTAGAGTTGGATATTATTGGCCAACAATGGAACATGATGCATGTGAATTTGTCAAGAAATGTCTCCCATGTCAACAGCATGCCAATTTGATACATGCACCCGCACAGGATCTACAGCCTATTGCACCACCGTGGCCTTTTTCATGTTGGGGCCTCAACCTCATTGGCTTGATCACCCCCCTCTCTTCGGATGGACACAAGTATATCATAACAGCCACAGAGTACTTTACCAAATGGGTTGAAGCGATTCCGCTCACCCTAACCACTGGCATCCAAATATCCAAGTTCATCCTTTACCACATCATTTGCCGCTTTGGCATACCATCTACCATTTTCACAGACCATGGCACACCTTTTGAAAACTAGCATGTGGATGATCTATGTGCCAGACTCCACATCCATCACCGTTTCTCCAGTCCATATTTCCCTCAAGGAAATGGCCAAGCTGAGGCAACTAACAAAACTATCTTGAAAATCCTCAAGAAGGTTGTCAATGATTCTGGTTATGACTGGCACCTCTAAATCAATCCCGCCCTTTGGGCCTACCGCACTTCTTATCACACTCCCACAGGCACCACCCCATACTCTCTTGTATATGGTGCTGAAGCCGTTCTACCGATCGAGGTTGAGCTCCCATCCTTGCGCGTCTCCATGAAGAACTATACAACTGATGAAGACTATCATGTGGCCCGGCTCACACAGCTATATCTGCTAGATGAAAAGAGACAGCAAGCTTACGATCACCTGGTGGCATACCAAAATTGACTCAAAACGAGTTATAACAAAAAGGTCCATCCTAGACAATTCCAGGTCAGTGACATGGTCCTTAAAGAAAATCAGAAGGTCCTAGCAAATAGAGAAAAGAAAGGCAAGTTTGAGCCTACTTGGTTGGGCCCCTATGTTGTCACCACATCCTTCGGCTCGGGAGCCTATCAGCTATCAACACCAGAAGGTGAGCCCTTGAATGATCCTATCAACATCATCCATCTAAAGAGGTTCTATGCCTGAACCTGATCCTGCATATATCAGAAAATCCAAAAACATTCAAAAAAGCAAAAAAAGCAAAAAAAAAGCAAAAAAGAAAAAAAGAAAAGAGAAAGAGAAAATAATCGTCCAAACGGTGAAAACTTGGCAATTCAAGCGCCTTGGACAAGTATGTTGGTGAAAACCTGGTAAACAGGTGCCAACATAGTAAACTGGGCTATTTATCTATTCAGTTGTCCTTTCAGCTACCGTCCTCTTCCTCCATCCATAATAGATCTCCCAGCAGTTCCATCTCCCCTATCCTCCAAGCATTCGGCTTCCATCTTCCTCCAACCCATCTGCAATCCATATCCTATTCCAAAGCTTTGTACCATATCTTGTACCATATCCCTTTCCCTTTCCTGTACAACGCTTTCCTCCCTGTATTTATCCTTCTTATCTCCATCCTAGTGAGAGTCCCACCGAGTGTGATCTTCCTATCCCCAATCCTGAGCTTCTATACATATCCCTTGTGCATATCGTTCCTCCTTGTTGTACATAACCTTTGTTTGTCCTGTAGCAGCATTTGATCAAATATCTTGTCCCATCCCCAGCCTCAAAAATTTGTAGTCCCACTCAGGCCTTGTGCTTCAGCAACATCAATTGACAACTTATCCTTGCTCATCCTGATTATTCTTTGAACTTCAGCTTTTTTTCCAGCAAACAACTACACTTATTCTCTCACCAACCCATGGGTCCTTGAGGATATATCATTCCTCCTGTCTGACCTAATCTTCCATCCTGGTCCTTGAGGATATATCATTCCTCCTGTCCGACCAATCTTCCCACCATCAATCAAACCTAATCTCTCTCCTTGGCAAAGGATGTCTTTTTGGAGTTATCATTTTGATCTTGGATTTTTTTGTCCTTTGGGTCTTGTTAATCTTTTTGGCTTCTCTTTATCCCACCAGGGTCACCACGATTCTTTATATCATGGTGTGCTGCGTGTGCGGATAATCTAGGGCAAGGTCTTTTGATCTTTTGCTTCTGCCTGTGAGTCAGTTGTGTGTTTGTGGTTCCTTCAGCATTGGATCCGCCATGTCGCCTCTGCGCTTCATGTGTGATGTTGGGGCAACCTTGTGTTTTTGTTTAGCGTCAGTCCTCGTCAGTCCTCTGCGACGTTGTTGACAGGCCTCGTGATCCCAGTATCTTTGGCAGGTCTCTAACATAGCTATATTAAATCTAGGTTGTGCACTCCCGTTTGCACTTGGAGCTATCCGGTCCCTTGCATTTATCATATAGATTAATCTTGCATCTTTACATATAGTTGTATCTTGCATCTTGCATATCATCCATATTTGTTCTTAGAAGTGAGGTTATTTATCTCCCCTTTCTTCCTAGGCCCTTCCTTCCTCGTCCCGCCGGGCACACTCTGTCCCAGGGCATAATCCCTCTTTCTCCTTGTCCCACTGGGCACATCTTCCATGATTTTTTCCCACCGGGGCATGTATCCTCTTTCTTCCAGTCCACCCGGGCGTCGTACCCTCTTCTTCTGATTCTAGCCCTGGCATCTTGTTTTCTTGTCTTTGACGTCATGCCACTTGCGGCATCGCATCAAAGAGGGGCAAAATGTAGACACCGGAAAATCCTTCGAAAAATAAATTATTTTTGTTTTCTGAAAATCCTTGATGACATCATCATTTATTAATTAATTAATTATTTAATTAATTAATTTATTTTTATGGCATTAAATCCCTCTGTCTTAATTAAAAATCTTTAATTAAGGAATCTAGCCTAAAAATGTCATTTGGACATTATCCCTAATTTATTAATTATTTGATTAATAAATTGACCAAAAAACCTCAAAAATAAATTAATTTATTTTTAATTTATTTTTTATCCCAAAGTTGGCCAAAATTCTAAAGAGCACTAAACTTTTCTAGAAAGTCCTAAACCTTCCTCTAAATGGGTCAAATCCCTAATCTAGTCCCTTCAAACCCTAAGCCTAGATATTTAATATTTATTAAATTTACTTTTAATAAATATCTAAATCTCACCAAAAGCCACTTGCCCATCCCTTTCTCCTAATCCTAATCCTAATCCCCTTTCTAATCTTGTCACATTCCATTAGCAAAAGGTTTACCAAACTTATGCTAACCTCCTCTTAGTCATCCTCCTTAGTCAACAAAGATGGCCACCTCTTGGCCACCTCTTGCAAATGCATTTAAGGATGCATTTAAGCCTTCCTTATCTTTCTTACATGCATTCATTATGCATTTAAGACTTTCTTATCCCTTCCTTGCCACCTCTTGGCCTTGGGCACATTTACCAAATTGTGCACATGCCCTCAAACTTTCAACTCAATCCTCCCTTGACACTTGTCAGGACACTTGTCCTTGACTCAACCCTAACCTTAGCCCTAACTCTGACTCATCCTTTTTAACCAAGCCCTTCCCTTTTCCTATAAATACCCTCACTTCCTAAGGCAAATCATCTTTCAACTCTCAAACTCAATAGCAAAGTTATAATGCCATTTTCATTCTAGCATAAGCATAAACTCATCATTTTAAATCATTTTCAAGCTTAAATCACATTTAAATTGGCTTAATTGGATTAACATAGATTCATTTCTTGTTTAATCAATCTTAGTTCATCTTTTAGCTTTTCATATTTGTGTGTTCTTGAGGCCTTTGAGGCAAAATAGGTTCCTCATACCTATTTTGTGTCATTTTGGGTCTTCTTGATCCTCAAATCATCCTATTTGCATGCTCCAAGTGCTTGAGTTTGCACACCCACATCCATTTATATCCAAGCATATCAAACGGTGCATGGGCGCATCCATTTTAGGCTTAAACTGAGGTGGCTTTGATTTTAGTTTGTTTACCATTAAATTTGATTTGATAATATGCTATGACGTTTGTTTGTCTTTGGCCTTCAAAACACGTTTAAGTGCACGCTCAAATCCTAGTCTACACCTTCCAAATGATTCTCTAGCATTCATGATTATCAAATAAACACATCTTTTCAACAAACACTCATCTACACACAAGATCTAATCAAACATGAAGAAGACAATGATTTTAACAAAAAAAATTTAAGGATTTTAAAACCATACCTTAATACACAAAGCTGAATTAAAAATCAATTCCAAATTTTGAATACCCAGAGCTTTCAAAAATACCAAAATTTTAATCTTCCAAAAATCTTCCAAGAGAGAATCCCTCAAAACCTAATTGAATTCCCTTTCTAAATGGTCCCTTAGCTCCCTTATATAGAAAACCTGAATACTAGAGCTAAAAGAATGCAACTCTAAAAAATAAGACGAACTCAACTTTAAAAATAAAAGAATTACTTAATGTGTGTGAGTGATTTACACCTTCATGAAATAACAAGATTTAAAAGACAATTACACTGTTCAAAGCAAACTAATCTAAATAATGCACAATTAATCTAAATATCTCATGGATCTCTAAAATAAAGTGGTAAATGAGGCTCTCAGCTATGATCCTCACTAGTGACACTCTAAAGATGAGAATTAAGCTATATGATATGCAAATTTAGATCTATTCTATCAAATTCTAGCTCTATTTAATGAACAATCTACTATGATCAAAGCAATTTAAGCTAATTAGCAATGAAAAATGATAAGTGAGTGATGTGGATGCAAATTGCAAGAGCTTTACTACAATTCAAAGATATGGAGTGGATCCTTAATGCCTCAAAATGCTTTCTACTTATAGGATTTTCCCAAGGGTAGGGGGTAGAGTGAGTTGATCATGGTTATGCTTGGGTAAGGTCAATTAGCTTTGCTTTGTCCATAAATGGGGGGACAATCATTTAAATGGTTTCAAAAGGCTGGACAATTTCAACAAAAGTGAGTGATTTGTGTCCATTTTGTCTCCTTTTTGCTTTGTTGAGGGAAATTAGTATTTATTAATTAATTAAAGTAATTAAATTTAGCCATGAAGGGTAAGATGTTTATTTTGATTTTTTCTTCCAACAACTATGTCATTAATTGAATTTAATCAATTTCGTAATGTTTTTCCCCTTTTCAAGCTTTATTTAATCATTTAATCATTTAATTGAATTTTCCTTTGATTTGAATTGTCTTTGTTCCATTTATTGATTTTTCGTGCTATTTGATGATTTGATGCACCTTTTTATTGATTTAAGCCTTTTGCCAATTTTTTCATGTCTACAAATGCCCCTCTTTGAGTCGATGTGTGAAGAACATTGATTCAAAGATTCCCTTAGTCTGATGATCTGATTCTGTTCTGGTTCTGTGATTCCTTGATACCTCTGATAGTTCTGATTGATGTACTTCATGATGATGATGATGTGCCTCTGATGATGGTGCTGATATGATTCTGATGCCTCTGATATGATATGGGTCCTGGTTTGATGATAGGTCCTGGGTTCACTGATTTCTGATATGTTGATAGGTTTGATATGATATGGTAAACTGATCTGATACTGATTTGCCTCCTGATATGAAATTGATATGATATGATAACTTGATATGATATGTCCCACTGATAAATGTTTTTGATGTGATGCCAATTTGATACTTTGATGCCCCCTCTGAAATAAAACATATTGAGTCCTTGATTTGAAAGATTTTGATTAATTGGAATATGTTTTGATTTTTTATACCATTTTAAAAAAATAGGCAAGTTTGATTTATGCCCCAGCTAATGAAGATGTCATATAATAGGTCCAAAGTGCATTTTTAAGTGTTTATTAGGGCCAATTTGACCTTAAATAGGGTAAAACCCCTCATTTTACTATTCATTTTCACCTTTCCCTTTTGAGATTTTTAGCTCTGATTTTAGCCCTTTTTACACGATGGTGGTCCCACATCGCGAGCATCGGTTTGAGAGAGCATGCCGGTTCGGTCGGAGAGTGAACTATGGTCCTCTGGTATGTCATTAAAATTTTCCTCCTATTTTTAGAACTGCATTTATGACTTCATTTAATGCATTTTAAAATTTTAATTATGTGTTTATGAAAAGAAATGTCACCTCCGTGCAATTTAGTTTCGCCGAAAAAAATAAAATGTCGCTTCTTGAAAATGTTGTATCGCCTTCCGTTGCTCTGTTTATGCCTATAGAAAATATTTTATCACGTGTGGAAAATTAGGTATCACTTAGGGTTCAAACATTTTAATTGTTTCTCGCATGAAAAGCCCTAGATAATAAAATGTCACCTTAGGTAAATCTTATATTGCGTCTGTCAAATGAAGTCATGCGCATGAGTAAAATCACATAGATGACGAATTAGATGTCGCCCCTGATAAAAGAAATTACACCTGAGTGAAAATTCACGTAAGTGAAAAAATTTTGACGTTGCTTGAGACTTTGTTATGACATCTGATTGCTCGATTGCGTCAACTTGATTGATGTCGATCACTTCAATGGATTTGATCGAATATTCAGTGAGGGTGTTCCCCTTGTTTGATTTCAACAATGAATTAGGACATTGGTAACTATGATATCGAAGGATAAGCTAAATCAATCTTCATCATGAATGATAGGTCATGGATCTAATCATCCATTCATTTTATTCTCAAATTCTTAGAGACATAAAACTAGGATCATCCTTCCTCAATGCTTAGAGTTAGGATTGGTAGGTCTGATAGGTATATTTAAATTGATGACTGTGATTGATTGTTTGATTTCCTGACATTAGGTTACTCATGTGATTCCATTGTTTTTATTAAACAGGAGGATGTCCCTATTCTGTACCTCTAGACCGTGCCACATTGGGTGATGGAGCTTAGAGATCAGTTGACTGATGCTGAGAGGTGATTGATTAGGCGTTGTGGTTTGTTGTGTGTATTAGAGCTTCCTCAGTTCCAGATGAACTGAGGTTTGATTACCACTGTCACAGAGCATTGGCACTCTAAGACAAACACCTTCTGGCTGCCACAGGGAGAGATGACCATCATTCCTGAGGATGTGTATAGGTTGTTGCGGATCCCGACACATGGGGAGATAGTATATTGTGATGCAATGTATGATGGGACCTATTGTTGTCAAGTATTCGGAGATCATACTATTGGTGATGATTGCATCATATGGGCTCAGTTTTCTTCATTTCCTGTTCTACCAGCGATGTTAGGTGCTATTATTGGTGGCATGTTACTACCTGATCATCGGGGTCGCAGGTTTTCAGTGGGTTGGGGTAGGATTATTGAGGACTTGCTTCATCAACCTCGACGATTTGATTAGGGATCTTGTGTGCTTGCATAGCTATACCATGATCTGCATGAGGTAGTTTATAGGAGATCAACTACTTTATTTGCTGGGATTCACATTTTGCAGCTTTGGATATGGGAGCATTTACCAGTTAGTCATCCAATATCAGAGCGAGACTGACCTTTAGGGTATCCTTTTGCATGGCATTACACTGGGATGCTGACACAGCATCACTTGGGACATTTGGAGTATTGGTGACGATAGATTGATGATATGGATGAGGTCTATTGGAGACCATATGTCGATGTTGAGGATTGGACAAAGGATGGCTTAGAGTTACTGTACATGTTTACTCCTCGATGGATGATCGGTAGGATCGATTCTATCCTTGAGAGATTTTTGGTAGGTAGGGTGTTACGACAATTTGGGCAGATTCAGCCTATGCCTCAGGGATCTATAGTTTATGCTTGTTCTAGTGCAGAGAGGGCTACTTGGGGACACATGCCTTCATATGATGATGCTATTGAGTAGATATCACAGCTTGGTTTCATGGACTGGGATATGAGATTACATATTAGAGATGTCGGGGTTACTCAAGAGTATCTAGATTGGTTGATGGAGTATCCTATGCCTCGATTTATAGACCCTGCAGAGCCAATGCCTGGGAGAGATGATGATGATGATGGTGCCAGTGGTGGGAGGAGATGCAGAGGTAGACCATGAGGTAGGGTGGTGGTTAGACTCAGAGGATGAGCGAGAGATATACATATACAGGCACCACCTCCTCCTCTTTCTCCTCCTACAGTATTACAGAGATAGAGGGTAGATCGTCAGGACCATGTGAGGGCTGCTAGGCAGGATTCAACGTCAGGATAGGATACAAGAGTGGGATTACCATAGGCTACCATGGATGGTCAGGATACAGGTGTATAGCAGATGCCAGCAGCTTCTTCCCATGATCGGGGGAAGGCTCCTATAGATACAGGTGATCCTCAAAGTACCTACGAGGTTGGTGAGAGTTCTAGTACTATCCAACTGTGAGCAGATGTGGGAGCATTACGGACAGAGGTATCATAGATGTCTTTGATGATTCAGTAGTTAGTGTTAGGTCTGGCTCCATTAGTTCCTCTCCTTGTTGCTATGGTTGGTCAGACACCTCTTCAGCCGCCTCAGCAACCTCCATCACAGCCTCCTCCACAACCTCCTCTAGGACCTCCTCCTAGTGGTGACGAGAGTTAAGCTATGAGTATTCTCGTTGATCAGTTGTGTATTGATGTTTGAGATACTTGATGTTGCACCATATTCTTGTGACCTTGGTGTTACCCTTCCAGTTGTACTTTGATACTTGTTTGACATTGATGCCCCTGTTGATGGGCGATTATAGAATTGATTTATGATATCATTGTTATACTAGATGCATTGAGTTTTGAGTAGACATGTGATATGAGGACATTTATGATCTTTCTTGTTTTACTTGATGATATATGAGATTACCTTTAGATGCTACTATATGTGTTTATCTAATGCATTTGTTTTGGATGGATGTGTCTATGGATGCAATGTATCTTATGTATGATATAGATAGATGAATGCATTTCTTTCTTCATGTATGGTTGCAATTTTTTTATTTTTATTTTGTGTTATTTTCTCATGTATGCAATCTGTATCTCTGTCTAGATGTATGCACATGTAAATGGTTATTTCCTTCTTTTCCTCGATGGTATATCTATATAATGATTAATGGTATGGAATGAATGCAAAAAATATAATCTCATGTTTTTATTGTAGAAAGATGATATTGAGTTGATGTTGTCCTTGCTGATTTGACCTTTATGTACCCCCCTTTTTGATGCGAAATGAAGCCCTTGGGAAAAAAATGCATGTGCAATTATTCTAACATGAGAATGCATTTTAACCTTTCTATGAATGCAATTATCTTTTCTATGAATGCATTTTAACCTAAGTGTCACTAGTTTTTAGCAAAGAAATGCCTTGAGGATACATTTTCATCATTGAGCACATGGGACCGGAAAGTCGATACAATCACCACTGCCCACTGACATGATGATATGAATATTTCTTTTTATTTCTCATATGGTAACCTCCATTTTTCTTTCCCATCGGTCTTGTCGATACGACTATCACTGATTACAAACAATCATGAGAGTACGAATACCGATTTTGTCAGATTCTATGTTGCAAGTGGATTTTGGCATTTAGATATGAAGAATCTAAATATCCAAGGTATCCAGTTGCGTAAACAAACAAAAGTTAACTCATTGTTTTATAAGATAATCCTCAATGGTTCTTTGATGACCATGTCTTTAGATGAATTCTCATAAGGAAATGAATCTTCCTCCAAACATTCACTTCATAGTCAAGAAAAATATCATGTCTCCATCATTGCCAATCTAGTTGAAACATCATTGATTAGCTAAAAAGACTTGATACAAATTGAATTAATGTAAGTAAACAGATTTTTAACCAACTTTTCAAAAGAATCTATCTAGGTGTTTTGCATTGTTTTCTGATCTTCAAATAATATTTCTAAGTGTTTTGATCATGGAATGATGTTTGATTTTTAATCCTGAATAATAAGTCAATTTAGGGTCAAGGATTTGTTGTGGTAGTCAACTTCTTGGTTAGTAAACAATGATATCAATCAAAGGTTTAAAAAAATCTGATCTCTCTTCGAAAAATGTTGATCCCTTTCTGCTTGTGACTGAATGTTGCTCATTTGAATCCTTTTTGAGGTACCCACTTTCCGATCTATTTTATGCTGCCCCCAAGTGTTTGATGTATCAGTTTTGACAACTTTGGGCAATGCAAAGGATGATGCTAAAAATGTTATTATGACTATGTACAAATGATGGATGCAATGAAGGTTTGGACAAATGGGATGATGAGATGCATTATGTACACATGTGACTAGGAAAGAAATGACTTATGGAAACCAAAAGTGCTTGTTGCCAAGTTTTCACCTTTGGGTGCTTTTTTTTTTTTTGCTACCGAGGCACCTATTGCTAGGTTTTCACCAAGAGATAGTTTTTCAAATGTTTTTGCTTTCTTCATGCTCAATTTTCCACTATTTTTGATCTTTCTTCCTTTCCAATGTTTTTTGGATTTTCCATTTTCAAATGTTTTTATATTTTCAAGATCCCTTTTCAACTATGTACAATAATTATGATGCTCTCTCATCTGATACTCTGTATAGTCTTTCATCTACTTTAGGTGTAGAACCTCTTCAAATGAATGCTATTAATGGGTTCTTGTAACTCTTCACCATTACAATCTGATAACTTATATGTTCTAGTTCCAAAGGATGACACTATCACAAATGGGCCTATCCAATTAGCTTCCCACTTTCCTTTCTTTTCCCTTTCAGCTTGATTTTTGGGATTTTCTCTTAATACCAAGTCTCCTACTTGAAAATTTCTTGGTTTGATGTGTTTGTTGTAATTTCATGAAATCCTATTTTGATAAACTCTTAAATGCTCATAAGCTTGAGACTGGTGTTCCTCTAACAATTCCAATTGTTGCAGTCTGGCAACCCTATAATCCTCATCAGTGATCAATCCTCTTAATGAAACCCGTAGAGATGGGATTTCAACTTCTAATGGTAGAACTGCTTCGGTTCCATAAACTAAAGAGAATGGGGTGGCTCCTATAGGTGTTCTGATACTAGTTCTGTAAGCCCATAGTGCAGGATTTATTTACACATGCCAATCTCTTCCTAATTTGTTAACTAATCTTTTTAATATCTTGAGGATATTTTTGTTCATTGCTTCAGCTTGGTCATTGCCTTGTGGATAATAAATAGATGACGAATGATGTGTAATGTGGAATGTCATGCAAAGTTCATCAATATCCTAATTTTTGAATTGTTTCCCATTATCCGTGATAATGGCATGTGGAATACCATAGCGGAAAATTATGTGGTTCAATATGAACATTGAAATTTGTTTGCCAGTTGCTGTTGTTAATGGAACTACTTCCACCCATCTGGTGAAGTATTCTGTTGATGTAATGATATACTTGTGTCCGTTTGAAGATGGAGGATGTATGATTCCAATCAAGTCAAAACCCCATTGATAAAAAGGCCATGGTCTAATGAATGGGTGTAGTTCTTGAGCCGGTGCATGTATCATGTTACTGTGATATTGACATTTGATGCATGTCTTCACAAATTGACAAGCATCCTTTTCTAATGTTGTCCAAAAGTACCCTAAATGAAGGATTTTCTTAGATAGATTAAGACCGCTTGAGTGTGACCCGCAAATGCCTTCGTGGACCTTGCTTAAAGCTAACTTAGACTCTTCTTCCTCTAAACATCTAAGTAACATCCCATCAAGACCCTTACGATACAATGTGTCTGAAAGGATTAGGTAACGGGCGGCTTGGCATATGAAGTTACATTTTTGGGCACGAGTTTGGTCTACGGGGAGTACTTGGTCTTTAAGGTAAGTATAGATGGGTCCATACCAAGGAGAGTCATGTCCATGTAAAAGAGAAACAATTTGGGTGTCAGGAAGGTTGAATGCCAGTTTTACCAACTCTTCCACCAAGAACTCATACTTCTCATTTTGATCTGGTTTTTGTAATAAGGAAGCCAAGGTAGCCATGGCATCTGCTGCTCTATTCTTTTCTCTTGGAATCTGTTCAAATGTGATCAAAGAAAAGTACTTCTTCCATCCATCAATCAAGGTTTTATATTTCATCAATTTTATATCTTTGGTATTGCATTCATTATTAACCTGATTGATTATGAGTTGGGAATCCCCATACACTTGTAATTCTGCAATATTCCATTCCAAAGCCATTTTGATGCCAATGACTAATGCCTCATATTCCGCTATGTTATTAGTGTATGAAAATAAGAGTTTATAGGACTTTGGAATGGTGTACCCTTGAGGGGTAACCAATAATATACCTGCTCCAGAACCTCCTTGTGTATAAGATCCATCAAAATATAATTTCCATGTCTTTGCTTCTATGTTGACAATTGCTGCATCTGGAAATTCAATTTGAATGGTTTGTGTAGACTCCATTGGGTTATCTGCTAAGTGATTTTCTATCACTTGTCCTTTAATTGCTCTTCTATCAACATATTCAATGTTGAATTCACTTAGGATCATGACCCATTTTGTTATTCTACCTATTAAGGCAGTTTTACTTAGCAAGTATTTGAGAGGATCAATCTTGGCAATTAATTTGATCTTATGCATCAACATATAATGTCTTAGTTTTTGGATGCAAAGACCACTAGTAGACATGCTCTTTCCATGAATGAATAATTTAGTTCATATTTTATTAAGGTTCTACTAAGATAGTAGATTGCCCTTTCTTTTCCTTGCTCATCTTCTTGTGCCAACAATATACCTAGAGACCTTTATGTGGCTGATATGTATAACAATAGTTCTTTGCCCTTGATAGTTGACATAAGAATAGGTGGGTTTATCAAATAAGTCTTCAAAATAGCGAAGGCCTTATCACATTCTTCATCCCACATAAATGTAGTGTCCTTGTGTAGCAATCTGGTGAAGGAGTGACACTTTTCTGCTAATTGAGATATAAATCTCCTTATTGATTGAATCTTTCCTTGTAGTGACCTCATTTGGCTAATTTTTCTTGGAATCTCCATCTCTAGAATGACTTGTACTTTTTTAGGATCAACTTCAATTCCTTTTGCTGACACTATATAACCTAATAGCTTTTCGGATTGGACACCAAAGGCACACTTCTTTGGGTTTAATCTAACTTTGAATTGTTCTAACCGAATGAATATTTTTCTTAGGATTTGTAAATGTTCTTCTCTTTTGTGGGACTTTGCTAGAATGTCATCCACATAATCTTCTAAGAAAGTGTGCATCATATTGTGGAAAATAGTTGTCATGGCCCTTTGATATGTAGCTCCAGTGTTTTTAAGACTGAAGGGCATGACATTCCAACAAAAAGTACCCCAAGGGAAAGTAAATGCTATCTTTTCTTGGTCTTCAAGAGCAATCTTTATTTGATTGTAGCCACTAAATCCATCCATTAATGAGTACATTGTGTGACCTGCTGTCAGATCCACTATGGTATCTATGCTTGGCAATGGGAAGTCATCTTTGGGACATGCAAGATTTAAATCTCTGAAATCCATACACACACAGATAGATTTATCATGCTTAGTAACCAGCACAATGTTAGAGATCCAATCAGCATATGCTATTGTTCTTATGAACCCCACCTTTAACAATTTTTCCAATTCTGCCTTGACTAGGAGAGCCACATGTGGGTGCATTTTCCTTAGTTTTTGCTTCACAGGTTTAACTCTGAGTCTAACATTCAAATGGTGCATTATGAAATCAGGATCCAGTTTGAGCATGTTAGCATATGACCATGCAAAATTCACTTGTTGTTCTTGGAAGAATTTGATAAAGTCCTCTCTTTCAAGAGATGTAAGTGATGTAGCCAAGTGTATGAACTTTGGGTCTACTTCCGTACCAATGTTAACTTTTTCTGTTGGTTCTATAAGAATAGATGACCTTTCTTCCTCATGTTCGGGCAAAGTATCCAATCTCTCTTCCTTTGGTGCCATAGTTGGGTTTTCACCAAAAGAAACATCTTTTATTTTCATTGTTTTTGGCTCTAATGGTGCCACAGTTGGGTTTTCACCAATAGAACTTCTCATTTTTATTTTTTTTCATTTTTTTCTTTTTTTGACTAAGAGATTGGACCCTTTCTATTGTCATTATGTCTGCATTGAGTTTATTAGTGAAAGAGGGTTCAACCGCATTGAGGTATTGGTTTGTTGCTTGGTCATTTGGGAAGTAAAGTAAGTCATTTGGTTCGGTTTGATCCCAATTAATGAGGTCCAGGTGCATCAAAATTAAGGAATTATTGGGTAAGGTATCATCAATAGGATTTATGGACATGACTTTGTTTGAGGGTTCATACATTGTATCATTTAGATCTATGATGTGCGCTTCCTCAAGATGATCCATGGAAGCAGGGTCAAAGTCCCCTTCACTCAAATCCTCATCAACCTCTACGGGAAATAATGTACGGAAAGCCACAAGTGGGTTAAAACTAACATTTGAATTTCCCTCCTCTGAAGGTGTCCAAAATGTTTCTATCCATGCTCCACTATTAGATGCTTGTTCTATATTAGGCCTTTGAATAGGAGGTTCTTCATTAATTGGAGCATCTTGTTTTGGGATTTTTGCATAAGTATGTATAGCAATGACTTCTTTATCTTGACACGACTCCTCTGATAAAGTATCCCATTCATAATCCCGAGAGTCATCACTCTCTCCTTCGGATTCTAATGCATTTATTTGAGGATGAAAATCATGCATTGGACTTGAACTTTCTCCTTTGTATTGGAAACCTACTCCGGAATTTTCATGACTTGCCCTCCAAATAGGTTCAATAGGGTTCTAATAACCCTCTATTTCTTTGGCCTAAGGGTCCTCTTCCTTTATATCCCATCTTTTGTATAATATCAAATCCTTTCCAATATTGTTCGGTTTGTATATTGACATGCTGAATTCTTTCCATGGGAGTGTCTGAGGTATTATCTTCATCATGATAAAGCCATTGAAGGACTTCATCTTCTTCCTTATCCCATGTTGCTTTTCTATCTTCCCTCACAAAATAAGAATTATACTTATGTGGAAGATGCTCTTTTGATGGTTTACCATGTGATTTGGGAGATATGGGCATGTCAAATAGAGAAACTGAATATTCTCCTACTCCTTTTGAACTAATCTTGCATTGTTTGTCAAATTTGTTTATCATCTCACTCATGTGTTGGTAATGATCTTCTTTAGCTTGTTCCTTTTCCTCTTTCGTAGGTTTGTAGATCACTGTCTCCAATTTAGGTGCTAAATATGGACTTTCCATTACATTTGGACCCTCATAGCTCACTTTTTCCTTGCCCTTAGTTGATGTAGTTGAGCTAGCTTGAAGAGGATTTTGTGTATCTTCATTGGTGATTCTTGGAATAATTCCTTCATGATTATGTGGAATGTATAATTCATGCAAGGGTTTGAGTGCATTATAATATTGGAATGGATTTGAGTCTCCTCCAACCGTGATTTCTTCACCCATGTATGGAAACTTGATGCATTGGTGGTATGTGGATGGGATGGCTTGCATCTCATGAATCCATGGTCTTCCCAATAAGATGTTATAAGTTAATTTCATGTCCAACACTTGACACTTGGTTTCCTTCTTGACTGGTCCCACTTGGATGGGCAATACAATCATGCCTTTAGAAGCTCTTTCAGCTTCATCATAAGCTTTTATGGTGATTTTCTTTATAGGGTCAATGCAAGACTCAGATAAACCTAAGGATTTTACAAGACTTAATGTGCAGATGTTAAGACCAGCCCCTCCATCAATAAGGGCTCTTTTGACTCTATGCCTTTCGATCAAAACCTCTATATGTAATGGAAAATTTTGAGGATGAGTTATAGACATGTCGTCTTGATCAAAAAATGAAAGACAATGAGGAGCCACGAGATGTCCTACCATATTTTGAAACTTTTCTTCCCCTAAGGTAGTAGAAACATGTGTCTCTTCTAAAGCTTTTTCTAAAATCTCTTTATGATTTGGTGACAACTTCAATAACTCTAAGATTGAGATTTGTGCTGGAGTACATTGCAATTTATCCACCAAACTATAAGGCCTTGCTATTGTAGGAGGTTGTTTGACCACAATGTTGGATTGTGGGATATTGGTGTTTTGAGGGACTATCCCTTGTAAAGTCATTCTCAAATTTTTCCCTCTTGTAATGACATTTGTTGCTTCCTTTTGAGATTGTTCATTAATTATTATAGCATTAACAATATGATCATATGATGGCACAAAGTTGAGATTATTGGCACTTTGTTTCTTGCCATTTGATGACTCACCTTTATCATGTTTGTAAAAAGGCTGTTTGAAGGCCGTATGATCTTCATTATTTTGGGGTCCATCAATGGTGATTATGTTATTATCTATCAAGTCTTGCACCACATTCTTTAATTGTAGACATTCATTTGTAGTGTGTCCCCGAATTCTATGATATTCATAATGATTCTTAGCATCCCACCAGCCCGGCTTGTTGTCTGGTTCATAAGACTTAATAGTAGGTAATGTAATAACATTGTTAGCCATGAGAGCCTTTAATGCAATTTCAAGTGATTCTCCCAAGGGTGTAAAGTGTCTTGAAGAAGTGGGCTTCAAATACTTATCATACTTGCTGTTTCGATCCTTGTTTCCTTGATTATTCTTGTTAGCATTATTGTTATTGTTAGAAGGTGCATTATATGCTTGATTAGTATTGTTCACTTGATTAGGTGTCTTTGTAAGGGAAAATGGAATCACCTTCAATTTGCTGGATTCCACCACACCATCATTAACAATGCCCTTGTTGTTATTTTTTGTAGCATAATGGCTATTGTTATTGTACCAACCTTTATTTTGATTGTTGTTATTGTTGGTATTGTTGTTGTTGGAGTTAGAGTTGTTCTTATTTTCCTTGTACAATTTCAGCTCTCCACTCTTAATCAACACTTCTTCCATTGTAACTCCATTATCAATCAAATCTTGGAAGGTTTTAGGACATTGCATCCTTATTCTATAATTTAATTCACTGCTTAAACCATTAATAAAGATATCCATTTTCTCTTTTTCCGGTACACTTCTTGGATATCTAACAAATGCAGTCCTCCATCTTTGCAAGAATGTGAGGAAGGCTTCTCCATCTTGTTGCTTCATGTTACATAACGTTATCATTGTGACCTCATGTTTGATGTTATAAGAGTAATGAGTCACGAATTTAGAAGCTAATTCTTCAAAGGTTTTGATGGCGGATGGTAGTTTTGAAAACCAATCCATGGCCATTCCTCCCAAGCTTCTTGGGAATAGTCTCATTAAATAGGTTGTATCATGCATGAATTCAAGACTCAATGCACAAAACCCCCGAAGATCATCATGTGGGTCAGATGTTCCTTCATACCTATCATACTTAGGAAATGTTACATTAATGGGAAAAGGCACCATGACCAAACTTTTATCGAATGAAAAAGGACATAATGTTTCAATAGAGAAAGGCTTAGGAGCCCCGTTTTGTTTCAAACTGTCGATTTCCATTTGTAATGCCTTGAATTGTTCCCTTATTGCTTCCATAGGGTCTTCTACTTCCTTGGGCTTTAGTTGTTCTATGTCAAAATCTTTAGGTAGCTTTACTCCCATTTGTATCAAGTCCATGAAGTATTTTTCTTTATCCATACGCATGGTCTTTTTCATTAGTTCTATGAAATAAGGACATTGTCTTGCCTCTAACACCTTTTCATCTATGGCTTCTTCCGTAGTTGGGGGTAGGTTTGTATTATGAAGAGGAGGTAAGTTGTTGCCTTGTGAATTTGCTTCTTAGGAATTAGGATCTCTTCCTCCATTATTAGAATTTTCTTGATTGTTGTTAGGACCCATACCCCCATTCATGTTGTTTCCTTGGTTGTTAGGATCGGTATTTCCTAGGGTGCCGCTAAACATCTTGTTAGTGTCCTTTGCCTTAACAGGTTTTTCAATCACTAGTGAAGTAATGAAAGTGTCCTCCAGAAATGGGAGCTCTTCTTGTTTGTAGGTCCCATCTGTTTGTAATGTTTTCTTTATAGAGTGTGATCTTGTAAGAACAGGCATGAACAAACTTTAAGGGTATGTTGACTTCTTCTTTTGATAATCTGGTTTTTGGAATAAGGTAAAGGTTTTTTTTTTGATCAATTTTAAATGGTTTAAAATCTTAATGATGTTTTGATCAATGACTTTGGAATATCTTGTTTGAAAATATAAAAACAATCTCAACACACACATCAATTTGTTACCATATCCCTAGAATGCTCTAATGTGTGTATTTTTGAACATTTTCACAGGTTGAAACACAAGAATAGCTTCCACGCAATCTACCTAGCACATAAGTGGTTTGTAAACATGGCTCTAATAGGTAGTTTTTCTATTTTACCATTATGTAGTAAGTTTTTCCATTCAAAATGGATCTTAGCTGTTCATCCCCCAAGTATGTTAAGGGGCTTCCCACACGCACCGAAGCATGATTTTGTGCAATCCGTTAAGACTACTAGAGGAAGTTCGAAAGAGATAAAATCCTTTTGTCGTGCACCCCATTAAGGATACACACGTTTCTTTTTATAGTGGGTCAGATTCTCACGGCAAAAGCAAGTGTATCCCACTTTGGGCTATCCCTCTCACCGACCCTTTTAAGGCAATCTCGGGAGGTGAGCCCACTAAGTTTTAAACATGTTCATTTGAAAGCATGAAAAGTGGATTTGGTAGAGCAAGTTTGGGAATTTGATTCACTCAAAGAGTGAAGAGCATATCCCTATTGCTTTTCCCTTATCCCAAACACTCACAATCAATTTGGTTCTTTTTCAACCCTGTGACAAAGGGGTTCTTAGAATTGAAATGTTTGTTCTTTTCCTTTTATGATTAAACTATGTTTTGAACTTTGAAAATGTCACAATTTAAGGGAAGTTTGCAAGCTTGATGAGAGAAATACCTCAAACGATGCTAGCAAAGGCTAGGCGCATTTTTAAGTAGTATTTTTTCTCATTTTCTCTCCAAATCCTTCCCTTACCTTAGCAAAATGTTCCCTCCACCAACAAATTAGTCGGCACAAACAAACAAAGTGAGGAGAAACCAAAATCAAAGCTTAGAATGCTACAATTTCAATTATGCCTTTTATTCCTTCTTTTACTTCAATATTTGCAAAATTTTACAAACTTAGGGACTAAACTCCCAATTTAATGATACGTATTTCTATTTGTAAGCATTTACAACAACAATGTATTTAGCATATACCTCTACATCCCTTTCTAAGTCATTGTTGAAAACAAAGGTGGTGTGTATCCGGTTTTCCTTTCTTATCCTCTTAGCAATCAATTTCTCCTTCAAGTTATGCCTTCTCTCTGGTTTTTGAACTTTCTTATGATAGACCATACTCCTGAGACAGAAAAAAAAAAAGGACGTGAAGTCAGAATACAGTCATTATTTTAACACTTTTGATAAAATATAAAAGTACAGCCACGCGACATTGTCCAGACTATACGCAAGATTTAATTTGACAAAGGCGTGATTACTTTAACTGTGAGCATCACCTTGTGGGGCTCAAGTGAGATCAAAATAACCAGGAGCGATATCAAATTTTATCTACGCGTGAAATCTTTACTAGACGCGACAAACTGATACTATTACCGCGACGTCTAATTTATCAAAAGCAAGATTTAAAATGACAAACACGAGAAATTAAATCAATAAGGCAGAGTACTCCCTTCACACCAGACGTAAAATGACTTCCTGAAAGTGACTTTTCAATTGATGTCCGCGACATTTAAATGACCAAATGCATGATATCTTTGTCACAAACGTGACAACTTAATAACCAGAAGCGTGATTTTATTTCTGTAATGCGTTATTTCTCTGTCCAGTAGTGTGAATCTGTAGGTTAATCCGTGTAAAAGTTCAAACTTAGTGCGTCATTTTATTCTCCATAGGCGACATTTCTTTGCTAAAGGCAAGATCTCTTTGTCTGTCGGCGTGATTTCTTCTCTGTGATCTGCAGACAGCAAGCAAAAATATACAATTTCTAGCCTAAATTTAGCAAAAATGTGAAAATAATAATGAATTTGAGGCCTAGAGCCCCACGATGGGCGGCATTTGTGTGTGAGTGATTTACACCTTCATGAAATAACAAGATTTAAAAGACAATTACACTATTCAAAACAAACTAATCTAAATAATGCACAATTAATCTAAATATCTCATGGATCTCTAAAATAAAGTGGTAAATGAGGCTCTCAGCTATGATCCTCACTAGTGACACTCTAAAGATGAGAATTAAGCTATATGATATGCAAATTTAGATCTATTCTATCAAATTCTAGCTCTATTTAATGAACAATCTACTATGATCAAAGCAATTTAAGCTAATTAGCAATGAAAAATGATAAGTGAGTGATGTGGATGCAAATTGCAAGAGCTTTGCTGCAATTCAAAGATATGGAGTGGATCCTTAATGCCTCAAAATCCTTTCTACTTATAGGATTTTCCCAAGGGTAGGGGGTAGAGTGAGTTGATCATGGTTATGCTTGGGTAAGGTCAATTGGCTTTGCTTTGTCCATAAATGGGGGGACAATCATTTAAATGGTTTCAAAAGGCTGGACCATTTCAACAAAAGTGAGTGATTTGTGTCTATTTTGTCTCATTTTTGCTTTGTTGAGGGAAATTAGTATTTATTAATTAATTAAAGTAATTAAATTTATCCATGAAGGGTAAGATGTTCATTTTGATTTTTGCTTTCAACAACTATGTCATTAATTGAATTTAATCAATTTCATAGTGTTTTTCCCCTTTTCAAGCTTTATTTAATCATTTAATCATTTAATTGAATTTTCCTTTGATTTGAATTGCCTTTGTTCCATTTATTGATTTTTTCGTGCTATTTGATGATTTGATGCACCTTTTTATTGATTTAAGCCTTTTGCCAATTTTCCATGTCTACACTTAACCCAACATCCCAAAAGGGCTTGCATGAATTTAGACTTTGATTTGCAGTTTGATTTTAGTTGAACTCAAGTCTATTTTCACTTTGCCTTTTGTTGAGAACACTTAACCAAAATTAACTAATGCCTTTAATTTAATTTAAACAATTACTGATTGTGCAACTTTCATGCATTCAATTAAAATAAAATAAAACATTTACTCTAAAATAATTCCCACATGCTCAATTAACACTCAAATTAATAAATACATTTCAATTAATCAAATGTTAGATTTGCAATTAAATAATTTTTAAGGTGAAGATATTCAATTAATTCTCATTAATTAAATACTTCTACCACATAATAAACTAACTTAACATTTGCATTAAATTAATTTCTAATTAATTAAATAATCTCTCATGGCTAAAAATAGAAAATATTCCATTTATTTAAAAATTGCACTATTTAATCAAATTAAATAATCTAATTATAGAAAACATGCCAAGCGCCAAAATCAAAAGCATCAAAAGGACCTAAAGACCCACATTCATACACAAGGACAGGGTTATAAACTCACATCAACTAAATGAGTTTAGGAAGGGTACGAATAATAGAATCTTGTCCACTAGTTCAGGACAATAATATGGCTTAGGTTAGGATTTGGAACTGAATATTATCTTCCCTCTTTTACCATTGAGATTAGCGATAGGGCATGCTCATCCTAAAAATTCAAGGAAGTCGATGCTCGGTACATGCAAACTTGCATACAACACTCGCATGTACATACATATATAAATATATAACAGACAATGGTGGAGATCGACCAATCATGTGGATCTCGCAAGCAAGTAACTACGACTCCGTCCCTCAACCACATCAGGCACGTCAAATAAAAATATAAAACAAACACATCAACCATACACATGCAAGTATAGGGTTAGTAAAATCATAAGCATCAATGATTTTCTAACATATAATCTATCATCCTAAAGTAATCATAACATTTATAAAATCAAACTAAGGGCGGGGTACTACACCAAATGCGATCTACATAGATATTTGCTACAAAATTGGAAAGATATTCATTAATATACGCCATGGTCTGGTATATCATATATCCCTCCACCATAGAACCCTCAGGATGTGCTTTTTGTCAAACCAAGCCCTTCATAAATTTCAAGTGCCTCTCAACCATCTACATTGACCTAGTTGGTACAAGTCCACACAATTCAAGCTCCTCAACTAGATGTATGAGGTAGTGTTTTTGAGCATTGAAAAAAGTTGGAGGTAGACACTTTTTCATTTCACACATAAGGTGGGGAATTTTTCTCTTCTAATATTTTATATCTTTTTTATCAATTTCTTTAGATGATAACCACCTAAAAGAGATTCAACTCACAAGAACATATAAACAAGTTTTTAGATAAAAATATACAATAAATTTTATAAAAAGTAAAGCAAGTCATAAATATAATAACACTTCTAACCTCATGAATTCTTCAAGATCGTATATAACTTATTTAACACTGTTGTCAAACTAGTCTAGGAGGGATAGAGGTAAGATGCACTATAATGATTAAAAAATGATCTTTTCAATATATTGTAAAATAATACAATAAAAAGTACACGCAATTTTACAAAAATATTGTAAATATAGAACATGACTTACCTTGACGAAGGTATGTCAATCATGTGTTTTCAACCCTAGCCCAAAATCACCTTTTTTTGATACAAGACTACTTATATTTACAGCAAATCCTGTTGGAAATTTTGTATTTTTTATGACTTCTTTTAATGCATCACTTTGCTACTCATTTAATAACCAAGGAAGGGCACTCATATTTATGCAGTCTCCATTGCTATTTGATTCAATGAAAATTTTTAGTACATGATTGGATTCATGAATGTCATTACAAATTTTGGCCATTTTTTTTTTGTCACACCTTCCATCTAATATTTTTCATAGTGTCTCTGTTACATTCTTTTCAATATGCATATCATCAAAAAAATGCACAATTGAGAGATCCTTGTAGTACGAAAACATACTAAGTTGACTAGGATAACTTTTTATTCCTCCAGGAAGTTGGTCATTGATGCCTTGATGATCTTCATGAGCATCGATAACATCATTAGTAAATAAAAGACAATATCAAAATCTAAATTTCAAACAAAAATCATCAAATGGAATGACATTACCTCAGCGATTTAGTCTATTGTATTCCAACTTCCATAGACGAGGTTTCATTCTTCATGGTCTTGATATCGTCTCTTCTTTCCCATTAAAAAGATTTTTTTCGATAGTTCGATACTTATGATTATTGTGGAGAAAGTGCCTAAACTCATCGAACACCTTATTTCCTAAACTTCTTGAATGAAGAGATTTCATCTTTGGACCACAAACTAGACATGCAAATTTACCCTTTTTTTGAAGACCTAAAAGATATCATATAATTGGATCATGTACAATTATCATGCACAACTTAAACATACATCAATAATGTGTAAGCACTATAACATACCAAAAATATGTGACCTTAACATGAATATATAACATACCACAAAAATGAGTTAGCCTAGGGGCATCATATATTGTCTATAAAAGCATTGGTCTAGAGATGTCATACATAGTGATCTCATTCCATAAAATCAACAACTCATCAATAAGGGGATCAATATACATGTTCATATCTTTAACTTGGTACTTACCAAGTTGAATGAACAAAAACATTACATAATTATTATGACCATCTTGATGTGGTGTTTATAAATTAATTTACATAACTATTAAATGAAAAAATACTTGGTACAATCATTGACAACATTATGTGCTCCCTCTTTATGGACATCCAAGGAGGAATGTTATTGTTAATAACAAAAATAGGCCACACTGAGTAAGTAGATCTCATATCTCCAAATGCAGAACCATCCACAGGCATTCACATAATGTCATCTTGACTTCTATTGCATGCATGGTAATCCATAAATTGTGCCAAGTTAGTGCACCTGAATAATCATTGAAAATGTGGAATAAGGGGAATGTACCAAAGACTCTTGTGAGGCATCTTTTTTGTTATTTGATCTGACCGATATCTACTAGTATGACAAATAGGGCATTCTGTTGCAAATTCATGTTGTTTATGATATAGAATGTGATCATTGGGACATACATGTATTGTCTGATACTGCATTCCAATTTGATTTATAATGGTAGATAATCATTGGTATGAACAAGGCAAAAATTTTATGGTGGTAAGAAAAACTCAACTATCAACTTACAACAACAAATATGAATTGTTAATATAATGAATCGTAATTGTATGCTAACATTAAAGGTGACAAAAATGGCATACCTTAGCATACGTGACATTGCTACATTGGATAAACCATTCATAACCTTGAAGTTCACCAACACTATAGCGGAGAGAAGATTTGTTTGGGAGCCTTGGTATAGGGGCTCGTATGCATTCTCAATTATAGCTATATCAAGACCATCAACATCATCATTATCAAATGTGCTAGTACCATCATCATGATCATCTTGATTAGCTATGCCAATACCATCTTCTTCAATCATGCCCTCTAGCACATTATCAGCTACGCCAATACCATCATCTTCAATTGTGTTCTCTGCCACAGGATCATCTTCTTCCATGGGAGTGTTATCGTCGGCTTGGATATTCACACCTCCATGTTCCTCCAATTGGAAATCCACATTCACCAATCGACGAAAATCATGCCCCCCTTCAATGTGACCATATTGCCTACAATGACTCTAGGATGTTTTGATTGGAATTCTTTGATTCTTTAAGCCCTTACACTTTTAGCAAGGACAATAAAATTTTTCAATGTCTTTTCTTTGGAACTGAGACCACAATCTAGCAAGTGTCTGTCTCATTATTTTTTTATGGGTTCATATTGCCAGGTGTGGACTTTCTTCACAGGTTATAACTATACAAAATGTAAACATACAAACATTAGTAGTATCTTGTATATAATAATAAAAATAAATAAATTATAAGATTATACAAGATTTACAAATACACGCACAAATCATTCTCACTAGACCACGAAATATTCAAAAGGATAAGTATTTTGGGATTTATTATTATTTTGGGAGTTACACAAATCTCCTCACTAGAATACTAAATCTGTGGATATTATTCTTAATGCTGAAGTAAATCAAGAATGTGAAGTTGAAGCAATTACATCTAATTCATTACTGCCTATATATAGTCTGCTACTGTCTGGATATAATTCATAGATGTTTGTGTTGAATTTTATTTGTTTTCATTGGATGAAGAGTTTCATATTTCATTTATATGAGTCTTTAACTCCCAAAAGACATGTCTCCTAGTTGGTTGACTAGGCATAGTTGGCCAACTAGCATATAACAAAATTATTTTAGTTCTAACAAATACCTAGGGAAGTCACATGAACTATAAAGGTAAGTATTGTAATTAGTAGACAAGGGTTGGAATTTTATCCAAGGAAGACTTTACTTCAATTTACACTTCGGTTTGTAATTAGAGATTATAGAGAATATATTTTGGAGTTGTACAGTCACATTGTCCAGTCTGTAAAGATATACAATATATTTTTGCAAAAGAAACTTGCAATTGAAGATAATAACACATCAAAATTTGGCATTGTAGTGGAGGTGATTCTATACCTAGTACAAATTATTTCCTCTAAAGCTTCCAGATGGCCTTTCTCTAGGAGCTGCATTAAGACAATCAATTGAGCATTAATGCCCATCTATATCTAGGTTTGCATCACACATGCTTAAGGAAAAAGTTCCTAATACAACTTAAGTGAGTAATTAATATAGAAATTGAATCAAATGTAAGCAACATATGGCATTAATTTTCAAAGACATTGACAATTTAAAAGAATTGGAAAAATACAGTGTACAAGCAATG
Source organism: Chamaecyparis obtusa (assembly GCA_027943335.1). Classification (NCBI taxonomy): domain Eukaryota; kingdom Viridiplantae; phylum Streptophyta; class Pinopsida; order Cupressales; family Cupressaceae; genus Chamaecyparis; species Chamaecyparis obtusa. The sequence continues at coordinate 1,202,136 of BSBK01000083.1, read as the reverse complement.
ATAGTGCACCATGGGAAGTCACAATAAGTATGAACCCATAGAGGATTTTCATTGTTTCCTAAAAGAAGATCATTTTTAGAGTGAGATTTAGCTACATAGAGGTGAAGCCATGACATACAAAAGGTAAGAGAACCTCAAAGTTTCTGACATATAATGCTATCATGTCAAAAGGACAACAAAGTGTAGTTTTTAGAACAACGAAACAACCATCTCTCTTAAAAGGAATAACCATCATGTTATAAAGTTATTGAATATGGCCATTATCATGAGATCATAGGGAAAAACACATCTATCTACTATTAATGAAAAATTTCTTCTATAAAGGCAATTTTGAATTCTATGCTCATGTGAAAAGGAAATGTCACTCAATTTGAAGTCCTAATAGAATAAATACAATAAGAAGACATTGACATATCATGCCTTAAATTGGCAACAATCATAGTAAGAAGATGGAACAACCACAAGGTACAAGCATGTGCAAGTGATTGTAATAATTGGAGATATGTTAAAGGTTAAGTACAATAGTAGAGCACAACCATGATACAATTAATGAAAGTGCCATAAAACACCATGATATTTATAATCAATCATTGAGAAAAGAGACAATGTAGCAAATGTTTACATATTCTGCTTAGTTTGCTCAAGATTATAGTTTTTTCAACCTCTTCCCATAAAAATCGCATGTATACTTTAGTTAAAATAGTTTAGTTTTACAACATGAACAATAACTAATTTCTAATTTGCTAATAATTTTTTTATTAATAACAAGTTAACAACAATGCATTGCCTTTAGTTCTACTTCAAAATTTAATATGTGAAAGTTTGTCAAAAATTTAATAGTACATAAAGTACATCATATTCTTGCACGAATTGAATTGAGAATACAAATCCACTTAACAATGCTTATACTTGTATTGATATTATTGATTTTTAAATTAAATTTACATAACATCAAAATAAATACACTCTAGAAACTAGAAATTAAAAACTCCATTGTTCCAAATTATAGAGATCATAATAGTGAATGTAAACTATGTTCAAGCAATGAAAATGTAAATTCATTTGAAATTTTCCAGTCACTACCTCTGAGGGTACAGCCTGACTATATTGTTGACAAGCGTTTATTTTTATGGTTGATATGGATTCAAATGATTGCTAGGATATGGTGTTACATTTCATTGGATTTTTGAATAGTTTTGTGCACATTTAGAAGGCATAATATTTTCACTTTTATTGCCCAATCTGACTTCAACATTATTTAATGAGATGTAATATGAATTTTTTTAATGAATTTCAACATGTTTTCATATCTTGATTTAGCTGATATTTTTTTGAAATTTTTGGTTCAGACTCAGACATCCAATGCCAGGACTGATTCTTGGGACAAGAATCCTTTCAAAGGTGGTGAACATGGTGCAGGGGCACCTAGAACATCCAAAGACTACCAGGAGTCCATAATGACAACCATGCACCTAATGACATCTAAAGACATCAATTGGAATGTATTGGCACCTATAATGGCCTATAAGGTCATTCCATGCAATGCAAATGGAAAATATGTAATAAGTCTTAAAAGGCCTAATAGGCCTTAGGACCAAAATAAGAGCCTAGGATGGTATTTGGTGTTACAATTTTATAATAGTTTAGATTTGATTTTAATAATGCTTAATAAGTTCATTTGGGTCACATTTCAAATTCATAAGGCTTCATTATCTTTAAAAGTTTCAAAAACTCCAAATTTGTAATGTTGCAAATTCAAAAATTTGAAATGCAACGGTTATTAGAAAATGGAGGGAATTGGATTTTGTTATGTTTTAGTCCAAACTAATCCATCCAACCGATTGGGATTGGTTGGGGTGGTTTCTAGGAGTCCATCAAATATGCCAAAGTTTCATTGTATGGCAGAAGGGGCCTGGTGTATGGACTGTACTGAGTTTTTGATAAGTAAACTTCTTTCAAATGCAATTTCCTTGAGTTCTTAGAGTGATTTTGGATTCATTTTGTCATTTTCTTACATTTCAATGCATTTGGAATAGTTAGATATTGATCCTAGACCACATTTATGCATTTGTGAGGTCTGTATTTATATTTTTACTCAATTAATTCTGACTGGCAGAGTAGTTTCAACCATTCCTT